>OY294070.1:12703630-13081265 GCA_958510875.1 Endomychus coccineus
ATGCACACTCAGAACTTGATTTTTTGACAAAATCGATGATGTATTAAGTCTTAATATAATTAAAAAATGACATGCTACGAAATTTAAATAATTTTTTTCCCTTCCATAACTCTCACTTCCTTAAAAAAATTAATATATTTAATTTTATAGATATTTATTGATACTTTGTCATACTAAAACATCAAAATTTTTATTATTTTTTTCTAATTCGCTTTTGAAAATTTCCACGAGAATGCATTTAAAGACCATAGTAGCAATAAAATCTTACTCAGGAGGCCAAAATTATCCGACAACGACTATCAACTCGACATTTTGGTCAAATTTGTATATTTAACAATAAATATATTTTTTTATAACAAATTAGCCAATTTTTATATTACATAATTTATAAACAATTTGCGCAACTTTATTAATAGCCAACTTTTTTTCTGATGACCTTCTGAAGAGAATGGTACTTTGTCCCATCAAAATCGATCCATTTCCCAAGGGTTTACGGGTTTGGCCTATTTTATACCCATTTGAGTGCATTACTTGTAGTGGTGCGCGCTGTACGACGTCTTACGGGATGCGTATTATCGTATTGCGAAAACTATTCTCGAATTAATCGCTCTGATGAACGATTATGAGCACCATAAAACGCACGTAATGCCCGATTTGTTACTTTTGAATTGAACCGTGTTTTTCAAAATAAATTTCAACAATTTGCAAACGTTGCTCCGGCGTGAGTCTATTCATGATGAATTGCCAAACCAAACTAACCTCAAAACAACCGAGAACTGTCAAATCGGCTGTCACAGATCTAGGAGCTAGAGCGATATTGATGGTCTGAACATTAACACGATGGCACTATGGTTTATCGTTAGAGGACGGTTCAATGACCAATTCATCTCACAGAATTTTCGCCGGCTGCTAGATCTCGAGATATAGCATCCGCAATTTTTTTTTTAGTGGAGGCTAACCCTTTCCAAGTTGTGGCATTCTTATACACTTCCACCATGTGCCATCATTTTTTATTGTGTTCGTTTAGACCAGTTAAAATGGACTGCAAGTTAATCCTCCCAAATCTGGTGGGGAAATGTCCATTGGTGTTGGCAATTGTTAACATACCCTTTGCCATCAAAAGTTATCAGTCCATTTCCGAGTAATTAGCCATTTGAACCAAAAATGTTTCTTTTTTCATTCTGTGGCTAAATCTTGCGGGTTACAAGATAACATGATGACACCATCTTAAATAACTTTGTTGGAGGTCAAATAACGATTTAAAATTATTGCCATCACTCCTTGCCTATTTCAAGTCCCCAAAACCCCCTAAAATCACCCCCCAAAACAAAAAAACTGCCGTTTCGATTTTAAACCCAGCCAGAATCTCAAAAATCGACTAATTTATCATAAAATTGGTCATATTATCCATATTATTCATATTTTTTTGGGGGTGGTTTTAGGGGGTTTTGGGGCGTTGAAATAGGAGTGATGGCAATAATTTTAAATCTTTATTTGACCTTCAATAAAGTTATTTAACATGGTGTCATCATGTTACCTTGTAATCCGCAAGGTTTAGCCACAAAATGAGAAAAGAATCCATTGTTGGTTCAAATAATGGCCAATTACCCGGAAATGGACCGATAACTTTTGATGGCATAGGGTATCTTAACAATTGCCAACACCAATGAACATTTTCGCCAGGTTTGGGAGGGTTAACTTGCAGTCAATTTTCGATCCGATGTTAACTGGTCGGCTTGATAAACGGACACGATAAAAAATGATGGCACATGGTGGAAGTATATAAGAATGGCATGCTTTTCAAGTAACCGCAACTTGGAAAGGGTTAACCTCCAGTCAAAAAAAAAATTATTTATCTCGAGATCTAGAAGCAGGCGAAAATTCGGTCTGTGAGATGATTCGGTCATTGAACCGTCCTCAACGATAAACCATAGTGCCATGGGGTTAATGTTCAGACCATCAATATCGCTCTGGCGCCTAGACTAAAAACAGTGTTGCTAATTTAAATTTCTCCGCCTCTAAAAAAACACCTTTACAAGACTTTACACGCGTTATGACCACAAGGTTCAAAGTGACATATCTGCCTCAATCGGTCTAGTTCGCGTATTTTTCAGAAAAAAAACTGACATCAGTTTGTGCCCATAGAGATCATATAGTATAGAGGAGTAAAGCCCCTATATAGCCTATGTATTCGATCTTACGCGATGAGTTATCTGTACCCGTTCCCCTTACTCTCCTACAACCGCGCGCTTAGATGACTGCGTGTAACTATAGTTGTCCGCGGAGTGGGGAGCAGATAAGTTTTTGAAACCTCGCGTTAAGACGGGGCTTTACTCCTCTATACTATATGATCTCTATGTTTGTGCCTTGTAACCACAGATATTTTATATAAAAATACAACGCAACATGAACGCTTCCTTGTTGAAAGTGATTATTACATTGTACCTACAATTTAAATAAACAACTATAAACGGATATAAAATAACGTAATTTATGTATTAATCTAATTAGAACAACATTATACCACAGTAAGTGTTAAATGAATTGCAAAAATACTCAATTTTCGTTGAAATTGACCTCAAAATTTCCCGATGAAATTTTAGAGTTCCGCGACCGGTTTTATTCACATTCAGACCATAATTAAATGTGTTACAAAAAATTACCTAGTTTAGTTTTTGAATATTATTGTCATTGTTCAATTGTGTTCTATTACAGAAAAAGATACTTTCAAAAGGATAAGGTTGACAACCCAACAGACTCCGATTGACATTACACCCGTCAAGATTGTGAAAAACATCGCACCTCCGCCAGTAGAAATCAGACAAATACGACCACAAGATGTTGAAAATCACAACGCTATCGATATCGATGATCCCCTCAATGTGGAGGTCGATGGGTTAACCATAGAAAAAGTCAATAGTGGGATATATCAGAAAATGATCAGCGATAGCCAACTCGAATCGTCTTTTGTCATAACCTCGGTCACTTCGTTGATTGATCCGGCAACGGAATGCTCGGAAAGTTCGAGTAAAGAAGAAGACAGACTTTCGGAAATCGTAGACGATAGTAATAATAAAGGTACAAGTTCGGGTTGTGACAGTAAGAACAGGGTTAACGTGGATATGGCGAATAGTGAAATCGGTAAAATAACAGTAAGAAAAGGTATTTTTGTAATCGCCGGAGACGACGACTCTGAGAAAAAGGAAGACGCCGCGGCGTCTGGTAGTAAAACAGAAACGAACGTTTGTCGGGATTTGGACGAAGATAAAATGTTGCACTTGAACGATATTTATTCGGAAACTGAAATTTCAACTTCTGTTGTAGAAGGCACTAGTGAACCAGTTTCAGATCAATGAAACTGGTACATATCAAAATTATAAATCTCTGGTGAGTTATGCAAAATTGTGACAATTTCGAAAAGCAATTGATTGATTAATTTTTTGATTCGAGTGTTTCTAGAATATCCCTTCATTCAGTTGATTGGATGCCATAATGTTTTATTTTGTAAACAAATGAAGTGCAATCATTTGCTTAAATGTCACTATGTTTATTAAAAAGTTGATTGCAATTTTGACATTTGCAATCTATTTTTAAAACATCGACAAGAATGAGTCGAAGTTGAAGTTGCAATCATCGGCTTGATAAATATAGTGATATTTAACAAATTAATTGTGATTTATGCACTTGAAATGGTATATCGTGAAGTAACTTTCTTACCATTGACAAAATTTGATTAAAAAAATGTATGTCGATTGTTTTAATTAAATTTCACAGATAAAATGCCGGTTTTAGTTCAACTTATAGGTATTAGACAAATAATTTGATTGGTTTAAAATCTATCAATAATATAAGAATTTTTTTACACGTTCTTTGCAACATTCAAATTGATTACATTTTATTTCAAATTCATCAAGTTGATTGGAAATATTATTTATATGTTTCTTAAATATTAATTATATTATTTATCTAAAAACATTAAGAATCACCAAATAAGTTTACGGAATTATTTGATTTAGAGTTAAATAAAAAAAACTGAGGTAATTTTAGAAAACTGTCAACGTTAATTTATTTGTAACTGTTCCATTTTTGTCAGAGCGATATTCTCACATTCATATTTGATTTGATATACTGCCTTATTGTTTTGAATATTTTGAGAAATATTATTTTACTTGACATTAATTTTATACTTTCATACAGGAGGCAAGTTGAAATAATTTGAATATTAATTAATATTTTTCATGTACTTTGTTCAAATAAAAAAAATAAACATTGAGTATTACTTCCTTTTCATTTAATCCCAATAATAAAAAAAAATTCCCAAAAAATATGATGCTTTTAATAAATTCCAAGATATCCTATACAATTTTTCATTCAATATTTATAGGAATATTAATAAAAAAAAAGTTAATTTTTATCTGGTGTCATCTAGTCCAAAAATATATTAAATTGCCTAATAAATTGGTAGACTATTTGAGTATTACTTCCTTTTCATTTAATCCCAATAATAATAAAAAATTCCAAAAAAATATTAAATGATGCTTTTAATGAATTCCAAGATATGCTATATAATTTTTCATTCAATATTTATAGGAACATTAATAAAAAATAGCGAATTTTTATCTGGTGTCATTTAGTCCAAAAATATATTAAATTGCCTGATAAATTGGTAGACTATTTGAGTATTACTTCCTTTTCATTTAATCCCAATAATAATAAAAAATTACAAAAAAATATCAAATGATGCTTTCAATAAATTCGAAGATATGCTTTATAATATTTCATTCAATATTTATTGAAACATTAATAAAAAATAGCGAATTTTTATCTGGTGTCATTTAGTCCAAAAATATATTAAATTGCCTAATAAATTGGTAGACTATTTGAGTATTACTTCCTTTTCATTTAATCCCAATAATAAAAAAAATTCCAAAAAAACATTAAATGATGCTTTTAATAAACTCCAAAATATGCTATATAATTTTTCATTCAATATTTATAGGAACATTAATAAAAAATAGCGAATTTTTATCTGGTGTCATCTAGTCCAAAAATATATTAAATTGCTTAATAAATTGGTAGACTATTTGAGTATTACTTCCTTTTCATTTAATCCCAATAATAAAAAAAATTCCAAAAAAACATTAAATGATGCTTTTAATAAACTCCAAAATATGCTATATAATTTTTCATTCAATATTTATAGGAACATTAATAAAAAAAAGCGAATTTTTATCTGGTGTCATCTAGTCCAAAAATATATTAAATTGCTTAATAAATTGGTAGACTATTTGAGTATTACTTCCTTTTCATTTAATCCCAATAATAAAAAAAATTCCAAAAAAACATTAAATGATGCTTTTAATAAACTCCAAAATATGCTATATAATTTTTCATTCAATATTTATAGGAACATTAATAAAAAAAAGCGAATTTTTATCTGGGGTCATCTAGTCCAAAAATATATTAAATTGGTAGACTATTGATTAAATGGTTTTTAAATAGCAATATTACGTTCCTTTTTTCCAACATTATAAGATTTTGGTCAAAATCATTGCTAATTGCTATCTGTCTCCAAAAGGACGGACCATATTATGATATGTTGCTAGTTTGTGACAAATGGTTAGAATGGTTTATTCGATAATTTTACTACAGGGTAGTGTTAATTTTTTAATATTATGGATTTCCAACAATAACTAAAGAGCAGTTCAATCTTAAACATGAAAAACTTACTTAACATTTGAAATAAAAGGACAATCGATGTTTAGACTTGGATAAAAACTGGAGCTTTCTTTTTCTATTGCTTCTTTTGAAAATTTGCAGTCCAGCTTCTCGACTAGATCTTCATGAATGGCAAGTGATGCTAACTGTTCTTCTGATTTAATGGCCGAATCTGTCTCACCATGGGGATAAATTGCTTGTTTTGATAGTTTTATGGATTATTGAATATTCTTGGCGAAGCGAATTATACCAAAGCTCAATAGAACTTGCGGTAAGTATTGCCAGTTCTCATCAATGATTCATCTTTAATAATAATAATGTTTATTCAGGTACATATCATAATATAACACCCTGCAAGGGACATTAGGTGTCTGTGCCCAGTCTTGAACAGATATCTTTATTAATAAAAACGACTAAATTCAACTGAAAACATGATATTCTAAAACCATTTTGCTTATGATCTTAAGTTCACCAATTAACTAATACATTTAAGATAGTAAATGTTAAACCTGCATTTACATTCAAATTAAATCAAAACACTTGCTTGGTAATACATTTGGTCAAATTTCTGATCTTGATTAATTGGGTTTATGTAAAATCTAGTGTAATAATGGTAATGTTACATTAGCTTAACTAAAGAATGTTTCTGTCTTATAAACCGGTGTTACAATAAAAAATATCAGAACTGTCTGTCTTGGAGTACTTAGGGACATTGGAAGCAATAGAAATGTATAAACATTGAAAGATTAATTGAATTTTGATTTTTCTTAGACTCGAAAAAATTCATTATTGCTTCAACAAACCTCTTGTTACAATTATTTGTCAACTAATTAAGATTAATATTTGGTTTTATTTTCGGTACAAACCGAACTGTAATACTTTCATTCACTAAAGATAATGAACTATGGTAGCAATGGATATCGGCTGTCCCTGTGAAAGATTTCCTGGTAACAACAATAACAAGTTTCTCGTAGTGGTACCGTAGTAAGTGTAAATTTTGTCAATTATTTTGAAATTAGAACAAATTGGATGCAAAATATTCATTATTATAAGTGACAATAATGCACTCAGCAGCAAAGCCATGAACAATTAAAGTTAGGATGAGTGTTTCAATCAATCAGAACGGGGGCGGATAAGTCCGGAGCACTTAGACCGCGTGACCAATTCATCGGCGACCTCGTTTCCCTTCACGCCAGAGTATGCAAGTACCCACACTAGCTGGAGTTTGTTACTTCTGGCTAATTCAGCCAGAGTTTCCCTGCACTCCAAGACATGCCTAGACGTCACTGTGGGCGCGAAGTTCGCTCAAGGGCCGCTCGGCTGTCAGTGCCGATGTAAATTCGCCTACCTCGGTAGCTTAATCCCAGATTTTCCAGAGCACTGATCCGTATTTCACAGACCTCAGTCTGGAAAACGGTTCTGTGGGGGTACCTGGGGGAACTTAAATCTACCTTTTGGGTGTACACGAGTAGACTCCGCCTCCGCTAGACTCGGCAGTCCGTCTTCTGTGTTATGAGGACAGGCAGTCGGAGGATCGGGCAGTTCTCGGCTGTCCAAATACAAATTTTGCCATGACCGCGAGGTACAGGCCGGCTGCGTAGGTTATGATTGGGCGGATCGTGACCGTGTACATCCAGTGCCGAACCTGTGGCCGTAGACTCCATGTGTTCGCGAAGGCTCCTGCATGCCCATAAGGATGCAAGTGCCTTCTTCACCCGGGTTTCCAGGTGCATTTCCTAGCTCAGTTTAGCATCGAGAATAACTCCAAGGTACTTCACTGAGCCTTTCATGTGCAGGGACCTTCGTAACAAACGAATATCTGGTAGAGGTCCAATTTTCGTTTCCTCGTGAAAAGAACCACTTCGGATTTTTAAGGATTACCTCGACAGCAGAGAGCCACGATGGCAAGCTGTGTTTTGAAGCTCAGACAAAGTAGCCGCGTGTCACAGCTGCCAAGTCGTCTTCGTAGGCTTGGGCGTAAAACCTAGCCTTATTCAGCTCGAATAACAAGCTGTCCACCACCAGGCACCAAAAGAGCGGAGACAGTAACTCTCCCTGAGGGCATTCCGGGTGTGTACATGCGACGCTGCCATTATTGTGCGCCGTTATCAGTCTGCGAGAGCATGGTCTTGATCCTCCTGACCAAGGTGTGATCGATTCCGTGTCTCCGCAGGAAAACGCCTATGGCGCCCTGTCCGAAACTAATAGCTCCTTCGATCTGGGTAACCAGATGATGAAGGGCCTTGTCGGTTGATTTGCCCGCCTGATAGGCGTACTGTCGACGGTGAAGCGGAAAATCCTAACTATCGGTCAGCCTCTCCAGCGCTTTCAAGAGAAAAGATGTGAGGCAGATAGGGCGGAAAGATTTGGCTTGAGTGAAGTCGGTTCTTCCCATAGACCTATTATCCTAAGGAGATAGAATTGTTTACATTTAAACACGATCAGACATTGTCAAAATTTCGCGCCTCTCAGACCGCTGTATATTACAAGTATGGTCGTATGGAATGTGCTGTTGCCGGATTAGTAGTTCTGTGTGCCGGATTGAGATTTGTAATCATTATAAAAACGTCCATAGCATTATTTATTGGTTATATTAGAAGCAATACTGTTGAAATGTCGTTTTATCTGAAAAATATTCCATAATTTATGGTAATCGAATTATAGAATATTTAAATTTTTAAATATAGAACTATTCCATTCCATTGCATCATTTGTTCAGAAGGTGACAACGCCGCGCACCTTTTATGAATGGGGACTTTGTTCTGTACTACGCAATTTGACAGCTTCCGTATTTTTCGTAGCTATTTCGAAGCGGTGTTGCCTTACAAGTGATACCAAGTTTTCAATCATAGTTACAGCGTTGCCAATAAGGAGTAATTATGACTCGACGACAAAGAGGTCCGTTGGTTTTCTTTGTCATACTTCATGTAAACATTGCGACAAGTCAAATGGAGTTTTGTGGAAGATGTTTCGTCTCCTTAGGATAATGGGTCCATGATTCTTGATATAAAGCCAGAGGCGATACAAAATCGGAATATTCGGAGCACCGGGATGGTGATAAGCTCCAAGCCCTCTTGTAAGAGAGCCGGGAAGATCCCAAGGATGAGTGTATACTCATCTAGTTGATAATTCGAGACCTTTATCTTATCTATTCGATTCACGTTTTCAAATGTATAAGGAATAATTGGCTAAACTCAAAACACAATCAAATTATACAGTATCCCAACTATGACATTGCCTCATTTTATGCTTCAAAGAAATGAATGAACGAACATGATAAATTGTTAAAATTTGGATATTCTTTGTATTTGAGAGTACTCTATCTTACCGAATTGGAACGTCAAAATGTTAAAGTAGCCCTCAATATGTTACACATGCTCTGCTTCCTATGTAGAGTATTCCAAATCTACCCGGTTTTCCACACTTCCAAAATTATCTGTTTTACAAACCTATCAAAGATTCTCTTCCTCCTCTTCACTTTGCAGGTGTTTATAGCATTCCCTGTTCTTGCGGTAAAGTGTACATTGGTGAAACAGGTCGTACAATAGCTACTCGTATGAAACAATATGAGCGCTGTACAAGGCTTCGTGACACCAGTAGATCTGCACTTGCGGAACACAAGTTTGACACTAATCATCAAATATTTTTCGAAAATACTAAAATCCTAATCCCGAGCCCCAAACTTCTATCAGCGGAAAATCCTTGAAGCTATAGAAATCGTAAAACATCCAAATAATCTGAACCGTGACTCAGGATATTACCTTCCCAACATTTGGAAACCCATCCTCGAAAATTCCACTTCGCACATGATCACACAACGGCAGGGTCAGGTGCCGGAACGAAGTTAACCACCGGAATAAAGGCAGTGAACTGTGTAGCGTGAAGGATTTTTCCTACAATAAATACGGCTACAGAAACCAGTTTCAGTTCAAGCCTCAAGCCTGCCCTGACGATGCCACCTGTAATGACTGGCGAAACGTCGGCATCAAGTCGAGCTATTCTGACGCGGAATCCATCCGGAAGCCAAGATTTTTCAATTTATCAAATTGGTTAAATACGTGGAAGTTCTAGTTTGGCTTTAAATAAATTAATAACACCGAGGCATCACATATAGTTCACGGACTTTTAAAAATAATTCCGTATTGTTTCAATGAGTTTAATTTGAATTATATATTGTTAGGAAAATTTCAAACAACACTATTGAAGACAGGTTTTTTTATTATTTTATTTTATTTATACCAAATACCCTGTGTTGATAATAGCCGCTACTTGTTGTATTTTACCCTTTCCCTAATTTTACCCTTTAGGTATTAAGCGTTCTTTCGTAATCGCACCTTTTTAATACCATTTACATGTTTTTGATAATTGCATCGCAGCCGAAAATTACTTTAGATGAGTTATAATTTGTGGAAGAAGCGTGAGTGTAAACTGAATTTAATTTCATTTAAGGGAAGAAATCAAAGATAAGTCACAATATTTTTTCTTTCATTTCATTTAGGGGAAGAAATCAAAGAAAAGTCACAATATTTTCTCTTTCATTTCATTTAGGAGAAGAAATCAAAGAAAAGTCACAATATTTTTATTTTATTTCATCATCAACAAAACACATAAACTTACAATGTTCATTAAAATCTATATCTGTCCTTGTGGGACTATAATATGATACATATACTGTAGTAACCAATCTAAAACAATATTTCATATTATCACATGATAAAAACCCTATCACAGCAATATTCCAATATATATATGATGGCTGCACATATATATAAATACCCATATACAGGCTGTTTCGAGGGCTGAACATTGCAATGTCATTTTCAAGAAATATTTACTAAAAGCAATATATCAAATGTTCACAGATATGTCATTGGAAATTTATATTCGCCCTTATCTTTTTTGATGAAACATTCATTCGCGGCCAGAGAAGCTTAAAAAAAATTAATAAATCATTGGGATAATCCAAATTACGTAAGTTTTCTGTATCTATCTTTGTTTTAATACCGTACTATTATTTCTAATCATAAAAATTCCATCAAAGTAATGGACAACTCGAAAAATAAACAATTTCTGAATTTTACCGTTTTCCAAATGCCAACAACAAGCAACTGATATAACTAATAAAAAGGAACATGATTTCTGCATACGCTATAAGTATGTATTTAAACAATGCAATGGTGTAAACGAGAAACGAAACAGCATGTACATATTATCAGTTTTTTTATACCTTAACTAACATTAAAGACTAGTGAGATTACATGTTAACACAAAATAAAGTTTGATTCATATTCGATGTACGTTTTGGTTCACCTATGCTAAAAAACTGGTACAAAAAAAGTTGCTTTATGCAAATCCAAGCATCTTCAATAATCTTCAAATTTTACTGAGAATAAACGCCCTGATAATAGCTGAAAAAAAATCAAACTCCTCAAAGAATTTTTTTTTCACAAACTACTCCCCTGCAGTTGAATAATTCATTCTGACGAAATTTACCACAAACTTCATACAATATTTTTTTACCAACTTCTGTAATTAAAAATTACCTAAAACGAGTGGTAAAAATCGCCTCTAAATCAGTTAGTTTACGTTAAATACGATAAAAATTCTTTGGCATAAAATTTTTGAATAGCGACTTGGTAACAAAATAAATAAAAAATATTTACAGTTGTACTAAAACTTCTAGAAGATAGCCTAGTTTGTTTATGCGAAAGTGTATAGCAAATTTCTATCGTAAAAATGAAAAACGCTATTAATGTGCTTTAGTATCTTCCCCTCGACCAAATGGCGCGCGTAATTAACAGCTTCACCACGATCTCTAGCCAAACCCACTTCGATCAACCAGCCAACGAACTTTTCGCCGGTGAATACGTCTTTGTACACTTTGATCCTCCATCTGAAATACACACAACCTGTCATAATGTGATTAAGAAGACTGGGGAATATAAAATTTACTTTGGTTAATCTATGAAAAACGGAGGTCATTGACGATGCTATGAGGCACCCCCCAGTCATTAACCGGGTCTTCGTAAATTATTTTTAACTATCGATAGTCCATTAATTAAATCACAATTCGATACAATATTGCCATCAAAAATTACATTTTGGTCAAGTAAACCACCGAATTATTGATACCCTGGAGGGAGCAATGAACCATCTCTATTAGAACCATCATTCAGTGAATCGATCTTGCCAAGCAAATATACAGGGTGTCCCAATATTGCTGGGACACAGAGCTACCACGTATTCTAGAGGTCAAAATAAGTCGATTGAGCCCAATTTACCTGTATACCAAAATGTACCGTTTGTCCGTGAGAAGAGTTCAAAGTTTACTAAAAAAAATACATTTTTGTATGTTGTTCCGAAGTGCTTTATACAAATTTAATGAAATTTGGTAAATGTGTATTCTAGATGATTAGCTTACTTTTAGTAATCAAAAAAACCCAAAGAAAATTGTAGAGGGGTTGGAACCACCCTCACCCCTTGGCATTTTTTCCCCCATTTTTGTAGGGGTGGGAATACGGTTTTAAGACTTTTTTATCTGGAAGGCCTACTCATTATCTTCATTTTCTTACTCTTGTAAAAACTCCGTATTTTGCGTAGTTTTCAAGAAAAAAAATGTTTTCGCAAACACTGATAACCGATTTTCGGGTATAGGTTTAATAAAATTGTAATACAAAATTTAGTTGGCCGCGGACACAAAGACAAAACCAAATGTTATGATTTTGACAGGAAACATAGTTTATTGTTAACAGTAAATGTGTCAGTTATTTGTTCTCTTTTGCTTGTTTTTTTATTATTTCTTATTGTCATCACTGTTTTTGTTTAATTGTTATTGCTGTTGTTGCTGTTCCTTTGACGTCCCACAATTATGAATTTTCCTTTTAATGAACAGACCGACATGTTATTAGTTCTTGGATATTGTCAAGGTAACTGCCGCGAAAGTGTTCGCGTGTATCAAGAGAGGTATCCAAACCGGAGAATTCCAAACCATAAAACTTTTGCCCGAATCGAAAGACGTCTTCGAGAAACGGGGAGGTTGACCCCAGTAAGAGTTAACGCTGGAAGACCTCGACAAGCTCGAACACCTATTGCGGAAGAAGCTGTTCTTCAAATGATTGATAACAATCCTAATACCAGTACTAGAAGATTGCAACGAGAAGCTGGAATTCCAAAAAGCACTGTAAGTCGAATCATTAGAGATCAATTAATTCGGCCATTTCACATCCAGCCAGTGCAAGAATTGTTGCCACCTGACTACGAATTACGTTTAAGTTTTTTACAAACTATTCGGGAGCGCAGAGTAGTCGACAACGGATTCCATACTAAGATCTTGTTTACTGATGAGTCTTGTTTTACACGTCGCGGTATGACAAACCTACACAACGATCATGTTTATGCAGATGAAAATCCACATGCCATTAAAAGTAGACATTATCAACGTGAATTTAAAATTAATGTCTGGGTCGGAATTATTGGCGAATTTATAGTCGGACCGTTACGATTACCTGATCGTCTGAATGGCGATAGTTACCTCCGTTTCCTTCAACAAAATTTGCCAGAATTATTAGAAGACTTGCCTCTTAACTTGCGTAGAAATACGTTCTTCATGCATGATGGTGCACCACCTCATTTTGCACGTGCGGTAAGAGAATATCTTGGTGAACAATTTGGTGGCAGGTGGATAGGTAGGGGACAAGAAGCACCCATTCAATGGCCTCCGCGGTCTCCAGATTTAAACCCTTCATCTGGGGAGAATTAAAAAGACAAGTGTACGAGGTTCAAATAAATAACATCGAACAACTGTGGAATAGAATTCAAAATGCTGTAAATGCGCTACGAGAAAATGACGATGTTTTAAGAAGAGTGCATTTCAATTTTTTACGTCGAATTGACCTCTGTATTAATGAAGGTGGAGGTCACATTGAACACTTGTTATAAAAATTATTGTTTGTCTTGTGTAAATGTATTGTGTAATTTGTGTCTAATAATTTTATTAAACCTATACCCGAAAATCGGTTATCAGTGTTTGCGAAAACATTTTTTTTCTTGAAAACTACGCAAAATACGGAGTTTTTACAAGAGTAAGAAAATGAAGATAATGAGTAGGCCTTCCAGATAAAAAAGTCTTAAAACCGTATTCCCACCCCTACAAAAATGGGGGAAAAAATGCCAAGGGGTGAGGGTGGTTCCAACCCCTCTACAATTTTCTTTGGGTTTTTTTGATTACTAAAAGTAAGCTAATCATCTAGAATACACATTTACCAAATTTCATTAAATTTGTATAAAGCACTTCGGAACAACATACAAAAATGTATTTTTTTTAGTAAACTTTGAACTCTTCTCACGGACAAACGGTACATTTTGGTATACAGGTAAATTGGGCTCAATCGACTTATTTTGACCTCTAGAATACGTGGTAGCTCTGTGTCCCAGCAATATTGGGACACCCTGTATAATGAAGCTCCCTTCATGATTGATGATCATCGACGTCAAAAAAAGAAGGAACATTCAATATACACATTCCTTCTTAGCAATCATTGGGAAGGAGGGAGCTTGCAATATTTTTAACGCTCCAAAATGGTTGGAACTTACTGTAACCATTGGGAACCAGAACAGAAGAAAATGAAGGATGGTATATACTTCACATAATGGCCTCTTCAACTATAAAATAAGAGGTCGAGAAGGCATGTTCAGTATAATTTCTGCCAGCCCTCCAAGATTCGTAATACTAGACCGGTCGATCATCCCGATAGGAAAAGATAAAATTTATCTGATTTGAAATCATCTTCACTGTGCAAAAATAATGTAGCAGTTTAGAAAATAAGTCTTTTATCAATACGAATGAGGTCGGGAGAAAAGGGTGGATTGTTTAAACCGTTCATGGTTCTGGCCTTATTTAATTCATGGTCGGTATTTGCTACGAAGATTAACAACTTTGGGAAAATGAAAGAAGGATCGTTTGTATAACATGAAATGAAAAAAAAACACGAAACACTGACCTTTTGTCCGCAGCAATGGCAACTTTACAATTCTGTAGATGATGTGTAAGGAACTGGTCGCATATATGTTTCGTTTCCGGCGTGAGCTCGTGCCATGTCGGCAAAATCAGAGTGTGGGCACCGTACCATAATTTCCTCCAATAGTTGACTAGGCAGGGAACGGCAATTTCTTTCGTATTCAATCCGAATATGACGAAAACGATGAGACTTTGTCCGAAATTCAGCGTGGCGTCCACGAAGGATAGTTCCACGTAGATCCCAGACATCTGTTTCATTAGCAACGTCCATACAGTTAGCCCGAGACCCTGAGAAATATCATTTGTTTAGAACAATATACAGTCGTTTTGATTGCATGCGTAGGTATATTGAGTGGTACGAGGTCGGCTCCAACGGGGGCTCTTGAAGCTCTCGCCGTATTACCACCCCTCTACACTTTTATGAGGGCAAGGTGAAAAGTTCCTGAAAAATAAAACAGATGGCGCCACAATCGAAAATCCCATGTGACATTTGCGATGTACCATCTTCAACATGAACGCATTAAAATTTTAAGACTGATATGTCATTCAGTTCTGTTTTGACACCCATCGACACCAAGCAACCTTGGAGACATAAAAAAGTGAATTCCGGTGGGTTTATCAGCCAACAAAGTCAATGGCGACAGTTTTCTGGCTTCATTGAATGGTATAGGGGCTCTAGGTGAGAAAGCGGTATAAAGTATACCATCATCTGCAAACCTGTTGACGGGACAGGTGGTCACTTCCAGCAGGTCGTTTATATGGAGTAGAAAAAAAGTTGGTGCCAAGACATATCCCTGTAGAACACCAGCGTTGATAGCCATTGTATCGGAGAATACTCCGTCAACCACCACATGGAGTGATATATCTGAGAGGAAACTCCATAGTAAGTGATAAAGTTGAGGCGGCAAACCATGTGACGGAAGTTTCCCAAAAAGGCTTTGGTGGCAGACTCGGTCAAATGCTTTGGAAATATCCAATGATACAGCTAGAGATTCCCCATGTTTTTCAATAAATTTCTGCCATACATGTGTTACGCAGGTCTCTTGTTGATCTCTGCCGGTCATTCATGATTTTGGTGCTCTCTAGCTTCGTAGCTGAAAGATCCTTAGTACTTTGATAGTATTTTTAGTGGATAATTGTGATTATTCTGTACTTATAGTTATAGTGTTATAGTGTATCCATAGATGTGAACTCTTTTAGTGTTTAAGTTAGGCTAAGTTTAGTTCATAACGCAAGATCTGCTGAAATCCACTAAAGTAGCTGAGAATTAAACGGAACGGAAGGACACACGAATGTCATTAAAATAAACAGCTTTCAAAAAACTACTCACCACAAACATAGAACAGAGAAGCAGGATCAACAAAACAACGTGTCTTAAAAATTGTGGCTCGTGGGCTTCAGGTTCCTCTTCGATATATTCCATATCTTCATCGACTTGTCGTCGATACTGCTGGATAATCCCCTCACATTGCACCCTCTCAGACACTTTACAACCAAAACCGGAAGGACAAAGTTGTCTGGACGAACTGGTAAAAAAAGACGAAAACAATCAAACGAGATGATTTTTTAAATACAATAAAAGATCTACGGATTCAATTTTCACTTACATATTGTTCCTGTCATTACCGAGCAATAGGTCTTCAATATCGACCACGGGACTCTCTTCAGTTAAACCTTCGTTTATTGTGGGCAATCCGCTATTTCCCAAGCCAGAACTACCCTCCGAAATCGCATTGTTACCAGTGTTGATAGCGATGTTGTCCGCAAGTGGTGCTGCTTCATCTGATACGTCTCTCACGGCACTAACATAATTCGACAATCTTCGACGATATCTCTGATGAAGAATCAAACAGCCGGCCGTGACTAAAAGTTTGATAAAATTGCATGTATTGAATAGAAACTAACGATGTGAAATAAGTGAATGCCGAGTGCGTCCGTTTTGAACGCATATAAATTTAGCGGTTTACCTCAGATAAAAAAAACTTACCGATGAAGCATAAAACCAACAAAGAAACCGACGTTATGGCTTCGGCCTGACCATAAACGAAATTCGGGTTCGTTTTGTTGAATGGGGAAGAAATTTTGCCGCCAAGCACCAGCATCAATACGGCTAGCAGAATTGGCATTCTGAAACAAATCAGTTTTTAGAATATTTATGAATCATCATCAACAGAAGGCTTGCAACAATACCGTTTAATCTTAATGGCGCAAGATAGAGTGTGAGGAAATATAAGCGTGTATAAAAGTGTTATGACTGAATAAAGGGCGTTGCAAAATGGTGAAAATAGGTGAATGTTCATGTTCATAATGAAAATTTTCATTTTATATCGGAACAGATTACAATGCAGACGAATAGCAAGGAAACGTATAGATATTCTGCAAATTTTATCTTCACTTTTACATACAATTAGTCCACACGCATATTAAATTTTAAGAATTCAAATGTATTAATTTTGCCGAATCCAACAACTATAAAGAAAGTTTCAAATTTATACTTAAGTGATGCGATAGTTGAAGAAAGACAAATGTTCCTTATATACTTCCAAAATCAATTAAAAATTTCTAAATAACATAATGTCATGTGTGGAATCCAAAACCAACCTTAGTTATAACCCTAGAAGTCGAACAGCGACGTTTTGTTAACCGGGAAGTCCTTCATCGGGCCGTGATTCATATTTGAAGGTTCATAATTCACGTGAAGCTTCGATAAAAACTAAAAAATCGGTATGACTAGGGTTCTAAAGTCATATCGAACGAAACTTGGGTTTTTACGTTATTTCAGGTGTGAAATTCGAATCCAACCTTGGTTATAACCCTAGAAGTTGAACAAAGACGTTTTGTTAACCGAGATGACCTTCATCGGGGCGTCATCCATATTTGAAGGTTCATAATTCACGTAAAACTTCGATTAAACCGAAAAAAGCAGTACGAGTAGGGTTCTAAAGTCATATAGAACGGATCCGAAAGGTTACGCGTGTTTTATAAAACATTCGATTTTTCCAATATTTTGAAGGTATGTATATGCATGGAAAATCTGTCATTTTTCTCGATCTCTTAGAATCAAACGAAACTTTGGTTTTTTACGTTATTTCAGTCATAGAATTCGAATCCAACCTTAGTTATAGGACTTTCCGGTTGACAAAACGTCGCTATTCGACTTTTCAGGTTATAACTAAGGTTGGATTCGAATTCTATGATTCAGTCATAGAATTCGAATCCAACCTTAGTTATAACCTGAAAAGTCGAATAGCGACGTTTTGTCAACCGGAAAGTCCTTCATCGGGGCATCCTCCATATTTGAAGGTTCATAATTCACGTAAAGCTTCGATTAAAACGAAAAAATCGGTATGAGTAGGGTTCGAAAGTCATATAGAACGGATCGGGAAGGTTACGCGTGTTTTATAAAATATTCGAATTTTCCAATATTTTGAAGGTATATGCATGGAAAATCTGTAATTTTTCTCGATCTCTTAGAATCGAACGAAACTTTGGTTTTTTACGTTATTTCAGTCGTAGAATTCGAATCCAACCTTAGTTATAACCTGAAAAGTCGAATAGCGACGTTTTGTCAACCGGAAAGTCCATCATCGGGGCGTCATCCATATTAGAAGGTTCATAATTCACGTTAAGCTTCGATTAAATCCTAAAAATCGGTATGAATAGGGTTCTATAGTCATATAGAACGAATCGGAAAGCTTACGCGTGTTTTATAAAACATTGGAATTTTCCAATATTTTGAAGGTATGCATGGAAAATCTGTCATTTTTCTCGATCTCTCAGAATCGAATGAAACTATGGTTTTCTACTTTATTTCAGGTGTGGAATTCAAATCCAACCTTAGTTAAAGCCCGAGAAGTCGAATAACTGCGTTTTGTTCACTGGGAAGTCCTTCATCGGGGCGTCATCCATATTTAAAGGTTCATAATTCACGTAAAGCTTCGATTAAAAACGAAAAAATTAGTACGAGCAGGGTTCTAAAGTCATATAGAACGGATCGGAGAGAATGAGAATAACCGTTTCAACTTGTGAAAATTTCTCATTAGGAATGTTCGAATGGGCTGAACGTTTTCATCAACATAATCAATGGGAGAATAAATGAATTGATATACAACCAGGTATGACATCGGGGCAAAAAAAATTCAATTGTGCGTCGTGTTTCTTTCATAATGAGGTGAGAATTTTAGGCACTGCCATCATAAATAAGAGGCAGAACACATTTCCACCATAGTTATCTGAATAATCTCTTTTGTTTGAGACAAAATACG
The DNA here is from genome assembly GCA_958510875.1 of Endomychus coccineus. Taxonomy (NCBI): domain Eukaryota; kingdom Metazoa; phylum Arthropoda; class Insecta; order Coleoptera; family Endomychidae; genus Endomychus; species Endomychus coccineus. Next base: position 12,722,630 of record OY294070.1, read on the forward strand.
ATCCAAAGCTGCAAGAAATAAAAATTTTATGGAAATGTCGAGCTACCTTCTTCCTTTATATCCCAGACAGTCGAGATTCCTGCTAAATTGGCGTAAATCACAAAGTGAGAATCATTCTTTTCGAACTTACCCCCATCCTATAATTACGAAAACAGGTTGCAACTTCAGAACAAAGCACAAACTTCGACATTGTAAAAACACCAAAGTGACAGCCAATATGGAAGTCCACAGTCTGGTGCTGTAAACTCCAACCACAAAAATGGTGAACTGTAGATTTCCCACCCAACCTTCTTTCTTATCCAACGTGTTCCACAAAATGGCGCCGAAACAACTGAGAAACTAAATAAAACAAAAGCACTAAATTAAATTTCACTAAAAACAATTAAACGAAATCGATTACCTGAGAAATGACCAAACAAGCGGTGATTTTGTGCGGTATTTTGTTAATTTTCTTGGTAATTACAAACACCAGCATTACCCACGCGCAACCAATGATGCCCGCGATGCTAACATCGAAAATGAAATTATCCAGTTGTTTTATGTAATCGGATGGATCAGCTTTGGCTATGGTGACCATCTTGGCGGACACGAACATCAAGGGTGCGCTAAGGAAAGTGCACGCCACCATGGCACTAGCGATCTAGAAATTATTAGGAAATAAATATTGACGAATCCTCGTATATTCGCTGAAACTCATAACTCTTAACTAGAAACATGCTTTCAAAGTTGTAGTTGAAATAACATTTTATAGGATTTATAAATATCAAATGTATCAGAATAACTCAAGGGTCTCCAAACATTCCAGCCTTAGGGCCATACTGTTTACTCTAGTAAGTTCCAACGGCCAAAACAGTTTTAATTTTCCATTATATGCCATTATCTATAATTTCTAGAGTCGAAGTACGCGCTCTGAGCCAGTCTGAAACTGTCTTTTGTGAATCATTGATATGAATCTGTAAATTTTCCGCGTTTTCACCACTCCTCATAAGAGTTGTGTCGTCAGCAAAGAGTGAGTATTCGACAGAGGGATCACAAGTCGTCAAATCATTCATATAGATAATAAACAGCAATGGACCGAAGACTGATCCTTGAGGGACCTGTTGTGATTAATAAGGAGGAAAGATTGTTATCGGTTTCAATCACTTGTGAACGATTACTCAGATGAGTGTTCATCAAGGCCAGCGATTTCAGAGAGAAGTTATAATATTTCAATTTTGAAACGAGTATATTCGGCAGAACGCAATCGGATGCTTTTGTCAGATCACAAAACATTGCTATCGTGTGATCACCTTTATTGAAAGAATCTGTTACAATTGAGATCATATTATTAATGAACATTACTGTTGACATACCATTTCTGAATCCAAACTGTTTTTTATTTAATAAATTGTTCTCCTCAAAATGATTTGATATTCTAGTTTTCAGAGCCTTTTCGAAAATCTCACTTATAAGTGGAATTAATGAGATTAGCCGATAATTGTTTACATCATTGCAATCACCTTTTTTATATATCGGTACAACACGTGATAATTTAAACACAGTTGGAAACATACCCTCCGTTTTTAGTTTTGTTAAGGGATAAACTATGATGTTGCCAATACATTTAATGATTTTAGTATTCATACCGTAGATATCTTTGCTATGAGTATTCTTCAATTTGAATATAATATCTCTTGTTTCATGAAAGGTGATTTCTTTGAAGTTGAAAACTGGTAAATTGACTTAATTCACTCTTAGTCCAGGAAATAAGCACAGAAAAGACCATAAAAAAATATAGTAAGCTAGATAGATCATTCATGACTATCAAGACCGCGGGGGTCGACCTTCCTACCCCCTCAAAACGGGGTTTCAACCCCTCATAGGAGCATTCTTATAAAAACAGTTCAAAATTAATGAATTAAGAGCCGAAAATGACCCCCAGTATGGTTTTGGGTAGCTGATCACGATTCCGCTGTTAGTTTTCTCGGAAAACTCCCTCCAGATGGGAAATTTGGCATTTTCCATCTGGAGAGTTTTTTGGGAAAAATAACAGCGTAATCGTGATCAGCGACCCAAAATACCAACTAGATGTCTTTTTTGCAACAAAATTATACTTTATTATTCATAACCGTCTCAGGAAAATCTCATATTTCCCGAATTTTCCATCTGGAGTTTTTTGAGAAAAATAACAGCGTAATCGTGACCAAAATACCAAGTAGACGTCTTTTTTGCAACAAAATTATACTTTATTATTCATAACCGCCTCAGGAAAATCTCATATTTCCCGAATTTTCCATCTGGAGAGAGTTTTTTGGGAAAAATAACAGCGGAATCGTGATTAGCGACCAAAAATACCTACTAGATGTCATTTTTGCAACAAAATTGTACTTTATTATTCATAACCGTCTCAGGAAAATCTCATTTTTCCAGAATTTTCCATTTGGAGAGTTTTTTGAGAAAAATAACAGCGGAATCGTGATCAGCGACCCAAAATACCTACTAGATGTCTTTTTTGCAACAAAATTGTACTTTATTATTCATAACCGTCTCAGGAAAATCTCATTTTTCCCGAATTTTCCATTTGGAGAGTTTTTTGAGAAAAATAACAGCGAAATCGTGATCAGCGACCCAAAATACCAACTAGATGTCTTTTTTGCAACAAAATTATACTTTATTATTAATAACCATCTCAGGAAAATCTCATATTTCCCGAATTTTACATCTGGAGAGAGTTTTTTGGGAAAAATAACAGCGGATTCGTGATCAACGACTCAAAAAACTTACGGGAGGTAATTTTTTGCAACAAAATTATATATTATATATATATTTTCCAAATTTCCCATCTGGACGGAGTTTTCCGAGAAAACTAACTGCGGAATCGTGATCAGAGACCCAAAAAACATACCGGGGGTCATTTTCGGCTCTTAATTCATTAATTTTCTAAACTTTTGAATTGTTTTTATAAGAATGCTCCTCTGAGGGGTTGAAACCCCGTTTTGGGGAGGTAGAAAGGTCGACCCCCGCGGTCTTGATAGTCATGAATGATCTATGGGGTATTAGGAACAAAAGGCAAAAAAAAATTTGGAATTCTAGCTTGCTATATATTTTTTTTTCTGGTTCGTTGCCTGGACTATCTGTTGAGGTAAAAATCACTGGAATTAACCGACGTAGGTATTCCCTTATTAAATTCTAGAGCAGTGTTAGCAAAAAAGTTGTTGTATTGATCAGGAGAAATGAAGTGCTGATTATTTTTTGTGGTATTATGTCGAAGTTTGTTGACTAATTGCCATGACGCTTTTGATGGATTACCAGATTGATGTGCCGCAATTTTGGCATGTCTTATATCTTTACGATATTGACTGCGTACCCTTCTCAGATTTTCTTTATTCTGAGAAGAATTTGTCTGCTTATTAATGTCTCTTAATGTGCAACATATTACAATATTACAATAGGCAGTGGTAGTACCCTTTATCGCTAACAGATAGCGCTAGTAGTACTTTCGAAAGCGCAGTAACAATTAAACATTCGCAAATAATTTCGTTGTTTCGAGAAAGTTCTGGTGTATTCCACTCTCTTCTAGATGTCAGTAATTGGAGTATAAAAAGACTAACGGCGCGACCGCGAGTCAGTTCACCTAGGAATTTATGACACTGGCGGCCCGCGGGCCATAGTTTGGAGACCCCTGGAATAACTGAAAACAACTTACCAAATCTATATCAAGAGAATATTGAGTGGCAAACACAAAAACTCCTGGTGCCGATGGAAATGTACCATACAAAAATCCATATGTACTCAAGTCTTGCGAATCTGAACAATTAACTCCAGGATTTAATAGACTTATAACTTGTGTAGTCACCAAAGGCAAAGCAATTCTGCAATGTATTCGTAATAATTATTAACATAATCTTCATGAATAATTAGCCTGAATTGAAAATAATAATAGAGAAGAAATGCACTTACAATTTGACCATTATTAAAATTCCTGGAACAACCAACGTAGCTCCTCTTAAAGTATGCACTTTACCAACCATTCTTATACCCAACAAAAATAGGGCACTCGCTGAAAACGCCTTACCTAAAACCTAACAAAAAGTTACTCTGGTCGATACTTTTTCGATATGAACTTACATCCAATATTCCACCGATATATTCAGGTACATGTTGTTTAAATATGACATTCCCTAGAATTCCCATGAACGTCATAAAAACAATTGGATTGAAAACGATGCTTTTAGTAACTGATAGAACCAGTTTGAATCTTTTTTTGTGTGCCTGAAAAGAGTCTGATATGTCTTCATAGCTCAATAAGGATTCTTGTCTTTGCAACAATCCAATTTCCATCAAAACAAACGCAATTGGGTTCAGTATAACCAAATTGATAGGCGCCATTAAATACAGATAAGAACCATAATCGGGATGTGTATGTTTATACAACGCCTCAACTGTGAAAAATAGCAGGGGTTATGCTTTATTCTGTATATTATTGGATTTCTCACCTAAAGGATATCCGATTGCAAAATCGTTACTTTGTGTGCAGAAAATGGCAAAAAGGCCAGCTCTCGCAGAATTCAGCGGTCTCATAACCAACAATGTAACAATTATCACAGTTATAAACACAACACTCTTTGAAATCAATATCGATAGTAGGAACATCCAATTAACAGCACTTAAATCTAATCTAGCCAAAGATATGAATATGAGCGAAGGTAGAGAGAAAGTACCAACAAACATATTCATTCCTTTCGATTCTGTTTCGGACACCCAGTTCATTCGCCCAGCAAAATACCTGCAACACAAAAAAAAATCATAACAGATTTTACAGAAACATGGTTTCACATTTACATCAAGGTGGCTTGAACTTGAATCTAGTAAGAAATCATTTGTTTGACAACTTGAATACACACTTACCCACAAAGAATGATGGCAAAACATTGTATCAATGCTGGATATAAGTTCTCAACTGCAGGCATTGGATCTTCAGATATGGTTAAATTAGCCATTGTCATATTGTAGAGTATTTCTTTATCTGCTTATCATACAATCTGTAACAAACATTAACAGTTCAAAAAGGTTAACAGCTTGTGTAATACAAAAAAACGAAGCAATAATAAGTAAGCTTAACACTTTAATTTTAATCAATACCTACCCTAATAAGACAATCGGTGCTGGGCGATAGATGATTTGAATCCACGAGTTTACCCGGTGCCAACATTACCAGCATTGTTATCTTCAGTGGAAAACTTACATATTTGCTATCAATCAATTAACTAATAACGGATAAAATACTGATAAACCATCACGGTAGACTGCGAAACAATCGTCTACTTGCTTTGTCACTTTGTCAGATAGCTGTCATTGATCATATGTTTATGTCAAACGGTCAAACAAAATATCAACAAGCGGTCGAATCACGAGGACTGTGACCACTAAGTTAGAGTAATATGAGACATTTGCTCTGTGACTGTGGTATCTATTGAACTTATTCGTGTGTATAAGTTTGGGAATATATTTCGTGGAATTTATTAGTAATGGGAAATATTTTATGAAAAGTTCTTACCACAATTGATTCATAATATTCAATATACGTTACAAATGCTTGGCTTCCGGATTGATTCCGCGTCACAATAGCACGTCTTGATGCCATTACAGGTGGCATCTTCAGGGCAGACTTATGGCTTGAACTGATTCTTCTGGTTTCGGTAGCGATAATTATTGTAGGAAAAAACCTTCACGCTACACAGTTCACTCCGTTTATTCCGGTGGTTAGCTCCGTTTTGGCACCTGACCCTGCCGTTGTGTGTTCATGTGCGAAGTGGAATTTTCGAGGATGGGCTTCCAAATGTTGGGAAGGTAATATTCTGAGTCGCGGTTTAGATTATTTGGATGTTTTAGGATTTCTATCGCTTCAAGAATTTTTCGTTGATATAATTTGGGGCTCGGGCTAGGATTTTAGTATTTTCGAAAATGATTTGACTTGCGTTCCGCAAGTGCAGATCTACTGATGACACGAGCCCTTATACAGCGCTCATGTTCTTCCAGACGAGTAGTTATTGTACGACCTGTTTCACCAATGTAGGCTTTACCGCAAGAAAAGGGAATACTATAAACATAAAATGAAGAGGAGGAAGGGGATATTTGATAGGTTTGTAAAACTGAGACAGTTTTGGAAGTGTGGAAAACCGAGTAGAAATATTATATTTTTAAGGATTTTGGAAATTCGATCTGTTATATTTTCAATACATGGAAGATAGGCAGTGGGTAAAGATAAAAGTTCTAAAATACGATCCAAAGCTTCAAGAAATTCAAATTTTATAGAAACCTCGAGCTACCTTCTTCCTTTATCTCCCAGACAGTGTAGATTCCTGCTAAATTGGCGTAAATTGCAAAGTGAGAATCATTCTTTTCGAACTTACCCCCATCCTATAATTACGAAAGCAGGTTGCAACTTCAGAACAAAGCACAAACTTCGACATTGTAAAAACACCAAAGTGACAGCCAATATGGAAGTCCACAGTATAGTGCTGTAAACTACAAACTACAACCACAAAAATGATGAACTGTAGATTTCCCACCCAACCTTCTTTCTAACTTCCTGTTCTCCCCCAAAAATATTCCTACGACATTCATTATTTCTGCTCTTGAAGCATCCCTACATGAATCTCACCATTTCGCAGTATTTCAGAAAGTAATTTAGAAAATTTGTCCGGTATTTTTTTTTTTTGCGGAAAAAATTTATGCAGCCAAAAAATGCATTTTTCAGATGTTTCTGGGGTCGCTGAATACGAATACGCTATCAAGAAAATTCCCTGAGGTCCCCTTGGACCTCCCCCGGGATATTCTGGCGCCCTGACGCCCAGGATATCGATGAAATTAATTAAAAAAATATTTTTTAATGTTTGTTAACTGTTCTAGAGGTGATATAAAGATTGCTAGTGATGATTACGACGTGAAAAAACTCTTCTGCAATACTTGGTGGTACCCTGAGACTGGGTAACCACGTCATCTTCTAGGAATTCATTTATTTTTCTTTGTAAAATGTAACAAATTCTGGCTCTCGGGGGTTTTCAAAGTCGCCGATAACGACTACGACACTCACAATGTTCTGCAAATTACCTGTAGGTGTTTCCGGGTCTCTGGAGCCCTGTGTATCTACGTCATCTTCTAGGAATTTGTTAATTTTTCTTCATAAAAGGTAGCAAATTCTGGCTCTCGGGGGTTTTCGAAGTCGCCGATCACGATTATCATACTCAGAAAGTTCATGCCTAGAAGATGACGTAGATACACATTACACAGGTAATTTGGAGAACATTGTGAGTGTTATTGAAAACCCCGAGAGCCAGAATTTGTTACATTTTATAAAGAAAAATTAACAAATTCCTAAAAGATATCGGGGTTGTTCGGTCTCAGGGTACCACCAAGTATTGCAGAAGAGTTTTTCAGGTTATAATCATCACTAGCAACCTTTATATCACCTCTTAAACAGTTAACAAACATTAAAAATAATTGTTTAGTTAATTTTTAGTTAATTTCATCGATATCTAGGGCATCAGGACGTCCGGATTTCCGGGGGGAATTCCAAGGAGACCTCAGGGTATTTTTGATAGCATATTCGTGTTCAGCGACCCCAAAAACCCCAGAGAAACCAATTCGAGTCCGTTTTTTTATTGACCTTAAAAAGTGCACTCAGAAAAATTAATTTTTTGGCTGTAGAAATGAATTAAATTTTTTCCGGAAAAAAAAATACCGGAAAAATTTTCTAAATTACTTTCTGAATCGAATGCAGAAAACCGCAGGTCAATCCATCCAACTGCGCCAAGTTTGGAAGGTTTGGCCTATTTTAGTGCTTTATTTCCTCGACTACCTAGGACAGGTCGAATCTGTGCTATGTAGATTATGAGGAGCTGCTGGGAAGTAAAGTAGCTCTTGGCACCTAAAAGAGAACTATGTTTTTGTAAAACGGTTTTCGCAATGGACCTCACATGATCGTCCATGAGAGGGTGCTGTTGTTGGTGATCGCGAGCATTGTTATGGAAGGTTTCTTTGGAAAAGTTGTACCTGACATCATCATATAAGAGATTGTGGAATCCGTTTTCCTGGAGAAGACGCAAGCTTGAGTTTTGGTTGCATTAAACTCTACTAGATTATTAGATCCCCGTTTCAAAATCTTTGGCAGATCTCTATTAATTGCAGCAACCTGTATCTATCTCGCTCCTCTAGTTTCATCGGATGGTATAGGGGCTCTAGATGAGAAAACAGATCGTTGATATGGAGCGGAAATAAAGTTGGTGCCAAGACAGATCCCTATGAAACACCAACGTTGATAGCCATTGTATCGGAGGATACTCCGTCAACCTCATAGAGTGGTCTATCTGAGAGAAAACTCGATAGTAAGCAAAAAAGTTGAGGCGGCAAACCATATGACGGAAGTTTCCCAAGAAGGTTTGGTGCCAGACTCCGTCAAATGGTTTCAATTGGATATCCAATTATATCGCTAGAGATCCCCCATGTTTTTCAATAAATTTGTGCCATGTGACGTAGGCAAGCACATCTTCTGTTGATCTCTGCTGGCGATACCCAAATTTCCGTTCATTCACGATTTTGTACCTCTCTAGGTATTTGATTTGATTGCTTTCTCCATCACTTTAGAGATCACATCTAATAGTGCAATGGGTCTATAATTATTAGGAAGGGTCTTCTCTCCTTTTCTTTGGAATTGGTTGCACTCTAGCTGTCTTCTAGCTGGAAGGAAACACACCAAGTTTGTATGAAATGGAACTACAGAAAACTGGTGTTAATTCAGGCGTACATTCCTTGAGAGCGACAGGTGAAATTCCGTTTGGCCCCATAGACTTTTTGATATTCGGATTAAGCAGAATGCGCCTAATTGTACGCTGACGGAAGACAATTTCAGGCATATTAGGAGGGTCCTTCCCTTGTGGATCCAAAGTGGAATTTGCTGTAAACATTCCAGCATAAAGGTTGGCTTTTTCCTGTGGTATAGTAGCTAGTGTGCCGGTTAGGGCGGGAACGAAAGTCCTACCAATTGGTTTGGCGAAAGTCCAAAACAAAGGTGAGCCATTCGGGCATTCGATAAGTTTTGATCTTCTTTTGGCATTATATATGCCTCTTTCGAAGCGTTTTATTGTTTCATTGCACATATTTCTGGCTACAACATATTTTGTTGCCAAGGACGGTATGCTGTTTGTTTTGAAGCGACGGCCCTAGAACAGATTCTATTGAACCATCGTTCACCAGATGATAGTGATCTGTTGGTATGGGGTATGTAAGTTTCCATTACTAGCCTGATAATATCCGAGATCTCTGTGGCACATACGCTTCTCCAAGGAAACTCGGAGAAAAACATGGGAAGACCGTCCCAGTCGGCTGGATTGTAATGCCAAACTATGCGTGGAGATGTTGGATTGGTTCTTGGAGTGATACAGTGACAGGTTGTAGTGATGAGTGAATGGTCAGAGGACCTTTACTTCATAGGGATCTGGATTGTTAGTGAAGATTAAGTCAAGCGTATTGGCATAATGATGGTTGTTATCAGGGATCTGTGTTGGTTCATTAATTATTAATTTATTTTTCATGTCAATAGTTTATTAAAATTGAGTATAATGTTTTATTTGGTAAAATTGTAATGATCAATAATTTTATCATATAAAACTTATACTGATACTTAGTTTTAAAAAAAAATTAGATTAAAAAACATTGTGATACATTATTCAATAAGCTGTCAATTTTTGAAACATAGCTTTCCATGTAGCGACTTATAATACTTGATAATGGGGGTAATAGTAGGCCCCGACCCCGAAACATGTAGTTGATGTCTAAAAAAATGGATTGTGAGAATCAAACTACAAATATTTAAAATTGTTAAATTGAACTCACACTTGGGCAACACCAATCAATTAATGAATCAAATACTCCCATATTTTAATCACTCACGTTGTTTTTGTAAATGATGAACAGTTAAAGTTCAAAATTGCAATGAAACAGTGATATTTAACAATTTTTTCTCTTTTGGTTATAACAATTGAATGCCACAATGTAAAGGACAAATCAATAAAAAAAAATTAAAATAAGTAGGTATGTTGTGTAATTTTGATATTTCAAAACGTGTTTACATTTGCAAGCAAAGTATCTATGTATGCATCATGAACATCTACATTTTGATACGCTTTGAGTTGTGAGTAATCTTTATTTACTTACTTTTTCGTAGATGTAGGTACTTAAATCAAATAGTATGTACGACTAACATTATTGATACTTATCTTTAAAGGCTTGCAATTCGAAATTTCAATATTCATGAATATTTAAAAACGAGATTAGTTATTTTATTCAAAATTAAAAACTAATCAACTCACCTAATTCTAACAATTAAGCTAGGCCCTGCGTCACGCATGTTGCTCAGCCGCCCCGCGGTGTGTTGAGTTAAAACAAACGAAGACGTACGTCGTAGTTTCCACTTACTCCCGCTTTGATATTCAGTAGCGCTGTAGCAAGCGCGTCGTGTGGATGTGTACGCTGAGTTTTCCATCGGAATTGTCAGATATTTACGTATATTTCGTGAAAATCTCGCGAATATGTCGCAAAACATGTCTTCGGGCAAACGACCGTCCTCCCGTCTACTGGTAAGTGATTTTTAATTGTTGTAATAACTCGTTCCGACGCCATAGCGATATAAATAAATCACACGTAAACTGGTGTGTACACACAAAGTCTGATCGCCATGCCATGTCTTTTCTTTGCCTTTGTATTTGTTACTATTATACACTTTGGTTGTTTAGGTTAGTGGCTGGGCGACTCTGAGTGCTGAATCAGACGAAATATGTGTTTCAACACTCCCAGCCCCTCATCGTTATGTACGATGAGTAAACGAGAACGTCCCCGTATGACACAAAATCGCGTGGATTAATAATTAATCTAATGAGAAACGTTTGCGGTTTGCACCATCCTTTTTTTCGATGTAATGGTTCAGTCGTAGCCGTCTTATCTCGGAAAAATGTCATTTCCATGATACCTACGTGTTTTGTTTTTACATTTATTAAATATTGATGTATTGTTACTTGATCTTTTTCCTTTTTACCAACAGATTTTATGTAAATTTACTTGCTTACTTCAATGTTTGAGAAAAATTTCGAATTTTTACAGCTATGTTATGCGTGGGCTTAAATAAAAGATAATACCTACATCCATATTAAACAGAACGATGTGATAATTTTTTTTCGTCATAATCTACCAAGTCATTAGACATTAATTTATCAATTCACATACCTATCCGATATTTAATAATAACAATGTAGCTTATAGATATAGAGTGTGGGGGGTATTAATGATCATGCTCTCACATATAACTTCGAAAAAAAAATGACGTAACATGAAGTAGCGTAATATCTATATGTTTATAGGAAAATGCACATTGATATAAGTGTAAAAGCATTGATAAAGTTCTGCAAAGTAATTTGAACATCACCAATTAACTGTGATCATGTATAAGGGAGTTATTTTTTTTCGAAACTTGCGGTAGGTAGGAGTAGTGAGAAAAACATATTATTTTCAAAGTAGGGGTAAAGTATGATATATGGGACAATCTGAAAAGACAAAATTTGAATAGTTATAGTTGAAATGATCAATGAATTACAGAGTACATTTGATATGGAAGCGCGGAAAAGCATTTTCAGAGTTCACCATCAGATGAAAAATAATTAGGTTAGTTTGTTAAATAAGTGTAGATACTGATGCTACGTATTTTGGAATACCTTTTATGACTAAATTGTGGCTATTTAATCTCAACTGAGGCATCGTTAACATCATACAGAGCATATCAAGAGGCTAACATAAGATATGGAATTATATTTTGGGGAGACACGGTGAAAATAAGAGAAGTATTTATTGCACAAAAGAAAAGCCTTCGTGCTGTACTTAAATTGAAACAAACTGAAAGCTGCAAAAGACATTTCAAAAACTATCAGCTACTGACGGTGTATGGTATATACATATTAGAAGCCGCACTGTTCGTCAAAAAACATCCTGACATATTTGAAAAGTACTCATGTCAACATAATTACGGCACGAGAAATATGGAAAATCTAGTCCCACCAAAAACTGCATCAACCAGAATACAAAGGAGTGCAGAAAATACACTAATAAAAATATACAATAAACTACCTGCTAACCTTAGAAAACTACCGATTGAACAATTCAAGTACCAACTGAAGGCAATCCTAGTGAAATTCCCCATATAAGATCTAGATGAATATCTTAGTCTCACTCTTAATTGTAATATATAAAGATTTTATTAATTCTTCATATATTTTATCTATATTATAAGCCATTTTATTTGTGTTTTATTCAAACTTGTCATATATACAGAAATATTTTAAAGTGTTATTATGTATTGTAACTTATATTTTATAATTTTTGACACGTCCTACGCCAAACTGGCATTTTGTATTGTATCATGTGGACAAATAAATACTACTACTACTACTACTGCTAGTCCAAGCGGCAACGTCATCGCAGGTTAGTTTGTTAAATATGGGTAAATGCTGATGCTAATAAATTTTTGCAATTGATAGTGTTTCATAAAATTTTCTGGTAAATTATTTTTCTCAAATATGCCTTTGGGCGGCAACAACTATTTTAACTGTGTATAGCAAATGCCCTAGTTCGCGAATAAAAATTAAAAACGCAAATTTACACTGTCCCATATACCATACTTTTTCTCAAAGTAGTAGTAGTAATCTGTCAGGAAAATATGGCTTTTGTGGAAAAATGATCGAAGCTATTTTTAAAAATAAATCTTTAGCGGGGCATATTTCTTTTTGTTGGAATGTTTGTTGAACCCAGAAGGGAACGACCCTCCTAATATTGCTGTCATCGATAGCCATATGCCTGAAATATGCCTCCACCTGTCGTTCTCAAGGAATGTGCGCCTGAATTAACACCAGTTTTCTGCAGGCTCAGAGACGCAAAAAGTCAAATCTCAGAACAGATTACAGACACAGAATGAGAAATTGATGATCCTGGTGAGATCGATGTTTTTTCTGCGGTTCGACGACGTAGGAGCCTGTCTTGATTAGTTTGGTTAGTTTAAAATTTGAGATTCAAATTTCTAGTAATCCTCGAAAACAGCTTTTCTCAGTTTTTCAGAAAAAAAAAACAGACGTGTGTCATTCCCAAGACTTTCTCAGTGTGGTTAACCTTCAACGTTGCGACCAAGGCCCAGGGGTAGCATGGTTAACCTGGAATGCATACAGATAGGTTTAACAAAAACCAAGAATTCGTACAAAATACGCAGAATATAGCAAATAGAAACAGTAATCCTTAGAAAACATGTTCATCGAGACAATGAGATACGTTATAAAACGTTGAAACTTACCTACCCGTATGTTAAATAAATTATAGGTATAATTGCCCCAGCTCGTGACAAATTGACCCCAGCTGGTCGTGTTTTATCATCAAAAGAAACTATCATCAATTAGACAGTCCTCGAAAAAGAAGAACATTTATGATACAGCTTACGTCAGTAAAGTGTTTATTGTAATATGAAATTTTCTATAGTTTTCCGTAAGAAAGTAATGAATGTCTTTCTTTGTTGTTGGGCACTATTACGGTCTATATAATCTTGTATTAATAGTTTTCCATTATTCATCGCAACATGGCCGGTGTAATGTTTGTGACTTCTTCTTCGTGAATTTTTAATTTTAATTCTACTAAGAATGCAAGTGGCCTGATAAGTATATGGATAGAGGAAAAGAGCTTTAACATTAGTCGCCACAAATCTACCATAATAGCTTTTGCTCGAAGGGAACTAAAAGGAATAGGTCCTCTAAGACATCAAGGGACTAACATTCAGCTGGCGAGAGGAATTAAATCCTTGACCTTAAACTAACTCGGAACAAACAGCTGGGGAAAGTAAAGAACAAGGCAATATTAATGTTGGTCAGACCAATACCCTCTATATACACAAGGCCTGAGTGCTCGATCTTGACGTCACAAGCCAGAGGCTATATTGTAGCTGATCGTTACGCCACAATGCTGCAATACTGTCAAGTAAAACAAAAGTTTTATTTATAATTTGGGAAATATCTGTTTAATTATATTTTATCGTTAGGTAACGTACACTTTAACCCTCTACCCTCCCGTAAAGCTACTCTGGACCCCCATCCTTGAATCTCAAAATTCGAGGACAGTCCTTTACTTAATATCGCCATAAAATGAGCTCTAGAATTTGCAGTTTTCTTTTGTGAAGAGAGTTTGTGGGCACCTGTATATACTAGCTGTTTCCGAGGGCTACGCCCTCCTAACTAAAGGCATGGAAAGAACTCACGGTCATTGTGCTTTCTGTCATGTAAACGCTACCTGATTTCTTGTTGTGGGGCTATCTGTGGTCTGCCATGGCAAGTCTGAGCTGTGATTGACCATTAATCTATGAGCTGCCAAAAACGTCAAAATATATCGATACCCTTTTACTTTATCCCTAAGGGGAAAAAGGGATTCAGTAATCCAATGATTTTGACAGTTCACCTGAACTGTTCCTTAAAATACATGAATCTTAGTTTTTTTACTATTTTTACGAGAAATTTAATGATTTGTACGTATAATTCTATAACCCTCTACCCTTGTGACGTATCAAATTATCATTCATTTCTGAGGGTGTCAAGTATACTACATCCTTAAATAACTATTATATCCACCTAACAGTACTGATTTACATTACACCAGTGAGTTTTAGCTCTCTTAAGTAAGCTAAGACTTTTCCCGGGTCCAGTGACGAAATTTTACCAACCCTTCGTTCACTAGGCCGATTTTACTCATGTGGTCGTTGAGTTTGCAGCGTTAAGAATCATGTTATGACGCAGGTAATTCCTGCTTAGCCTTATATTTTCCAAGGCATCCTTTTTCCTACATTTATTTAGGAGAATTTTTGATTGTATGTGCCCCGGAAGAAGTCCTGGAACCCAGTGGATGGTGGTTCTGTTCTGCTCTCCTAAGGGGTTTAGCTTGGTTTTGCAATTAAGAACCATCTTAAAGCTAATGGTATTTGGGCTGAGCGCTTCTATAAATGCTTGACTATCGGACATGATGGCTATGCCCTCCTTTTTATATCCTTTATCCATGTTGAGCTATGCACATCTCTCATCGCATGGTATTTCGCTTGAATGAAATTGGTGGTTCGGAATATTTTGTTTTGGGCCCAAAGACTCCGGCCCCCGTATCTTCCGTTGTTCTTGATCCATCGGTATATTAGTAGATTGCTCCTTTGCCAAAAGAGTGAGTGTTCTCCTGTCTCCACTCTTCTTTATTTACAAGGTGGTTTGGAAGTTCTGCGTAAACAGGAACACCTCGCCCATGTCATCTCTTGGTGTCATGAGTGTTCTTTAGAGAGAAATTATCCTTCCACGTAAGTTCAATACGTCCGTGAGATTCTTCTTAGGTTATATTAAGCATTGTATTTTAGATTTGTTTGCTAATTCACTTGGTTTTATCGCTGCACACTGCCTCCCCATAGGTGAGGATATGCCTCACCATCATGGTGTACATCCAGAGCAGTATTTTGGGTGAACAAGCCCACGTTTTACCTGCCATCCTTCTGTACACCATTAAGGCAAAGTTAACTAATGTGTACATTCCAGTGGCGGCTCCTCGAAGGAGGCTAAGGAGGCTCAGCCTCCTCGCCAATTTATCATAATGATCATTCTCCATTTTATTTCCTGTTTCTCTGATAATTCTTTAAATTTTACAATTAATTCCCCGTTCTCAGTAGTTATTTTTAATCTGGCAACAGTGGGCAGAGGCTAGATTCTCTATATATCTCAAACGCTAAATACGTGTGGTCAACACAGTTGCCGTTTTCCAAGCAGTTCAATTGCTAGATAGGGTAAAGATATTTTAGGCCAGTACGACATTCACGCCGATATGATAAAATATATGATAGACAATGATTTGCAACAAGTTTTACCTCAGTTTTATAAACTAATTTGTTCGACAGTCACCATTCCTGTCACGTCGGCATCGGTGGAGAGATCATTTTCTACTCTCAAACGAATTAAAACTTACATGCGAAATACAATGGGCCAAAATCGTTTATACAATGTTAGTATGATATCTATTGAAAACACTTAAAACAAAATGATACATTTAATGATAATATTATTGATCATTTTTCGCAAACTAAAGACCGTAGAATTCCCTTAATATATAAAAAAAGTTTATAAAAATAATAAAAAAAACAAAATATGAAAAATTTCAAAAAAAAATAAAAAATATCAAAAATCCAAAGAAAAAAAAAACGAACAAAAAAATTTTTTGCAAAGAGAAACTCTACACCTCCACGTTGGTTCTTGCTCGGCAACGATTAATTTTGTCACTGAAGTAGCTGGTACAGTCGCTGTGCAAAGGTTAAATTTATTGACTGAATAGAGTATATTTTTACAAGAACGTTTTATGTCCAGCCTCCTCTCTTAAAAAGTTCACGAGCCGCCACTGGTACATTCATTTTCAAAGCAACATAAGGCATGATATTTTTTATTTGTTCATTTGTATATGACACTTCAAAATAAATATATCAAATAATATAGCAATGCAATAGAAGGTAAATATTAAAGTTTCTTCAGGCAATCATTTGTTTTGTTTTAGTAAAATATTTTTTCTATTCCGCGACAGTATTGACTGTCATTAAGTATCATCATAGCATTAATACTTTATGCAAATTGACAAGTACGGGGTAAAAGCCTTCAACTCAATTTCGTCCTCAATTTGGGAGGAGTACCCATCGGTACATCGTTCATTTTATTAGAAAATGTTAACATGACTTCAAAAAAAGGTTAACGAAATTTGACATGAATACTTTGAATTCAAATGTAGTAACGTATTTGTTAATTTAAAATTCATTCGAATGTATTTTGGAAACTGAATAGAAAAAATAGTATAAAAAACTCTGGGATACTCGCGCTTTGCGGTAATTACTTGAACTTGTGTCGCCTTCTTGTTTACATTCTTTAAGTGCTGGCTAACTTAGTGTCTGTAGGCGGTTATCCTCTACCAGACTCCACATAAGGGTGATAATACCCCATGCGGGCATCCCCTTGTTGTGTTTACTTGGATGGTTCTTCCTCCCACCTTTGTCTCAATTTCTTCTTCAATTTCTCTTAGGAAGGACCTTCTTTTTCACCGAATTCTATTTTGTTTTTACTCAATTCATGTGTAGAGAGTCGATGGGAGAAGAGCAGAAGATTAATACAAAGAACAGAACAACAACGTAAATAGGACTTTTATCTTACGAATTCGATTTTTTTATACTTTGTCTATACGAGAGGGAAGCCTATAATGTTCGAAGAACATCGTGTGAGCCAGCAAAGGAATATAGGGAGAGGAGATAGGCATTTGTATTTTTTTTAATGTTTGGAGGCTATAGGCATAGGGAAATACCTCACTAGGTAAAGAGTGTTGGTGGTGATCTCGAGCATTGTTACGGAAGACTTTTAGGAATAGTTGTACCTAGTGATGTAAAATTCCCGGGAATTTATACTTGGGGGAAAATTCCCAGGGAATATTGCCGGGAATATTCCCAAAATTCATAAATTCCCGGGAATTTATGGGAACTTATGATTTTCTCTTAAATGCATAAGTCAGTGGACAATCTTTTTTTTAATCTCTTAGAACTAATCTATTAATATGAACATATAAATCAATTGATGAAGAGTTATATTTAAAAATAAAAATTGTTATTGGCCTAAGTAGGCCTAATCCTACACTTCCCCCCTTCTTACCGGTTTCGGTTTTGTTATCAGATGATGAGATAATGTTTTTGAGCTCTGATGGACACTTAAAACACTTTTTTCTCTCCATTTTCACAGCGTTTGATTGTTTATATTCTTTCAAACAATATTTATTCACAACTAACACCTTTTCCCTTTTCATTGAAAAAATTCCAAATTGGTCCTTTTATCTTGACCATTTTTCTCACAAGTCACTACTCACTAAACAAATATTTACAATACAAAAGAAACTATTTGAACGGTTTAAAGAAAATGAGCTAGAATTGAAAAGACACAAGACAGTCAGCTACAGTTCACTGCTCAGACATCATGGCAACATAATCTAGAAACTGAACAAACATAACCTCTCCCCCCTCCCCTCCTCTTACTTGGAACCATTTCCAATTAGGAAAAACAGAAATGGTTTGAAACATTTTAATTCAACCATAAAAAGAAAGAAATTAATAATAATAATATCTTTGATGAATAAATTAGCTACTTAACTTGAGTATTCTTCAAAACTTATATCATCAGGTTTTTTTGAGCTTATAATGAAATTGATTTTGGGTCTCATAATCAACCGAGTCCGCCCTCAAAATTTTTATCACGGTTAAAATAAAAGTTTTTGCCATGGCATATCAAAATATTTTTGATTATTTGGCTTTGTTATTGATCATTTAGAACCAATTAAGGTTCCAAAACAGTTTTAAGACCAAATAAACCCCATTTAATTGAGTTTATTCCATAAATTCTCTCGTTTTGGGAACTTATAAAGCCTTCGGGAAGTTCCCTGGAAATATTCCCATTTATAAATTCCCTTCCCACTGGGAATATTCCCGGCTCACATCACTAGTTGTACCTGACATCATCATATTAGGGATTGTGGGATACGTCTTCCTGGAGAAGATGCAAGCTTGAGTTTTGGTTGCATCAAACTCTACTGGATTAGCAAATCCCCATTTCAAAATCTTAGCCAGGTCTCCATTAATTGCGTCAACCTATCCCAGTCTCAAACAGGTTTCATTGGATGGTATAGGGGTTCTAGATGGGAAACCTGTATGAAGTGTACCATCATCTGCAAAGCTGTGAACGCGACAGGTGGTCCCTTCCAGGAGATCGTTGATATGAAGCAGAAACAGAGTTGGTACCAAGACCCATCCCTGTGGAACACCACCGTTGATAGTCATTGTATCGGAGGATATTCTGTCAACCACCACATGGCGCGATCTATCTCAATATTGTCACAATATTCAGATTGCTGGTATTTTCAGTAACATTGTGACATTTGAACGTTTCGACAAATACTAGAGATATTCAACCAACGTTCGAAGGAATGTGCCTTTCATTCAAGTTGTTCATATATACTCAGAGGGCTGCTTGGACTCTATATAAAGATATATAGGTACCTTACCTGGTACGAGTTAGCTGCAATTTCACAATCCCTTCACCTGGATTATTTGGTAGTTTAGTGTAAAGAAGATGTATTTCAGAATGTAACAATCACGAAATGGAACAAGTTTATTATGAAACTGTTACCTTCACTCGTAATGCCTTTATCAAATGCCCTGACAGACCTCTGATCGAAAAGTGAGTCTGTTTTTCCCGTTAGCTCGTTGTTTACTTCTTATCACCGACTATTTTACGTTTGATTTACATCTACTTGCAGTAAACAAATAACTTCATTATGTTCAATGCATCCTGGACAATTATGGTAAATTAATCTCTATCGCAATTAGCTTTGTTCCTTCCAATAATACCTAAGTTTCATCCGATGAATGAATAAAAACCAACGTTTTGAATCGTCGGGAACATTATATTCGAGACTTTTCGATTGACTTTCATTGATGTACATTTTAAGGGCAGCAAAAATTCCATGTCGCTTATCCCTAATGAATGGACGACACTTCAAAACCTCTAACGTGTTCAGAGTACGTATAGTGCACCATACATACACCGGGTATATCTTATATCGACGTTGTCTGCTCGCCGATATCGCAGGATTGGGATTACGGAAGAACAGTTGTGTTAGTTCGACGCACGCGCCCGTCATATAGGCCGCCTTCTTTAGGTTCACCTGCGTGCGTCCAGTTCGTTCGGTTGTTTCGACGTGTAAAGATGGCGCAGAGGAGCAATAGGTCGTCCACTGCTATAGATCGTCAGAATTACATATCTCGCATGGTAAGCCGCAGACGGTGACAGTGTTTAGTTTTAATCGAAATGGTCCTTCTAGATAGCGTTCTATCGCGGTTTTGCGATCAAGTTTGCTTATTCGGTTTTAGTTATCGTGTACAGTTTTATCGATTCGTTTTGAGAATCATACTGATGGGTTCGAATTTTTTATAGGTTTTCGTGTGCCACTCGATTCGTACCTGTTGATTTTTTACCAGAGGCGGAAGAGGCTAAAAGTTTGACAGGAGTTTTTTAAAAAGTTTGGTGACTCATCATTGAATGTTGATTTAAATAATTAAGTTGAAATGAGTTCATATTATTAAAAAAAAAGTTTATTTGTAGGTACATAATGGAAATTATTCAGTGATATAATATACAAGGTTTGAATAATGAGCGTATAAAATATACTTGTCCCCCAACTTATTCAAAATTTTTGATCTCCATATATATGAAGGAATCTATGTAGTTTTTTTTATTTTCTGTACCGCCCGCGCCTGATATTTTATTGAAATCAGCTAATAATTTGTTTCTTCTCAACAGTTTTGACTTACGTAAATCCTCGGGAAATAGGTCACACTATGAATAATATATAATCAATGGTCATACTAACACATATGTTTTTATTTTCGTCTTTACGTACGTTTCGGTCTCACGACTATCATCAGAAGACTTATCAATGTCTAAAACTAATTGTATCAAGCACAAAGCGTCCTTATCGCACTAATTTCAATTAAAAATAATAGAAACACGAGTAATAGAAATTGTAACACAATGTTTTAAGTATATGAATATGTATCAAGAATCCACAGCACAGCAATTCACTTACAATATTTGAAGTCATTCAAGCAATGTTTGAATAAGACTCAAACAACTCCACTTTCGAACCAGATGTTAAAGATTTATTAGGTAATAGAAAGGTGAAGGTTTTAATTAATTAAATTAGTATAAATCTGACTTAATGATTGAACGTCTGCTCTATGATTTACATACTTGGACGCACGTTTTATGTGAAACATCTCCAGAATAGATATTTCATAATAATTGGTTTCCCTCGGAATCTAAACAATTTAATTTATATACTTTGTGGGTTTGTTTATCTTTAGATATTGAAAGGTTTTAGATTTGAAAAATATTTCCCAACACAGTTAGTAGGTTTATGGGCAACATTTTTATCATACTTTTTTATATATTTCTTAATTTTCTCTGAGGTCTCTGAAATGTATGGTAATGCTATAAAATTATCTGTATTAACGTTTATATTATTTATATATGACTTACCATTATAAATTTTGTTTATTCTTTCTTTAATGATGGGGTTGAAAAATGATTTTGGGTAGCCATCCATTTTCAAATTTCAAATTTTTGGGACGGTTCTCTGCGCGATCTGCCTGTTTCGAAAACTTTTTTTATAACTTGTTGGTGCAACTGAATTAAAGTGAAGTTATCGTTGAAGTTAGTGCGATAAGGACGCTTTGTGCTTGATGCAATTAATTTTAAGAAATCCCGTTTTACACATTAATACATCTTCTGATGATGGTCGTGAGACCGAAACGTATGTAAAGACGAAAATAATAATCATATATGTTAGTGTGACCTATTTCCCGAAAATTTATATATAATTCATACCTGAGTCAAGAACCATTATTAATAGTCTTGACTTAATGTTTAACGGGGTTACGAGGACGATTAAATTAACAAGCAGTTTGAAACGACGCATTCTCAAGCTCTGTATCAAAATGTTCATTTTCTCAAAGTGGCGGAGGAATCAGCCAAACTTATGTGGAATTTTAATGACTTATATTAATTTTTTCTTTTACTTTCTGTTGTAAGTCAAGCTTAATTTGAGCGAAACACTGTATTTTTTATCTTTGCGAGTTCTTAGTAAAATCCTAATATTATATCATGTGGATGGTGACCGAAAATTGGGGACCCCAATTTAGGTCTTTCCTTTCGAATAATGCAAAAAACGAACGAACAGTTTCAAATTGTTGGATAAGTATCTTCCTATTATTCCATATACGAGGGTTGTTTAAAAATTAACTTGTTTGATATTGAAGGATACCAGTGGGGGTATAGTAGGCCGAGAGCCAACTACCAGCTGCAATTTACCAGTCACACATTACTAACATACAAGATTTTAAAATATCTAGGTCTACTATAATGGGTAACAATATTAAATACAGTAGAATGGGTTAAGCCCACCGAGTCAATGTAGAAGAAGCCTCTTGCGGAAACAATGTAGAAAGCTTTATCGCCGCTTGGAGACTTTGTCGACTTTCGCTACTGCGCAACAGATGGGGTATCCATTCTATACAGAATGTTCGTTTCAACCCTCCCCCCCTCCTTCCCCAAGAGTATCACCAGAATTGAAAGGAATATCGTTTTCAATTTTTGATACAAGATTTTTTCAAAGAGGACCTAAAATTCTAATGTATTTTCAATCTTCCTTCAATTTTTTCAACATTTTCTTTCTCAGTTTCAAAATTAGTAATTGTCAAAAAACATTAATTATATAAATTAGGTTTAAAGATAATCGCAATAAAGTAAGACCCTGCAATTCCTGCAAACGCTATATATTTTGTTTAAATTGTAATAAATCAAAAACAGAGAATCAAGGTAGGGTTGTATCATCAAACGCACGCTCAAAAAAAATGCAAAGGAAGTTGGAATGTTCTATTTAAAATAACAAACCTGATACGAACTTCCGGTATAAACAGGAGTGAAGGAAAATTGAATATATTTTAGAATTGTAGGTCCTTTTTCAAAAAACATTCCACCAAAAATTCGTATGATATTACTTTTAAGTCTGGAGGTACGCCTACGGGGTAGATTGCAAACGAACACCCTATAATACGGTAGCCTACCAACAACAATTCACAATCACTCGCTACTCTATAGATTGCTATTGTTGACTTTATGTTGATGATCCTAATTTTTCTATCAATTTTGCTATCTTTCTTCCAGCGGGAGAGAAAACAGAAAAAATTGTACTCTGAAGACTGGGCTTTGGGAGATGAAGACATTGAAGGTCGCAGACTGTTTAATTTACAAGAAAAACTGGAAGATCCAGCTTTTGCATCCCACAGTATCGTACGTGAAATGCATGGCAATGAACTGAATGTAGCCTACTTCCAGAGATACGGGTTCAGTACGCCATTATTATTTAAGGAGAAAACAGGATTAGGTGAGTTACGATTTTTTTTCCAACGATCCCACATGTTTACATTTCCCAAGTTAGATAAAAAGGCCTCAAATCAGCAATAGCAGGCTTCCAGAATACGAAATTAAAAATTGCATGATACCTGCAAGTGGTATATTTGTTTTGATTCAGTCCAGCTTGGATTTCAATATACTTTGGTACCAAATGGAAGGAAAAAGAATAACTTTGGTCAATACCGTCTACAGTACAAGGTCTGAACGCACAGTACAAAAGTCAGTGAGACGACATCAACAAGAGGCTTTAAGCAGAAACGTAGCACACACACGACATGGCGCGTAGCCGGTATTGAATGTGACAAGTGATAAATATTAACATTAAACAGCGTTTTAACTCTTTCTTCTGAAAAATTATATATTGAATTTGTTCCTAAGGTGTCCGCATGTCCGCAACTTATACTTGTAAATAAGCGTTCCAAAGAGTGTTATGACTGAATAATGTGCGTTCCAAAATGGATTCCTAAGTGAGTGTTAATGTTGGTTCTTACCGCGTTTTGTGTTGTACTTACACCGAATAAATGTTGTGCTCTTGACCGCAAGGAAAATTACAACAATAGTTCAAATGTTTAGGTTTTCCTATCGGATATCGGCTGTCCCTGTGAAAGATTTCATGGTAACAATAATAGAACAAGATTTTCGTAGTGGTAGCGTAGTAAGTGTACATTTTACAATTATTTTGGAATTAGAACAAATTGGATACAAAATATTCTCTACACTAATCAATGTTCTGTATTATAAGTGACAAAAAAGAATAAGGACAACTTTTGTTTTACTGTCGTTATTGCAGCATTGTAACGTACGAGTGACCAGCGGCAACATGGCCTCTTACTTGCGACGTCCTTATCGAGCGTTCACGCCTTGTACTATGCTTCAGTCCATAATGGACTAATGGTGTTCCTTAATGATATGCGACTATTTTGAGCGGTGATTCCTGAGTCAATTTTAAGTAAAAAGTTCCTATAAACTTGTCCTAAAACGCTCTGTTTTCGATATACAGGGTGGCAAAGTTTTATTTTTTGTAAGGTTTTTCAAAAATCTAGAAAATGGTTTGAGATATTGAGCTGTGTTTTGGCAGATTAATGTGACTTAGGACCACGATTTTTCACTTAATAAGTTGTTTTAAAATATAATCAGTGTCGTAGTTATGGGTTAGCCTTACAGCAATTTTAACAGAAAAAAAGGTACACCACTGAGCTTTTTCGATCTAGACGCCGTTTTTGAGTGAATAAATAAAAACCGTTGTATTGACCGAATAAATTAATGGAATACAATTTTGCAATAAATCTAGTTGGCCGCTGTCATTTGAGTTTGACATTCCACATTTTCAAGTAAGTTTGTGTCGTTCAAATCTATTCGCTGTAAGTATCTTATTATTACAATTTTGTTAACGATGGTGAATTATTCAAATGTGAAATTGGCAGAAATGCATCACGTGTATGGCCTCGCCGACGGTGATGCAGAGAAAGCCAGACGTATTTATCACCAGAGATATCCCAATCGTGCTTTGCCAGATAGTCGAACCTTTTCTAATATTCATCGTCGTCTGAAATGTAAGAACACCAGAAATTGAAGAGGTAGTGCTGCACGAAGTCGATGAACATTTGCCACCAAATTGTTTGGAGAATTTTAGTGGATTTTTTGTTATATCGATACCATATTTTAAGAGTACAGGCATTAATTGTCAGAGATTTCCTAAAGCATGGTGTCAGTGGGATCTTCATAATGTTGCTCAAAATCAGAAATTCGAATCTGTTTACGGATGAAGCTAATTTTTTAAGAAATGCAATTAAACATTTCCACAACAATCATTTGTGGACGGATGGAAATCCTCACGCCACAACCGAAACCCATTTCCAGCACCAATTTTTGGTGAAGGTATGGGCAGGAATCATTGGTGACTACTTTATTGGCCCATTCTTTCTACCCGGATGACTTGATGGACAGTCTTACTGCAATTTCCTTCAAGAACAATTGCCTCTGTTGCTTGACGATGTTCCGTTAGCAAAAACCAAATGTGGTACATGCACCATGGCGCATCAGCACATTTCAGTGTAACGGTTCGCAATTATTTCGAACAATGGGGGGCAAGAATGGCCACCAAGGTCTCCCGACTTCAATAGTTTAGACTTCATTTTGTGGGGCCACAGTAAGACGCCAGTATACACAATTCCTATCAACACTGTAGATGAATTAAAAGAAAGAATAGTTGCAGCATGTGACACAATAAAAAACATATTTCAACGAGTGCTTAATTCCATGAGAAGGATAGCGGAAGCGTGCATATTAGCCGGATAGGTTCATTTTCAGCAAAAATACCGGGATATCAAAAATTATCTTGGTCAAGGGTGGTTGTGGAATCTAAAACGTGTGTCTTACTTTACGTTTGAAATAATTATGTCACTGTCACACTGACATCATCAATAACCTACAAATTTCATACCTATTTATTTCAGTTGTAAAACAATAATGAACTACAAATTAAAAATTATCTTGGTCAAGGGTGGTTGAAATGTAAAACGTGTGTCTTACTTTAAATTTTTGAATATGTTTTGTTGTGTCAGAATCTGTTAAGTCATTGTGCTGAAATTTTTTAATCCAGTTTTTGAATCATGCCTCTTACCACACTGCACAAAATTTTCATGATTGAAGCCTATTTTCGAACGTGTGCGCTAGTTAATGTGCATCGAACAAAACGTGGGACATTTCCAACAATTACTGTAATTTAGTTTTTCTTGTTACTAAAACCGTTATTTCATAATTTGTAGTTCATTATTGTTTTAGAACTGAAATAAATAGGTATGAAATTTGTAGGTTATTGATGATGTCAGTGTGACTGTGACATAATTATTTCAAACGTAAAGTAAGACACACGTTTTAGATTCCACAACTACCCTTGACCAAGATAATTTTTGATATCCCGGTAGTTAAGTTGTAATGTTATGTTAAGGTTGTACGTTGTTAGATTTAGTTGACATTATCCCAGGCCAGTTAGATTTTTGCAAAATTGTATGTATTCTTTAATTAATTTGTTTTCATAAATTCTGTCGGTCAATACAACGGTTTTTATTTTTTTACTCAAAAAAACTGCTTTTTCATGCAGAATTAACCAGGCTATTCAAAAAAATGCAATACACATTTTACCCTTTCTGTGGGAATGGGCAAAGGGTATAATTGGTATATCTCAATACAGTAAAGTTGCACCATAGACATTGCTTGTACTATCTTGAAATATGATTGCAAGTTTTACACATATTTTATCAAATATTGTTCAATAATAACCAACATGAAAGTGGATGTGGTCAGTATTACTATAGAGAAGGTTACTAAGAGTGTTTTATCGACATATTGATAATACAATTCAAATATTGTTTTTTCTTTTAATTACGATATCACCTCGCCACTTGAGGGATATATTACAGTGGCCCTAAAAAGTAATACCATGGCAAAATAACTGGGACCGAGGTCTGAAACAGAAAATGTTGGTTGTTACAATGATTAAACTAAGGAGAGTTTATAAATATCTTACACACTACTGAGGTTAATTAATTCTATTCTAATGTAAAATATAACTTTTGAGTTTTGGATTAATTCAAATTCAACTTATTTGCACTGAACCGATCAGAAAGGCCTCTGAGTTTTGGGTAACAGCGTTCAGTAATTATAGTAATATTTAATCTAATTATGTCATCGATAAATAGAATAAGCTTGTGCCCAAGACAATTATATAGTAATTACTAATATTAGGAATGATATAGACCCGATTACGAAGCCTTGCGGCACACCCCGGTGGTTTTCTTGTAAAATCCATGTTTCATTATTGAAGGAAGTCTTTTGGTATCTATTAGTGAGAATTTGTAATGTTTAGAAGAGGTACAATCAAAACATGTACGTATTTCCATATCTCACAACTTTTTGCCACATGTGTGATCAACGATATACGGCCATAGTAAATACTATAGTGTCCGTAAAAATCAAAATTGCGATGTTTACCGATATCTGCTTTCAGTGTTTTCTCAAACGCTGATCAGTATTGTCTTTTTATTGATACCGCTGAATGCTATTCCATTTTTCATGCTGTGCTATATGTGACGCAGTTTGGCCATATTGGCAGTGGCGGCTCGTGAGTTATGAAATAGGGTGGGCACAAGAAAAAACGTTTATGACTTTGTTGTCAAAATCCGGGATAGACTGGACGAACTTACTTTCTATTGATAGGAAGGACCGCCAATGCGTTCAGTCTATCTTCTGACTTTGTGCTTCTCAGAAAAGTTTTAATGCGTTTGAGGGTGGAAAAACATCGTTCACATTCTGCTGTCGATATGGGCGTTGTACAAATAATATCCAACAGTTGGATGTTTCCGTCAAAACCTGCTTTTAGGTTGTTGTCTGTTATGAGCACTAAAAGTGACAAAATAAAACCTACGTCACACATGTCATCGCGCTCATAAATTGCTGAAAGTTCACTTTCTAATTTTACACTGTCCAACATAGGATAAGATTTCACAGTTTCATCAAAATGTTTTTGTGGAAATGCATGATTATAAGCAATGTTTTTGCTAATACATCAGCATTATGTCTAACCGGCTTAAAAAAAGACGAAAAGCGTTCAAAAATTTGTGCATTAAACACGTATCGAATAATTTGCTGATGATTAGAGGTGTCTGTACAGGGTGTCCCATTTTGGGTACTTTTGCGGGGTATCTCCTTTATTTTTAAAGATAGAGAGTTGCGGTTTTCGCGACACTGTGCTACTTTTTCGTAAAACTCAAGATGCCGTCAACAGGATTTTCATAGCCCTTTTAGTTTTTAAGATACAGGGCATTTCTGAAAATGTTGCATTTTGTGACCCCCCTCGTATCTCCGTTATCCTTCAACTTATCGAAAAGGTAAAATAACATTCTAATAGTTTTTTTTCCGTAGAATGCAGTGGTGTAGATAACTTTTGTTACATATTTACTGTTTTTGAGTTATATAGCAAACTTATGTTTTTTTAAATGGAACATCCTGTATATTTATAGACTATAAAATTTGTCTTTTTTTTACCTTTTCAAAAATATATGATAGTATAAACTTTTTTTCAGAAACACGCAAATAATTGACAATTTTTAGAAATTAAATACATATTTTAATTGTAGGCCATTGATATTGTTTATGACAAGAAATCTCTATCGCATTTAAGCTGTTTATTTTCGTTCTTTTGGTATCATTATTCAATAGATATTTATCAATTTTTTCGAATAATGGCAGTTTACGAAAATTATGAGAAATATGATATGATGGTATGTTTTATACAGAGTAATGAAAATTCTGAAGAAGCTTCGGAATTATATTTCCAAAGGTGAGTAAGCTATTATGGCTATGAAAATCTCTATTATCATTTTAATTTTTGCTTGTTAGATATCCAGAAAGAAGGCAACCGTTTTTTGGGATATTTGCCCGTTTAAAAGCAAATTTAGTTGAGCACGGATCATTTGTTCACCCGCGCCCTAAAACATACAACAAAGAGAACAGGGAAAGAAAAGAGATAGATACTTTAGGATATATAGAAGCAACATCTTCGTCCTCATGTAGAAAAATTTAGAAGGAAATTGGTGTGCCAAAAACTAACGCTCAGAGGATCTTGAAGAAATATAAGTATCATCCATACAAATTTAATATACTACAACATTTGCATCCTGGCGATGCTGAGCGCCGGGCACTGTTTTGCCAGTGGTATTTGCAACAAATCGATGCTAACGATTTATTTGGCAGACTTGTTTTTTGGTCAGACGAATGCTTTATTCCAAGTGCTGGCATTTTCAATCGTCACAATACCAGGAACTGGCGTAGTGAAAATCTGCATTTAATGTTTGAAAGGGCACAACAAGGACGCTTTGGAGTTGAGGTTTCATGTTTTATTTTGGGTAGACATATAGTTTATAGTTATTCCAGAACTGCTCGAAAACATTCCATTAGCCCAGTATAATGCTGTTTACCTACAGCAAGATGGTGCCCCAAGTCATAACTCTAGGCTCTTAAGGGCCTTTCTAAATAATAACTTTCCTCAAAGATGGATAGGTACCAACGGACCTGTTAGATGGCCTCCACGATCACCAGATCGCTCAATTTTAGATTTTTTTTTATGGGGTTATATACAAAATGAAGTATATATAACTCGATATGACGGCATTGCAAAACTACGAGAGGCAATTCATTTAGCTTTTCGAAATCTGCGAATGAGAACAATGGTTCTTTTGAACGCTATTCAAAGAATCTCAAAGATGTGCCAATTTTGCATTAGACAAAATGGTGGTCAATTTGAACATCACATTTAATTTTTCTTAATAATGTTATTTTTTTGTGTTTTTGTTATATTGTCACTTTACGCCACAAAACTGTTGTTACAAACTTACTTAGAAAAAGATCTATGGGAATTTTTTTTAATAGATACCTATATACAAGGTATCCAATTATTTGTTAGTAATATGTAAGTTGCACTTGTTTATTATTGTTATCCATAGCCTACTATTAAAATATGTATTTAATTTTCTGAAAATTGTCAATTATTTGCGTGTTTCTGAAAAAAAGTTTATACTATCATATATTTTTGAAAAGGTAAAAAAAAGACAAATTTTATAGTCTATAAATATACAGGATGTTCCATTAAAAAAAACATAAGTTTACTTTATAACTCAAAAACAGTAAATATGTAACAAAAGTTATCTACACCACTACATTCTACGGAAAAAAAACTATTAGAATGTTATTTTACCTTTTCGATAAGTTGAAGGATAACGGAGATACGAGGGGGGTCACAAAATGCAACATTTTCAGAAATGCCCTGTATCTTAGAAACTAACAGGGCTATGGAAATTCTGTTGACGGCATCTTGAGTTTTATGAAAAAGTAGCACAGTGTCGCGAAAACCGCAACTCTCTATCTTTAAAAATAAAGGAGATACCCCGCAAAAGTACCCAAAATGGGACACCCTGTACTTTCATCGGCCCCCAAAGCAATGAAATGTACAGATTTAATTTCTTTTAATATTACCTGTTTGTAAATTTGCAACATCACTTCACGTATTCGAATTGAATTCACACACTGTACACTATGAAGGCAAGACGTTTACTGGAGATACGTTACTTTGTGCCGCAAACCGACAGTATACTCGCGTATGCCGAAGATAACCGTAGTCAGCCGAACCATACTTGAAATAGGTACACTTCAGAACGTTCCCCGGAACATAGTTTTGAGCGTGTTAGCATTGCATGCGCCTGACGTGCGGAATATCACATAATGCTCTGAACTACATGCGAATTTCTTGTTTATCTTGGTGGCTGGGCGGCACGACCCTTGTGCCCTTTAGTACCAGCCGCCACTGCATATTGGTCTATTTTAATTTCATGCAAAAATCTGTAACAGACAGGGGCGTAGTTTTTTACTAACTATTCACGGTTCCTATGCTAAGCTGATCCCAAATGAATCGTGCATACGGCGATTATGTGAATAATCGACATTCTCCCAAACATCAGCTTACGTTCCCACACCATCTGGATGTTTGGCGACGGTTGGCTTCGGCAGTCGTAGTAAGGTTAGCGATCCTTCTACTCGCGCTAGTTTACCAACAATCGACAGGAAGACCACGCAAAGTTGACCTCTCAAACGCTATTCGTATGAGCCCGATTGACTGCAATAGTATATGACATCTAGATCGAAAAAGCTCAGTGGCGTACCACTTTTATTGTTAAAATTGCTGTAAGGTTAACCCATAACTATGATACTGATTTAATTTCAAAACATATTAAGTGAAAAAGCGTGTTCCTAAGTCACATTAATCTGTCTCAAAACTCAGTTCAATATCTCAAACCATTTTCTAGATTTGGCAGGCTGTATATCGAAAACAGAGCGTTTTAGGACAGGTTTATAGGAACTTTTTTACTTAAAAAGGAATCACCCCTTTAAATATTCGTCTATCATTAAGGAACGCCCCCTGTATACCTATCCTCAGAGACATTAAGATGTTGTACTTTTTTTAGGTTTACGCGTGCCCACTTCGAATTTTTCCATAAGCGACGTCCGTATGTGCGTCGGTTCTAGACGCATTTTAGACGTGATGGACGTGAACACACAAAAAAATAGTGAGATGAGTATGAAAGACTGGCAAAAATATTACGAAGATCCGCATAAGACTAAATTATTGAATGTGATTTCGCTCGAATTTTCCCACACAAAATTAGAAAATTACGTACAAAGTCCAACAGTCGTAAGGTAAATATGATCTAGCTTCTACATTGTTGCTAAAGGCTCGAAAGTCATTTTCATGTGTCAATTGTAGAGTGTTATGTTAAATTAATGAATGAGTGAATAATCAATTATAGAAATGACATTCAAGGATTTTTAGGCAAGTTGATTGGGTCGACTGCGTGTGGCCCCGACATTTAAAAGACAGTCAAATAGAAGCTACAAATTTAATAGAAGACATGAAGTATCCTAAAGTTCAAAAATATTGCCTTAT
Source organism: Endomychus coccineus (assembly GCA_958510875.1). Lineage (NCBI taxonomy): Eukaryota > Metazoa > Arthropoda > Insecta > Coleoptera > Endomychidae > Endomychus > Endomychus coccineus. The sequence continues at coordinate 12,754,256 of OY294070.1, forward strand.
GTCGGTGAAAGGATGTTATACAGACTTTCACGTGGATTTTGGGGGAACATCGGTTTGGTATCATATCCTGAAAGGTAAATTGTAACTTACGGGAGTGCTGATGATTTTAATTGTCGGTTCAAATTGTAGGTGGTAAGGTATTTTGGTTGATACCACCAACAGAACACAACCTGGGCTTATACGAGAGATGGGTCCTCTCTGGTAAACAGTCGGATATATTTTTTGGCGACAAAGTAGACAAGTGCATTCGGATCAACCTGCAGGAAGGGAACACTTTTTTCATACCTACAGGATGGATACACGCAGTTTACACACCTGTAGATTCTTTGGTGTTTGGCGGGAACTTTTTACATTCCTACGGTATAGACAAACAATTGAAAATTGCACAAGTAGAAGACGATACGAAGGTAATACTTTTAATTTATGTTTAATTAGATAGAAACGTTTATTCATATTTTTATACAGGATGTATCTAAATAAAACCGAAAAAATGTAAGGGGTGATTCTCTGATGAAAATTAAGGGGTTCTTTGGTATACATTTTTTGGAAGAACCCTCCCCTGAAAAGTTACTTACAATGAAAAAAAATTGTTTTTATTTTTTATCTTCCCCGTATATTAAGCTCAAGAAACGAAACTTGGTGAACACTATCTAATACTACACTTTTTGAAATTTTTTCAACCCTGAAGTATTTTAGTAAGGATCAATTTTTTTCGAAAAAAAAGTTGTTTGCTTTTAAAAAACATGTCTAAAAAGTCCCATTCATTTACTAACTTTTTGATCTCTTCAAGTTTTTTCGAAAAGTTAAGGATTTACGAGAAAGAAAATTTAGACTAATTTTAATCAGGAAACATTTTTTTTATTCCATCGATAATAAAAGCCGGTACCTATTGTGTTAATTCATAGGTGTAACCTAACATGGGGGTTCCTTTTTCGTCATATCTTTTTTTCAATAATTAAAATTTGCATGTAAATAGGAACATTTTATGGATAGATCCAGAAAGAGTCAAAATAAAATATTCGGGGACAAGATATTTCAATCCTAATCGCTAAAATATAGTCTGCATTGATTTATGTTATGCTTCAGGTCCCTCAGAAATTTAGATATCCATTTTTCACCGAAATGTTATGGTACGTTCTGGAGAGGTACGTACATTGTTTATTGGGACGTTCTCACCTTAGCTCGGGATTCGATACTCCGACCCCTCCAGACAAGCCACACATCCATTTGACACATGCAGAACTGCATGGACTAAAGGTAAGTGTTTTTATTTTGACCGGTGAATGATTGACATGATGCATAATGTGTTCTAACGTTTCATTTTGAAGGAACTTCCTGATGATCCCCAACTTGCCCTATCCCAACTTTTTTAATTAACGAAACTACGGTTTAACTATTTTTCATATTCTAACAATTCTTGCTATGCTCTATACTCGTCTTTTTTCGAATTAATGAACTACTTACTTTTATTAATGTTATACAACTTTATTTTTCAATATTTCCGAGAAATGAAATGTAAAAATAATAATTTTGAAATTTATACCTGAGTATAGACTTATTTGAGAAAATATGGAAATTCACAAAAAAAAAACACATTATTCCGTTTTCATATCTTACCTCGTTGTAAAATATTAATTACGTTATTCAAAATATTAGTTATACCAGACATAAACAGAAGAATATTTTTAAATTCTTGATATTTCCGTGTAAAAATAATAATGAAATTTCTAGTATACAGGGTGTCCCAGGTTTTAGTGGCAAAACTTCAACAGTCGATAGAAAATTTGATTTTGAGTCAAAAAGTTCCTATTAACATAAATGCACAGACGCTTAGTTTTTGAAATTGAAAAAAAAATTTCGTTTTTTGCAATTATCTCCGGAACCGTTTATTGTAAAGAGAACAGCTTTCGCAAGCATTTTCTACTCATAGTAAGCTATGTTTTGTATGAAAAAAAAATTTTTTTAGTCATGATTGGTGAAGATTTTGAAGGGGTAGTGGGTGTTTTTCTCCCCAACTTCTACGCCACTAGAAAAAGTACGGTTTTGAGACAACCATTTGAACCGTCAATGTTTTATACACAAAAAGGTACCCCTGGTCATAAGCTCTAAAGTCAACCGTTTCCGAGAAAAATCAACTTTTATGTTGAAAAACATGGTCAATTCTTACTAATTAAACAATATTTATTCAAACGTTAGAACAAGTAACAAAACCAAAAAATTGACCATGTTTTTCAACATAAAAGTTGATTTTTCTCGAAAACGGTCAACTTTATAGCTTATGACCAAGGTACCTTTTTTGTGTGGAAAACATTGGCGGTTCAAATGGTTGTCTCAAAACCATAATTTTTCCAGTGGCGTAGAAGTTGGGGAGAAAAACACTCACTACCCATTCAAAATCTTCACCAATCATGACTAAAAAAAAAATTTTTTTCCGAACAAAACATAGCTTACTATGAATAAATAATGCTTGCAAAAGGTGTTCTCTGTACGATAAACGGTTTTGGAGATATTTGCACAAAACGAAATTTTTTTTCAATTTCAACACCCACCCTGTATCTCAAAAACTAAGCGTCTGTGCATATATGTTAATAGGAACTTTTTTACTCAACATCAAATTTGCTATCGACTGTTGAAGTTCTGCTACTAAAACCTGGGACACCCTGTATATTTATTTGAGAAATATGAAAAGAAAATTTACAAAAAACATTCATTATTCCGTTTTCATTTCCCATCTCGATGTTAAATATTAATTACATTATTTTAAATATTAGGCCTATTTTTAAAATTTTGAATTTGGTTGAAGCTACTAAAATTTAAAACATTTTCATCCTCATTTCACAAAATTATAATCAGTTTCAATATTTTATCTTCATGTGAAATATTAATTACGTTATTTTATATAGTTCTGGAATCTTTATTATTTCAAATTTCGTTGAAGCCTAATTTTTTAGAATTGATTCACTAAAAAAATCAGTTTTTTACATTCTCGTCTTCATTCGACACTCTTCCTTATCTTAAATTATATATAATACAGGGTGAGTCAGTTTTTTGTAGACAAACTTCAACAGGAGATAGAACAGATGTTTTTAAAGAGAAAAGTTCCTATAAACATATGTCGTAGAAGGCTTCGTTTTCGAGATACAGGGTAGGGTGTTGAAATTGAAAAAAAAAATTAGTTTTTTGCGAATATCTCCGGAACCGTTTATCGTACAGAAAACAGCTTTTGTGAGCATTCTCTACTCATAGTAAGCTATGTTATGTGCGGTGAAAAAAATCATAATTGGTGAAGATTTTGAAGGGGTAGTGGGTGTTTTTCTCCCCATCTTCTACGCCACTGAAAAAAGTACGGTTTTGAGACAACCATTTGAACCGCCAATGTTTTCTACACAAAAAAGGTACTTGGTCATAAGCTCTAAAGTTGACCGTTTTCGAGAAAAATCAACTTTTATGTTGAAAAAGGCTCCCTATCGAATTTATATAAATTAATAACAATATTAGTAGTATAGTTGCGTATATCATTGTCCATTTCAGTTATGTAATGTTTCACATATGTTGCTATTTTATCTGTGACTTTTAATTTAATATTCTTTACATCTGATCTATTGTTTTATGACTTTCGCGTAGTACCAAAAGACGCCACGTAGGAGTATTTTCTGAAAATTGTCAGTTGACTTGTAAATTCAAGGCATATCTGCGTTTTCAAAATCGTTTTACCACGTCGTGATCCAAGCGCCAGCTGGTGACTGAGCGAGGGACTACGAGTTTGACGACGCGTAAGCGACTCATGTCAACCATAGAGTTTCCGGACCTGTATGTACGACCGTGTTTTATGTTTATTAATTTAGTGAGCCACTGTACTATCGCTTTAGGTACATAGAAAATTATTGATTTATCTATTATATCAACAACATTCCAAGAACCAAAATGAGTAAATAACAGGGAACAATAGTTATTAATTAAGAGAACAAGGAATCATTCAACAAAATAAAAACTAAGGTATTGTTATTACTGTAGTGGTAAGAACACTCCAGGTACAAGACTCCTTACATTTGAAAAGTTGCATTCTCTAAAGGAAGATGAATGATTCAAAGACATTTAATTTCAAAGTAAAGTTGCAAATATTTTAATTTGTTGCAAAGTATTCTAGGAGCCAAGTTGTTCCAAATGGAATGTAATTTTTCTGCGTACAGAGAAAATAAACGGTTTTTAATAGTGTATCTTCCTCTGTTTACTGTAAATAGGTAGCTACTTTTGAAGAAATAGAGTTGCTTTAAATTTGTATTCTACAATATCGATGATTCAAAGACATTTTAATTTTGAAAAGTACAGTTGCAATATTTTAATTTGTTGTATAGTATTTGAGGAGCCATGTAGTTGTAGAGCGACTATATTTTATGAGCATTTTCTTTTGCAATACTTGAAGTTTCAATGATTGAATTATATAACCTAGAATTGGCCAAGTGACGTACGTCACAAATTCCAAAGAGTACTCTAGAACTATACCTTCGACTAACATTTGACTCCATTCCAATTTTATACTCTTCTATGAATATCTACCACTCTCAATCTATCTAACCTATGAATGTCAAAGTGACATACGATCCAAACCATAGAATAACTTGTGACACGTGCTAATAGTAAAAGTTTCTATAAACGCGTACCCATCTCTATATAACCTACAACTGCCAGAGTGACGTCTGTCACAGTGACAACCTGAAGGTGCCCATACGTCTCACATAAAGGTTACCACGCACTATCCGACTTAACCCTCGAAAAGGCGTTGCACATAAAAAACTGTTAACAGCGGGGCGTAGCCCGTAAAATCAACTAGTTAGTAAGAATTGACCATGTTTTTCAACATAAAAGTTGATTTTTCTCGAAAACTGTCATATTTAGAGCTTATGACCAAGGGTACCTTTTTTGTGTAGAAAACATTGGCGGTTCAAATGGTTGTCTCAAAACCGTATTTTTTCCAGTGTCGTAGAAGTTGGGGAGAGAAACACCCACTACCCCTTCAAAATCTTCACCAATTAAGAGTAAAAATTTTTTTTTTATCGGACAGAACATAGCTTACTATGAGTAGAAAATGCTTACAAAAGCTGTCTTTTGTACGATAAACGGTTCCGGAGATATTCGCAAAAAACGAAATTTTTTTTTCAATTTCAACTCGAAAACGAAGCCTTCTACGACATATGTTTATAGGAACTTTTCTTCTCAAAAACACTTGTTCTATCTCCTGTTGCAGTTTGTCTACAAAAAACTGACTCATCCTGTATATATAATATATATAAGCTAATTTTCCTAAACTCTGCATATATGGTTTTTTTGAAAAAATGAAAGAAGAAAATTCAATAAAAAAAAATGAAAAATATTTGTGATAAAGTATTTCAAATTCGTCTGATGTACACTTTCGAAAGTAGAAATAAAAAACTAGATGAATTATAAACCATTTTCTGGACAATTCGTTTCAGATTATAATAAAAAGTTGAGCTTTGGTAGGACAGCGCAACTTTTTGCGCCTTTCAGATGTAGCCTACAAACCTACACACCTACACTCCATATTTCAGATCTTACCAATTCTTGAATTGTGAGCTTTTTTGATTTATGATCGTAGTGTTTACTTTCATTAAAGTTCTACCAGGTCTGATCAAAAAGTAATCGAGCTTTATTTTTCTAATTTTAATTTGTAACCTTAAGATTTAATTCTTAGAATGACATAATAATAAAAAGTGCTCCACGTCCTCCACAATTTCTTAGGCAAAACTGTTCCTCTTCATAATCAATGTATGCACCAATTTCACAAATAATTGCCAATTGGGCTGTTCATTATTTGTACTGTAAGTATAATATGTTGTTTCTAATTTCAGGCAATCGTACTCTATTTACACACATTGCCCGCTATAAAAAAAAATGTACCTGATCTCGTCAAAAATCCAGTAGCATTGATACAAGACGTTAGGACACTAATCGGTTTACACAGACAGGATAACAGAGATCTAGCCATCACTGGCCGTCCAATACTTTCTGGTGAGCGGCGACATCTGCATTAGGCGAAATTAGTAATCATCTATCAAATATCGTTGTTGTTTTAGTGCCTGAAGATCAAGAAAAATCGAAACCTTCGTACATCAGAGGACCTTACAACGTGAAAGGAAGCAGCGGCGGGATGAAAACACCGAGAGCACCAGGAAGTAAAGGTAGCAAACATTCGCCAAATCAAGGTGACAAAGGCGGACCTCGAAGGAGGAGAACGAGGTTAGTAAATTCTCATGTTCAAAAGCAATTGTTTTTTTGAAAAACGAGCGCGTTTTTGTTTCGCAGATGTAAAAAGTGCGAAGCTTGTCAAAGAAGCGACTGCGGCGAGTGTAGTTTCTGCATGGACATGGTGAAATTTGGCGGTCCGGGGCGGGCGAAACAAACTTGCAACATGAGGCAATGTCTACAACCGATGTTACCGGTAACGGCGGCGTGCACCCATTGCGGGCTGGATGGTTGGAATCAAACGCCTGTGACGCCTTTGCAGAAAGGACCGCAACGATGCGAGAGCGCCAGCAATTTGATGGAATGTTCGGTGAGTGTTCACGTTCAAATAAACTGAGCTTGTTTAAATCCCATAACCTCAATAAACATAATTAGATACCATTATATACAGGCGTGTCATTCGAAATGAGTAAAATTTTTTCGTGTATATGGAAAACATACGAGATTCGTGTAAATAAATAAATTCAAAAAATGTATCTGAATAAATATGCCAGTTATCCAAATCACTGAACGTTGACGATGAAGGTCATTTATTGGACGAAAAAAGAAATTAATTAATATGAAGCCAAAGAAAATACCCAATTGGTGCAACTTCGGTATAATAATACTCTTTTATTAATTAATTTATAAATTATTTGTAAAAATCATATGTTGAGAATAATAATTAAAAATTGATGAAAATTATGGAAATTTTAAATGATATTGGATAAATATATTAAAAGTATCAGCAATATATATTTAAACAATCTTTTGGAAAAATATGCCCAAATTTAATTATTATCTAATAAAATACGTGAATTTCAAATCATTTTATGCTGAGAGAATAAGCAATTTTTGAAATATTTAATCCAAAAATTTGTATTCAAACTATAGAAAATTTTAATTGTTATTAATTTTTTTTAGGAAAATTATATTCAAAACGAATAATGAACAACTACGTCAAATTGAATTTATGCAAATTATCGTTTATAAATATTTATAAAATTTCTATGAAAATATGCAAATATGGAGAATATAACAAATTTTTTATAAAAATGTACCTAAACAAAAAAAATTTGAGAATATTAAAGCTATCCAATTTGTGCAAAATGATTGAAATAATTAGATGATTTTTATAATATTTTTTGAACATAGCAGGTTTTTCTCTCGTGTAGTTAAAATATTGATATAAAATAAATTTAATCGAATAAAATTTGGAAATTAATGCAAAATTATAGAATATTCTGATGTTGGATAAATATATTCGAGCTAAAGACAAATAAATTGAAATAGATCTCAGCAAAATTTATCTAAACAATTTTAAATGGTATTTAATTCTTTTGGAAAAATATGCCATACAACTATACCATACAAACTGTTGAAAATATCGAAGTTCATTAGCATTTCTTGCGAATATAAAAGCTATCCAATTGGTGCAAAATCATTAAAGTAATTGCAGATTTTTATAATATTTTTTGAACATTATAGGTTTTTCTCACGTGTAGTCGAAATATGAATATAAAAAAAATTAAATCGATTAAAATTTGAAAATTAATGCAAAATTATGGTATTTCTATAATCTTTTGGAAAAATATGCCTCAATTATAACTCTGCACATATGTATTAGGAATATTGACCACAAATATGGATAAGAATTTTAAATCATTTTATGCTCAAATAATAAGCAATTATTAAAATATATGATACAAAAAATTTGTGTTCAAGCTATAGGAAATTTTAATTCTTATTAAATTTTTTTAGGGAAATTATATTCAAAATGAACAATTAACAACCAAGTTAAATTAAGTTTATGCAAATTATCGTTTATAAATATTTATAAAATTTCTTTGAAAATGTGCAAATACGGAAATATAAGAACCAAAAAAAACCCACTCATAGACAATATTAACGGATATACGTGAATAAATTAATGAACCATACAAACTGTTGAAAATATCATTAGCATTTCTTGGTATCGTTCACTAGCACTTTTTAAAAAAATCTAGCCAAACAAAAAAAATGCGAATATTAAAAGCTATGATATTTATAATATTTTTGAACAGGTTTTTCTCTCGTGTAGTCAAAATATGAATATTAAAAAAATTAAATCGAATAAAATCTGAAAAATAATGGAAAGTTATATAATGTGTTGGATAAATATGTTCAAGCTAAAGAGAAATAAATTAAATAGGCCCCAGCAAAATTTGTCTAAACAATTTTAAATGGTATTTCTGTAATCTTTTGGAAAAAAATGCCTAAATCTGCACATAAGTATGACCATAAATATGCATAAGAATCATTTTATGCTCCAATAATAAGCAATTATTGAAATATGTGATACAAAAAATTTGTATTCAAGCTATAGAAAATTTCGTTTATTACTAAAAATATTTAAAAAAAATTTATTAAAACTGTTAAAAAATAGATGAACAATTAAGCCAAACATACTTTATGCAAATTATCGTATATAAGTATTTATAAAATTTCTTTGAAATGTGCGAATATTAGTAACAATAAAGAATTCTTGACCCAGTATGAATTATATATAAAAATTCTCGGGAAATAGGTCACATTAACCCTCTGTTTTAAATTTTCGTCTTAAAAAAATTTAAAACTGAGTGTTAATGTGACCTATTTCCCGAGAATTTTTATATGTAATATTAATAACACGAAACAAAAAAATTATCCCAATTATTATTATTATATTAATATTTGGAAAGAAATGTATCTCAATTATAGGAAATATTAACTGACATTGAAAAGTTATCAAATAAATCAGTCGTGAAACCAAATAAAATTCGTACAAATTACTATGAGTTTTAAACTGATATAAATAGAATTTGTTGACGAAATATGTAGGTCCAAACTGAAGAAATTATCAATAAATAAACAAAACAACAGGGTTTTGAAACAATAACTACATAGATAAAAAAAATTGCTTTCACTATTTCAAAATTTGTAATAGATCAATAAGGTACAATAAAAATTGAATTTTGAAAAACTATAAAAGCATCAATGGGTGATTGTTTTAGTTTTTGTGATTAGTGTAGCGAATCCAAAAATGAATTGTTAAGTATAAAAAAATTCTTAATCTGATAACATTCCGTTTTTTCAGGTTTGTTACGAAATAGCCCACCCCGGTTGCGTGCAGCGATTATGCCCGGACTTCACCGGTTACATAAACGAAGACATGCCCAACTCGTGGGAATGTCCCATGTGCTGTAAACTAGGCAAAAACACCGATTACCGTCCTCGTCATTTCCGCGCCCGACAAAAATCCTCCGACATGCGTCGAATGTCCATCAGCTCGGACGCGTCGAACGCCTTCGAAAACAAACCGCAAAACGAGCGTCTGTCCGATTCGGGCAGCGACAACGACACCAAGGACGTCAAAGACCTGCTGCCGATCAAAAAGAGGCGAAGCAGCGAAGGGGAACTCGAAACGAAAACGCAACAGGCCCCGACCGCTTCGGAGTCGGCGCCCAGGAAGACGGCTTTCCGAATGCAACTCGCCCAACAGATAGCCAGCAATTCGACGAAGGTACTGAAGAAACCCATGGTGGTGGTCAGACCGGCCAGTATGGCGATGATGAACACGATCTCGTCCAACAATTTGGCTTTGGACAAACAATGCGCGTTGAAAGTGTTCAAATTTTTGACGCCCGGCGATTTGTATCGGTGCGCTTTGGTTTGCAAAACGTGGGCGACGTTCTCCATCGACCCGTCGTTATGGAGGATTATGGAATTCTCCAGAAAACACATATCGTCCGATATGCTCAAAGGTATAGTGCGCAGGCAACCTGAGAATTTAAAACTCGACTGGTGTCACATCAACAAGTTCCAACTGCCTTGGCTGTTCCAAAGGTTGAGTTGTTTGCGCAAGTTGAGTTTGGTGAGCGTGAACGTGAAAACGGCCGTGTCGTTGCGCACCAACTACTCCGCCATTTTGCAAGAGCTCGACCTCAGCTACATCTCGGATTTCAACGATAGCGCGCTACGCGAAATCGTCGGTCCGAACAACGATTCGCGACGCAACATGCCCGACGAAAAGTTCCGTTTTCGCAACGTCAGAACGTTGAAATTGGCCGGGACCGATATAAGCGACGTGGCGCTTCGCTACGTCACGCAATATTTGCCGAACTTGGTCGATTTGAGTTTGGCGTTTTGTTCGCGGGTCACCGACGCTGGCATCGCGCAATTGACCACGAAACCGTCGAACACGGTGGCCAGTTTGGTGAGTTTGAACTTGAGCCATTCGAAGTTGGTGACGGAAAATTCGCTGGAACACTTGTCGAAGTGCGAGAGTTTGGTGCATCTGGACTGTAGACATTCGCAACTGATTTCGACGCAGTCGCTGATCAAGTTCGCGGCCAAAAGCGATCGCGATCTGCACGTGAAAGACATCAAATTGGTGGAGATAAGACAACCGAAATTGTAAGAACACGTCGTCGACTGATGCGGTCGTGAGACGTAACGAAAATGGGAGTTTACGAGATTTTATTCCAGGTGAGTGACAACAGTTTTCGGTATCGTTTGCTATCTACTATTATCTAAATTCTTATGAGTTTATTTTGTTGAGTTGAAGTTTATGAAGTTTTGAACTTGAATTTTATGTATAGAATTATTTTATATGGAATTAAACACAATGCTCTTTGATTTCACAATATTTAATTTCTATGACTCTTATTATCTCGGGTAATTCAATTTTATGTTTACAAAATCTATGATATAACCTAAAATCACTTTTACAACTAATATTTGTTTATACTGTTGTAATCAACAATCTTCCTTTTACTTTACAGATAATACTGATAATATGATGTAGATATTATAAACAAACTTACGTTTAGATAATATCCAAAAGTGTGTTTAACAATGTTGGCAATGTTCAATTTACTTCTTTTTAATTTCGTTGATTCACTTTTTACACAATACTATGCTATTTCACGATAATCACAGGTAACTAATTTTGGTTACTTCTTCTTGAGAATCAGGAACTGTTGATAATACTTTGTTTTATTCTTTTAGATAAGATATAAAACTTTTCGATGCTTTATTGAAATTATATTGAAGAATGGCAATCGTTGGATACTTCTTATAAATTAGAGGTTATTACAACCTTTTACTTGGTTTCGATACTTGGAACACTCGTTGACTTTTAATAATTTTTATTAACTTGGGTTACTTGGAACTTATCGAAGTTTGGAACACTTGCGTTCACTGATGTTTATTTTTATAAACTTAGGTTAGAAAATTTTTAGTGAGTTGCCAGAGAAGCACAGTCTCTGCTTAGATATTAATGCAAACTGACTTGGCTTTACTTTCAGACCCTTTTATAGGCCTCCAAAACCGACGCTACATTTATGTCATTTTCCACCTATTAGGTGCCTTCTTTTCATATCAAGAATGCCAAATTAATTTTTGTTAAATTGACATAAGTACTCATTGTTACCAGCCTGACACTAGGAATTCGTCTCGACCAATCAGAATTTAGTATTCTATAATTTTTGAATTATTGGAGATTTTCAACTTATTTTAATTGATAGTGATTCCTTCTTTTTAAATTAATATTGCCTACATTTTTCCACACACTTTGGTATAATACAAGGTGGCGCAAAATCAAGTACGCTATTTCTTTTTTATATAAAAGCAAGATTAATTAAAAAACAGTCATATTATACATGAAAAACGTTTATTTAAACTTTAAAAATTTGTTTTGTTACACACTAAAAATAATATCGACCAAATGGCCACCCTCAGCATTAATGCAATAATGAGCTCTTTTTAAAGCATTTTTCATAACTTTCTCCAACATTTCAGGTGGTATTCTGTCAATTTCTTCCCGGATGTTGTCTTTTAATGCCTCTAGTGTTTGAGGATTATTTACAAATACCCTATCTTTGAGATAACCCCATAACCAAAAGTCTGGAACAGTTAAATCTGGGGACCTTGGCGGATATGCAATATCGCCGTTTTTCGAGATAAGGCGTCCAGGAAAAATTCTGTTCAAAATGGCTATTGTCTCACGGGCCGTGTGTGCTGTCGCACCATCTTGTTGATACCAAATCTCTTCCTGATTAAGTTCTTCCATTTCCGGAATTAAAAAATTCAACAGCATGCTTCTGTAGCGATCTCCATTTATTGTAGTGGTTCTTCCGCGATCGTCCTCAAAAAAATATGGCCCCAAAATTTTTCTGCCAATAACGCCACACCATACGGTCACTTTTGGCTCATGTAACGGTTGCTGGTGAATAATTTGTGGATTCTCACTACCCCAGAAGCGATGATTCTGCTTATTCACAGCTCCATTTAAACAAAAATGAGCTTCGTCACTCATTATGATTTTGTTCCAAAAATCCCCAATTTCGTTTTCAAGGTTTACTATAGCATTACAATATTGAAGTCGTTTTTCAAAGTCTAAAGGCATAATTTTATGGGTTACCTGTATTTTGTAGGGGAACAAATGCAAATCTTTCACTAAAATTCGTTGCAATGAACGTCGGGTAATGTTTACTTGCGAAGATCGTTTTCTTGTTGATGTGTAAGGCCTTTCCATCACATCTCTACGCACCCGGTCTATATTCTCCCTTGAACGAGCTGAACGAGGTCTGCCAATATGAGGTCTACCAGATGTAGACCCAGATTGTTGAAAATTTGTCGCTAATCGCCGAAATGTCTTCGCAGTTGGAACACCGCGTCTTCCATATTTTCTACGGTATTCTCGTTGAGCTAGGATAACCGACGAATTATTTTGATAAAAAAATTTTACGATTTCAGCACGTTCTTGAGGCGTATATCGATTCATAATAATTTCCCAAGTATCTACTTTACAACTGACAGAAAAACTCGAACAGATGTCAAATACAAACGAACTAATGACAACATTCCATAGGGTACTTGATTTTGCGCCACCTTGTATAACCTATGATTGGGTTATTATTAATATGATTATTCCCATATTTATGGTTTTCTTGACAGTTACTTATTCTTAAATCTAATACATACTATATTATATCAATAACATTCTTTTAACATTACATAACTCAAATTTACTAATCCTAACTTATATCTATAACATTATTCAATGTTTTGTACTATCTCATGATAGTTTTGTAATCACTTTAATTATGATTTCTGCCTTCGTTACACAGTACGTTTCTTCACTTTCACTGAAGTTCTTGTTTATCACTTCTTATTCTATTACATTGTTGTTTATTATGTTTTACATTGTTAATTTTAATATCCTAACTATTATTTAGCTTTTACTATTGTTTTTAATTCCATATAAATATCTTTTATTTGATCTTTTCTGATTTTCAAAGTTCGGTAAGTTATTATTTTTAAATTTTTATTGTTTATGAAATGAAATTATAACACTGCATTAGTACAGTTATTTTACCAGATTTTGTGGGTTTTGGGACTTTTTTCCAAATTTTGGTTTGAGAGTACAGAAGAAGAAGAAATTTTGCGTAGATTACGAAAAAAATAGTGAGAGAAAACCTATAATGTAGGAAAATGTCGCTATTTATATACAGGGGGGGGGGGCAGTTTATATCATCAGAATTTCACCAGCCAATAGTTTATCGAAATATGGTCGAATTTTGTTTCCTTTTTGATGTACAGGGTGTTACAAAAAATTGAATCATTTTGAATAATTTATAAATTAATAATGCAAAAAGGTAGCCTCCTAAAATTTCGCATAGATCTTTTTCATTGTATTCTTTATTAAATAGTGGTTGTAATAAATCTATTTACAACACAGAGGCGTGCGAACGGTTTTCCTCAAAAATACATTATTCAATAAAACGTACGCCACTGTTTTTTTTAGAACATCGACTGCAGAGAGGATTGGCCATTCAATTTAGAACCTTTTTTGTATCTTGCAATTTTTTGATAACTCAACTCAAAACATAAAAAAAACTTTAAAAGCATTATCACTAATAAAGTTTTTCCGTATTACAAAAATTCTGTTTTTTTTAAGCGCGATAATGTTTCTGTTTCAGATTTTTTATTTTTATTATTAATTTCAGTTATTAAAAAAATAAATAATAAATAAACATGGTAGATAAACAAATCCAAACAACAACCTAAATTTTACTTCTAAATCAACAAACACTGTAAAAGATCACAAGGTAGCTGTGATTAGCCGTTGACAGTTTGCATTTTGGCTTAACTTGTTACTGTCAATCCATGAGTGATCTGTGTTATAAGAAAATAAGTTACGTTTGAATTATAAAGTTTGTGCACGTAAGTTTAAATATTAAAATGCCTTTTCGTTTTTCTAATCAAGAATATGCTGACATGATTTTGCGATGGAAACTCCCGTTGATTGGCCTCCGCGATCACCAAATTTAAATCCATTAGATTTGTATCTATGTGATTATCTTAAAGATACCGTCTATGCGACCCCAGTGCCTACCCGGGAGGAACTACTCCTTAGAATTCAGAATGCTTGTGCAAATATTAATAACAATATTTTACTAAATTTAAACCATTCCATTAAAAGACGCTGTCGATTGTGCATCCAACAAAATGGTTCCCATTTAGAACAGTTCTTGATTTAATTGTGAATATTGTCTAGTTGATATTTGAAGTATGCTTAATATTGTTTTTCCTTTAGGTAAAATAAATTTATTTTGAACTCAGTGGATAAGTTTTTTATTCACAAATTCAGTAATTGGTCACATGATTCTTTTTTTGGTTTAAGTTGAGTCATAAAAAAATTGTAAGATACAAAGAAGGTTTTAAATTGAATGGCAAATCCTCTCTGCAGCTGGTGTTCCACAAAAAAAGCAGTGGCGTACGTTTTATTGAACAATGTATTTTTGAGGAAACCCGTTCGCACGCTTCTGTGTTGTCAATAACATAATTACATCCACTATTTTTCAGGAGGCTAACTTTTTTCATTATTAATTCATAACAAATTATTTAAAATAATTCGTTTTCCTTAACACCCTGTACATTAAAAAGGAAAAAAAATTCGACCATATTTTATTATACAAACTATCTTTATTTTTCGATAAACTATTGGCTGGTGAAATCCTGATGACATAAACTGGACCACGCTGTGTATATATACAATTTTCCGTGTTTTTCGGTCTAAAAACGTTAATAGCTTTAAAACTATGCATTTTAGGAAAAAAGTTTCGAACAAAAGTTGTTCCGCATTAAATTTACCATAAGAATTGACTATCCAGATTTCAATTTTCTACGAATTGTCCACTCGTAGCGCGGGAAAACCGAATATATATGTATATATTTTCAATTAATGACTCTTCATGAGAAAAAATCACATTTAAAAGTTAAATATCGTATGATTGAGGTATATAAGGGTACATAACGTTACTAAATAAATTTCCCACCATGTGACCAAATTTTCCGATTTATGGAATTTTTTTTTCAATCATAATGTACGAGATATCATTTCTTATGTTTTTTGGGTCACTAATAACAAATAACTTTTAACTAGTAATGACGCCATGGATCAAGGTCAGCCATTGTTGTCAGGTTGAGCAGTTTTTTAATATTTTTTTCCACTGCATCTAGAATAATCTTCTAGCTTATCAAAAGGTGCATTATTTGGTTGTAATTAACAACTGCTAAAAATTGAAAGCAGTACTTTCATCATTTTCAGGTTCCTCAATGGGGGGTCAACATTCTACTTCTTTTTATATCATTCATTATTTTTTATTATTTTTCTGTTCGTTGGATAGTAGAAATGTCATAGTTGCCAAAAAGCTATCAGTGTGCAAAATTTAAAAACCATATTTGGGTAACTTCAGGCTCCCCAAGAGAGTCAAAATATGTGCTTCTAAGCAATTTTTCCAAAAATATAATTTTTTGATAGTTGTATTTATTACTTCTTCTCTTTTTTTATTCAACCACAAAAGGATATAATACCGGGATATCAAAAATTATCTTGGTCAAGGGTGGTTGTGGAATCTAAAACGTGTGTCTTACTTTACCTTTGAAATAATTATGTCATAATTAATTTGAAGTTTCTAAAAGTGCGAAATTTCGCAATTTTATACGAATATTGTAACACTCAGAAGTCTTTAGCGCTTTGGAAGATTCGAATTATCTAAAAACATAATTGCATGAACGCCAGACGTCCTATGTAATTAGCTACGAACGAAATCATTTTGACATCTGCCTCGAGGAGCTCGCTGCGCGTAAGTTAGAGTTCATACATTTTACCTCGGTCTTGTTAATTTGGGGCCGTTTCTTGCCCCGTGCGACCGGCGCCAGTTGTAAGAAAGTGTTTTCGGCTATGGGCCGCTAGCTTTTACCCGCTTAGTGTATATTTTAGTCGCGAGAAAATTCCCTTTGGTACGTCGCACGTTAGATGCGCGTAGCTGAGATCTGAGAATACCTCAAACTATTCAGTGACAGTGACATAATTATTTCAAACGTAAAGTAAGACACACGTTTTAGATTCCACAACCACCCTTGACCAAGATAATTTTTGATATCCTGGTATATCAAATAAACTCAAATGCTTTATCGAAGATTTCGAGGTTTTTCGAACACCGCGCCGTTGACATAGGTCTTTCAAAGCTGAAAACTTGGTATATATCTTAACAAAATCCCAAAAAATCAGAACAGTGCAATTTTTTGCGACCTAACACGATTTTTGTGTCTACGCTTACTGGCCTGCTATTAATGAACACTTTTAACTAGTAATGACGTCATGGATTAAGGTCAGCCATTGTTGTCTGGTTGAGCAGGTTTTATTTTTTTCCACCGCGTCTAGAATAATCTAATAGTTAATCCTATAGCTGAACTTCGTCCATTCCAGTGAATTATTTTGATACACTTTTGTATTTCTAGAGCGATAATGGAGTGAAAACTTGACATTAAAAAAGATCGCAGGACCTTCTATGGCTGACAACTTTCTAGGAACCAACCAAATGTTTAAGCAACGGGACATTAATCGAAGTACTATCAACCAAAGTTTATATTATATTTTAGCGAAAGTGATTTTTTTACATACATAGGCTGTTTAATAGAAATTTACGATTTCTAAATTAATTAAGTTAACTATTATGGAAATACGGTTTTTACATAATACTAATTAAGTTAATTCACACGTTCATCTACAGGGTGTTGTTTTAGTGGTGGATCGATCAGAAATTAATTTCATAAAAACACGACATGAACTGTTATTTAAAAATTAATTAATTTACGTTTACCAAGAAAATAAGTTGCATGATTTTTTAGTTGGACATTTTTTAGCAAAAATTTCGAAGTATTCCTTTTCTCAACTTATTTCCTTGAAATTTCTCGTCAGAGCAAGGTTTTCTGTTCATGTTGCAAATTAATCGACCCGTTAGTGAAGCACAACCTGTATATGACTGCATATTAATTACGACTTTAAAAAAGTTGAAGATCGATTTCAGTGAAATCATTTTTATTTGTGCTTTTTACTACATAATACGATTTTGGGCGAATCATTTTATTAATTAAGCGAATTTTTGCTCATAACATTGAGAGAGGCGATTATCTATTTTTTTTTGATTATATGTGCAATATTATATTGCATTCTAGTTTGTATATAAAGTATTATTATTTTAAAGTGTTGTGTAAATCTTGTAATAAATAAATTTTTTAGAAATCAAATGGTTCCACTCAATGCATCCTACCTTAATTCCAAATCCACCTACATCCAGAATGTGGTCCTTCGGGCCGGTCTATATTGTTCGTCATAAATGTACAGGTTTCGAAGTGAGCAAAGAACTGCACATTGCTGGGAGAATTCAAAGAAGCTATGGATGTTTCATGTAAGTTTGAATAAAATTAATGTTATTTTATTGAAATCAAAGAAATAGATTTAATATTAGTGTAGAGATCATGATATTGAATATTATAATCAATATTAAATAAAATTATATTAATGGAATATTGAACTGTCATTCAGTCGCATATTCAAAGTTTTGATAAATACTACATTCAAACTGCGATTGAATGAAATTCCTATGAAAATGATGTATTAAAATATTTCTGAATAACAACAATAATTTTTCTATAATTTATTTTAAGGCGTTTATGAAAATATAAAACTCTTTGTATGCAACCAAACCCATAATGAAAGAACTTCTCGAAATCTAGGTATTAAATAAAAAAATAATAATAATTCAATGTCGTTGCATTATTCGACGTTTCGATAATTCCTACATTAAAAGAAAAACTGAATTAAGTGATTTAAATATTGAGTGGATTTTGCAACGATTTGATTGAAATTCCGTTGAAAATAATTATATTTAAATATTTATATATCCGAATAACAACAATTATTCTTCTTTAATTAACTTTGAAGCGTATATGAAAATATAAAATAATTTTTATGCAATTCAACAAATAAAAGAACTTCTTGCATCTCGAAACTATTTATAAATGTATCTAGGAATGTAAATAAAATAATATTAATTCAATGTTCAAACTATCCTTGTTGCTTTATTTGACGTTTTGATAATTCCTACATTAAAAGAAAAACTGAATTAACTAATTTGAATGTTGAGTGGATTTTGCAACGATTTGATTGAAATTCCGTTGAAAATTATATATAATTATAATTAAATATTTAAATATCCGAATAACAACAATTATGTTATTCTTCTTTAACTAACTTTGAAGCGTATATGAAAATATAAAATAATTTTTATGCAATTAAACAAATAAAAGGACTTCTTGCATCTCGAAACTACTTATAAATGTATCTAGGAATATAAATAAAATAATATTAATTCAATGTTCAAAATATCCTTGTTGCATTATTTGACGTTTTGATAATTCCTACATTAAAAGAAAAACTAAATTAAGTAATTTGAATGTTGAGAGTAAATAAAATAATATTAATTCAATATTGAACTCCTCCAGTTTCGTTTTGAAAATTACAGCATTGAAAGTAATTTGAATAATAAGACGATTTTAATGAAATTTTTTTATAGTGTTTTAGAATCGATAGATATTTATTTTTAGTAAACAAACTTGCAAAAGTATATTTAATATCCTATTGAGTGAATAATTTACAATTATTAAAATTTGAACTTACCTTCCAATATAACATGGAAAATAATTGAAGGAACGTGTTTTTCGTATTTTTTTTTACATATTGTCTGTTGCACACGGCAAACATCGTTGCTTTGAATACAAAATCTACACTTTTTTAATAAATATATTTTATCACAATTTATGTATAATATGAACTATTACAATTTAAACAAGAATATTTAGTAAAAGTACTCAATATTCAAACATGCTATAAATTAACCTATTACATAACATAAAATTACAAAGTATTCTGTTGCCCCACTGCAAAAATTAGTTGCCGCGAATAAAAAAATCCTGCATTTTTTATATAATTAATTTATCACAATTTATGAATGATGTACAACATAAACTACAATGACATTTATCAAAAACACTCGTAAAATTCAGCCGAGTCAAACATGCTACAAACTAACCTATTGAATAATAAATAAAATTTATTTTATTATTAAAAATCATTTATAAAGTAGCGTTATAAGAAATGAGAAACGATCACCTTTGTCCACTAAAAGTGGATATTATTAATATTGAACTCCTTAGTTCTATATTTGAATTTTGTTTAAATACAGCATTGAAAGTATGGTAAGTGACGATTTTCGCCGATTTTAATGAATATTTATTCGATTTTTATTTATTTTTAGTAAACAAGCTTGCAGAAATATGATAAATATCCTATTGAGTGAATAATTAATGATTTACTAAAATAAATAAAATTACCTTGAATACAAAATTAATATTTTTTAAATAAAATATATTTATCACAATTTATATATAATATCCAACTGTTACAATACGAACTATAAACAAGGAAATTTATTAAAAGCACTCGTAAAATTCAACGTGTTCAAACATGCTATAAATTAACCTTTTAAATA
Source organism: Endomychus coccineus (assembly GCA_958510875.1). Classification (NCBI taxonomy): domain Eukaryota; kingdom Metazoa; phylum Arthropoda; class Insecta; order Coleoptera; family Endomychidae; genus Endomychus; species Endomychus coccineus. Next base: position 12,774,418 of record OY294070.1, read on the forward strand.
ATATGAAATTACAAAGTATTTTCCGTTGCCACACAGCAAACATTCGTTGCGGTGAATATAAAACTCCTACATTTTTTATAAAATTAATTTATCACAATTTATGTACGATATACAATATAAAATACAAACAATGACATTTATCAAAAACACTCGTAATATTCAACCGAGTCAACGTGCTAAAAACTAACCTAATGAATAATAAATAAAATTTATTTTATTATTAAAAATCATTTATAAAGTAGCGTTATAAGAAATAAACGATCACCTTTGTCCACCAAAAGTGGATATTATTAATATTGAACTCCTTGAGTTGTATATTTAAATTTTTTTAAATACAGCATTGAAAATAATTTGATGGTAAGTGACGATTTTAATGAATATTTATTCGATTTTTATTTATTTTTAGTGAACAAGCTTGCAGAAATATGATTAATATCCTATTGAGTAAATAATTAATAATTTACTAAAATATAAATTTATCTTCCAATATAACATGGAAAATAATTAGAAGGAACCTATTTTTCTTTTTTTTTACATATCATCCGTTGCTTACGGCAAACATTCGTTGCTTTGAATACAAAATCTATGATTTTTTTATAAAATATATTTATCACAATTTATGTACGATATACAATATAAAATACAAACAATGACATTTATCAAAAACACTCGTAATATTGAACCGAGTCAAACATGCTACAAACTAACCTATTGAATAATAAATAAAATTTATTTTATTATTAAAAATCATTTATAAAGTAGCGTTATAAGAAATAAGAAACGATCACCTTTGTCCACTAAAAGTGGATATTATTAATATTGAACTCCTTAGTTGTATATTTAAATTTTGTTTAAATACAGCATTGAAAATAATTTGATGGTAAGTGACGATTTTCGCCGATTTTAATGAATATTCATTCGATTTTTATTTATTTTTAGTGAACAGCGTGCAGAAATGATTTCATCATATCACTCCTATTGAGTGAATAATTAATAATTTACTAAAATATAAATTTATCTTCCAATATAACATGGAAAATAATTAGAAGGAACCTATTTTTCTTTTTTTTTACATATCATCCGTTGCTTACGGCAAACATTCGTTGCTTTGAATACAAAATCTATGATTTTTTTATAAAATATATTTATCACAATTTATGTACGATATACAATATAAAATACAAACAATGACATTTATCAAAAACACTCGTAATATTGAACCGAGTCAAACATACTACAAACTAACCTATTGAATAATAAATAAAATTTATTTTATTATTAAAAATCATTTATAAAGTAGCGTTATAAGAAATAAGAAACGATCACCTTTGTCCACTAAAAGTGGATATTATTAATATTGAACTCCTTAGTTGTATATTTAAATTTTGTTTAAATACAGCATTGAAAATAATTTGATGGTAAGTGACGATTTTCGCCGATTTTAATGAATATTCATTCGATTTTTATTTATTTTTAGTGAACAGCGTGCAGAAATGATTTCATCATATCACTCCTATTGAGTGAATAATTAATAATTTACTAAAATATAAATTTATCTTCCAATATAACACGGAAAATAATTAGAAGGAATGTATTTTTTTTTTTACATATTATCCGTTGCTTACGGCTAACATTCGTTGCTTTGAATACAAAATCTATAATTTTTTTATAAAATATATTTATCACAATTTATGTATAATATATACAACTGTTACAATACAAACTATAAACAAAGAAATTTAATTTAATTTAATCATGCTATAAATTAACCTTTTAAATAATATAAAATTACGAAGTTGCCACACAGCAAACATTCGTTGCGGTGAATATAAAACTCCAACATTTTTAATAAAATTAATTTATCACAATTTATGTATGATATACAATATAAAGTGTCATACATGCTACAAACTAACCTATGGAATAATAAATAAAGTTAATTTTATTACTAAAAGTCATTTATAAAATTGCGTTATATATTGAGAAATCGGCACATAAAAAATAATATTTTATTAATATCAACAAGTGGGGCACATATACAAAAACATCACACAATCGTTAGACGTGATATAAGCATCTATTAAACTGTATAAATATAAAAACTGCGATATATATTCGAATAAATTAATAAAAATATTTTACCTATTATATCTGGATCAATCCATTAACTTTATAAGCTTTGGAACCGACATAAACATGTCTTAAAAATGGACTTACATAGGAAATATATTCAATTAACTAAATATACAATTTGGAATCGAATAATGGATGTTACATAGAGAAAATGGATAGAACTATCAGTATGTTGTTCATTTTTAAGACATATTTCGTTGTGTTTTTCACAAGCTTGTCGAATCAGTCGTAGGTCCTTTCTCTGCTATATTTCGCAGTCAGATTTCGCCTGCAAATATCATCAAAACTATAACCTCCTACCCTTCTCAACCGTTTCACCTTTCCTACTGTAGTTTCGCTCAGTAATCGCTTCAGAGCCGAATGAGGACTGGTAGAGCTTCCCGACGACGTATCGGGAAAGCTAGACGGCGTTGCTTGTCGTACTGACGGCGTCGCTTGTCGTAGTGACGGTCGTAACTTGACCTGTTTCAACGTTTCTATCGAAACCACTGGCGGATTGCTAGCTCTTCGTAAAGGGTTGGGGCGTTCCTGAAAATCAGCGGTATAGTCCAGTCACCCTGGTATTTTGAAAACTTTTTTTCACACAGGGGTATGAGACTTTTTTTTAAATAGGTTTTTTGGGTCGCTGAAAACGATGGTGTCACTCAAAAATGGCACCGAGCGCCGCTTACTGAGGTAAGGCCGTTTTTGTCCATTTTTTGAGGGTTTTGAGGCCATAAATGAGTCTTTTGGGGTCAAACAGAATTCTGTGGCCCCCCGCACCTTGCCCATTGAAAACAAATCACGAAGCATATAATGGAAATGTTTGGCGCCATTTTGAAATTTTTGACACTTGGAAAAATGGTAAAAAAAATCCTAAAAAAATAGTTAAAAAAATCGGAAAAATAAACTATTCTGGATCAAAATAGAGGACACTAATACGCAACTTTCTGCGAAAAATTTATCAAGCTAGCTATAGTAGAACTCGAGATATGGGTTCCGAGACCTTTTGGCCGCAAGGGAGCGCAATTTTGGGTTCTGGAGAAAAATCTTTCGGCAGCAGCTAAGTGAGTCATCGTCCAATCTAAATCCAAGTTTGTGGCCTCGGACCTGTCATAGAAACATTTTGGCGGCGGTTTAAAATCCACAAATGGAAAATGACTGAACGTTATGGCGCTCTAGCGGCGAAATAACAAACTATAAAAAAAAAGTAGAGTGAACAAAAAAATAGGAAATTTTCCGATCTTCAATTTATCATTGGTACAGTTTTTCTCTAAAGAAAACTCCAATAAACAGAAAAACTCCAGGCTCCCCGGACGACTATGCTGTTAATTTTGTATGACTTGTGTGTAAGTGAGTAGGGGCATGTGTGAGTGAGTAGTGATGTGTATGGATAGGAAGGTGAATATCTTATAAAATGATTTGGAAATGATATTATTGATATAACTTGGGTTTTGTATATTCATATAACAATGAAAAAATACATTTTTTTATGCTTTCTCGACCACTTTTGATACAAGAAGCTTCGAATTTGAGCACTTCTGCATAATTGACTGAAAAACCCAAGGATGCTAATATATTAATGAGGTCCTTGGATCCGATTTTTTTGTATAATAAAACTCCTAAACCCAGAAGGATACAAGATATAAAACTTTTCGGGATTGTTGAACTAATAATCGCATGACAAATAGATAAAACTTTTCTTTCCCACGAGCTTATCTGGTCCTTAGATTTTTTACTCTTCATGATAATTTTTGAGATCAAATCATGCAATGACTGAGGAATGTCAGAAGCAGCGCTTTGGAAGAAAAAATTGCATGATGGATATGAGTCATGTAAATAATAATCAGATTTTTTTTAATATCCATAAGTACCAAATTTGCCACAGCATCTATCATTTCTTCTTCATTTGAAAAAGACAAATTTGTTTTGTTCGAATTCCATTTTTGACGAATAAGCTTTTTCACAGTTTTATTATTGCGTAATATGTAATCATTATTGATAGTAGCAAAATGTAAATCTGTAATTTTATTTACTATGGTCTGTAGTGTACTTTTGATTGGTATATCAGAACTCTTCAGAATATCTTCTAGAGAAAATAATTTACCAATAATAAGCTTTTTCACAGTTTTATTATTGCGTAATATTTAATCATTATTGATAGTAGCAAAATGTAAATCTGTAATTTTATTTACTATGGTCTGTAGTGTACTTTTGATTGGTATATCAGAACTCTTCAGAATATCTTCTAGAGAAAATAATTTACCAATAATAAGCTTTTTCACAGTTTTATTATTGCGTAATATTTAATCATTATTGATAGTAGCAAAATGTAAATCTGTAATTTTATTTACTATGGTCTGTAGTGTACTTTTGATTGGTATATCAGAACTCTTCAGAATATCTTCTAGAGAAAATAATTTACCAATAATAAGCTTTTTCACAGTTTTATTATTGCGTAATATGTAATCATTATTGATAGTAGCAAAATGTAAATCTGTAATTTTATTTACTATGGTTTGTAGTGTACTTTTGATTGGTATATCAGAACTCTTCAGAATATCTTCTAGAGAAAATAATTTACCAATAATAAGCTTTTTCACAGTTTTATTATTGCGTAATATGTAATCATTATTGATAGTAGCAAAATGTAAATCTGTAATTTTATTTACTATGGTCTGTAGTGTACTTTTGATTGGTATATCAGAACTCTTCAGAATATCTTCTAGAGAAAATAATTTACCAATAATAAGCTTTTTCACAGTTTTATTATTGCGTAATATGTAATCATTATTGATAGTAGCAAAATGTAAATCTGTAATTTTATTTACTATGGTTTGTAGTGTACTTTTGATTGGTATATCAGAACTCTTCAGAATATCTTCTAGAGAAAATAATTTACCAATAATAAGCTTTTTCACAGTTTTATTATTGCGTAATATGTAATCATTATTGATAGTAGCAAAATGTAAATCTGTAATTTTATTTACTATGGTCTGTAGTGTACTTTTGATTGGTATATCAGAACTCTTCAGAATATCTTCTAGAGAAAATAATTTACCAATAATAAGCTTTTTCACAGTTTTATTATTGCGTAATATGTAATCATTATTGATAGTAGCAAAATGTAAATCTGTAATTTTATTTACTATGGTTTGTAGTGTACTTTTGATTGGTATATCAGAACTCTTCAGAATATCTTCTAGAGAAAATAATTTACCAATAATAAGCTTTTTCACAGTTTTATTATTGCGTAATATGTAATCATTATTGATAGTAGCAAAATGTAAATCTGTAATTTTATTTACTATGGTTTGTAGTGTACTTTTGATTGGTATATCAGAACTCTTCAGAATATCTTCTAGAGAAAATAATTTACCAATAATAAGCTTTTTTACAGTTTTATTATTGCGTAATATGTAATCATTATTGATAGTAGCAAAATGTAAATCTGTAATTTTATTTACTATGGTTTGTAGTGTACTTTTGATTGGTATATCAGAAATCTTCAGAATATCTTCTAGAGAAAATAATTTACCAATAATAAGCTTTTTCACAGTTTTATTATTGCGTAATATGTAATCATTATTGATAGTAGCAAAATGTAAATCTGTAATTTTATTTACTATGGTCTGTAGTGTACTTTTGATTGGTATATCAGAACTCTTCAGAATATCTTCTAGAGAAAATAATTTACCAATAATAAGCTTTTTCACAGTTTTATTATTGCGTAATATGTAATCATTATTGATAGTAGCAAAATGTAAATCTGTAATTTTATTTACTATGGTCTGTAGTGTACTTTTGATTGGTATATCAGAACTCTTCAGAATATCTTCTAGAGAAAATAATTTACCAATAATAAGCTTTTTCACAGTTTTATTATTGCGTAATATGTAATCATTATTGATAGTAGCAAAATGTAAATCTGTAATTTTATTTACTATGGTCTGTAGTGTACTTTTGATTGGTATATCAGAACTCTTCAGAATATCTTCTAGAGAAAATAATTTACCAATAATAAGCTTTTTCACAGTTTTATTATTGCGTAATATGTAATCATTATTGATAGTAGCAAAATGTAAATCTGTAATTTTATTTACTATGGTCTGTAGTGTACTTTTGATTGGTATATCAGAACTCTTCAGAATATCTTCTAGAGAAAATAATTTACCAATAATAAGCTTTTTCACAGTTTTATTATTGCGTAATATGTAATCATTATTGATAGTAGCAAAATGTAAATCTGTAATTTTATTTACTATGGTCTGTAGTGTACTTTTGATTGGTATATCAGAACTCTTCAGAATATCTTCTAGAGAAAATAATTTACCAATAATAAGCTTTTTCACAGTTTTATTATTGCGTAATATGTAATCATTATTGATAGTAGCAAAATGTAAATCTGTAATTTTATTTACTATGGTCTGTAGTGTACTTTTGATTGGTATATCAGAACTCTTCAGAATATCTTCTAGAGAAAATAATTTACCAATAATAAGCTTTTTCACAGTTTTATTATTGCGTAATATGTAATCATTATTGATAGTAGCAAAATGTAAATCTGTAATTTTATTTACTATGGTCTGTAGTGTACTTTTGATTGGTATATCAGAACTCTTCAGAATATCTTCTAGAGAAAATAATTTACCAATAATAAGCTTTTTCACAGTTTTATTATTGCGTAATATGTAATCATTATTGATAGTAGCAAAATGTAAATCTGTAATTTTATTTACTATGGTCTGTAGTGTACTTTTGATTGGTATATCAGAACTCTTCAGAATATCTTCTAGAGAAAATAATTTACCAATAATAAGCTTTTTCACAGTTTTATTATTGCGTAATATGTAATCATTATTGATAGTAGCAAAATGTAAATCTGTAATTTTATTTACTATGGTTTGTAGTGTACTTTTGATTGGTATATCAGAACTCTTCAGAATATCTTCTAGAGAAAATAATTTACCAATAATAAGCTTTTTCACAGTTTTATTATTGCGTAATATGTAATCATTATTGATAGTAGCAAAATGTAAATCTGTAATTTTATTTACTATGGTCTGTAGTGTACTTTTGATTGGTATATCAGAACTCTTCAGAATATCTTCTAGAGAAAATAATTTACCAATAATAAGCTTTTTCACAGTTTTATTATTGCGTAATATGTAATCATTATTGATAGTAGCAAAATGTAAATCTGTAATTTTATTTACTATGGTCTGTAGTGTACTTTTGATTGGTATATCAGAACTCTTCAGAATATCTTCTAGAGAAAATAATTTACCAATAATAAGCTTTTTCACAGTTTTATTATTGCGTAATATGTAATCATTATTGATAGTAGCAAAATGTAAATCTGTAATTTTATTTACTATGGTCTGTAGTGTACTTTTGATTGGTATATCAGAACTCTTCAGAATATCTTCTAGAGAAAATAATTTACCAATAATAAGCTTTTTCACAGTTTTATTATTGCGTAATATGTAATCATTATTGATAGTAGCAAAATGTAAATCTGTAATTTTATTTACTATGGTCTGTAGTGTACTTTTGATTGGTATATCAGAACTCTTCAGAATATCTTCTAGAGAAAATAATTTACCAATAATAAGCTTTTTCACAGTTTTATTATTGCGTAATATGTAATCATTATTGATAGTAGCAAAATGTAAATCTGTAATTTTATTTACTATGGTCTGTAGTGTACTTTTGATTGGTATATCAGAACTCTTCAGAATATCTTCTAGAGAAAATAATTTACCAATAATAAGCTTTTTCACAGTTTTATTATTGCGTAATATGTAATCATTATTGATAGTAGCAAAATGTAAATCTGTAATTTTATTTACTATGGTCTGTAGTGTACTTTTGATTGGTATATCAGAACTCTTCAGAATATCTTCTAGAGAAAATAATTTACCAATAATAAGCTTTTTCACAGTTTTATTATTGCGTAATATGTAATCATTATTGATAGTAGCAAAATGTAAATCTGTAATTTTATTTACTATGGTCTGTAGTGTACTTTTGATTGGTATATCAGAACTCTTCAGAATATCTTCTAGAGAAAATAATTTACCAATAATAAGCTTTTTCACAGTTTTATTATTGCGTAATATGTAATCATTATTGATAGTAGCAAAATGTAAATCTGTAATTTTATTTACTATGGTCTGTAGTGTACTTTTGATTGGTATATCAGAACTCTTCAGAATATCTTCTAGAGAAAATAATTTACCAACTTCAGAATTTTGCACAGTTTCAATAACATGAGCTACAATATCATCTAAACTTGATTGATTAACTTTATCACGAATGTAACGAAATTTGTTATAGCAGCTAGTATAAGGCCCTCCATTTCTTCTTGCACAGATGCTGCCCGTACACAGCTGCACGCACATGCGCGCTTACGCTTAAATACACACCTTTCTATCCATGCACACCACTACTCACTCACACATACACCTACTCACTTACACACAAGTCATTCAAAATAAATAAAAAAATGCTGAGATACAAAATTAACACAGCATAGTCGTCCGGGGAGCCTGGACTTTTTCTGTTTATTGAAGTTTTCTGGAAAAACAAGGGGTTTTAGAGAAAAACGGTACTAATGATAAATTGAAGATCGGAAAATTTCCTATTTTTTTGTTCACTTGACATTTTTTTTTATAGTTTGTTATTTCGCCACTAGAGCGCCATAACGTTCAGTCATTTTCCATTTGTGGACTTTAAACCGCCGCCAAAATGTTTCTATGACAGGTCCGAGGCCACAAACTTGAATTTAGATTGGACGATGACTCACTCAGCTGCTGACGAAAAATTTTTCTCCAGAACTCAAAATTGCGCCCCCTACCGGCCAAAAGGTCTCGGAATCCATATTTCGAGTTCTACTGTAGCTAGCTTGATAAATTTTGCGCAGAAAGTTGCGTATTAGTGTCCTCTATTTTGATCCAGAATAGTTTATTTTTCCGATTTTTGTTACTATTTTTTAAAGATTTTTTTACGATTTTTCCAAGTGTCAAAAATTTCAAAATGGCGCCAAACATTTCCATTATATGCTTCGTGATTCGTTTTCGATGGGCAAAGTGCAAAGGGCCACAGCCTTGCCAAAGAATTTTGTTTCACACCGAAAGACCCATTTTTGGCCTCAAAACCCTCAAAAAACCTCAAAAAATGGTCAAAAACGGCCTTACCTCAGTTAGCGGCGCTCGGCGCCATTTTTGAGTGACACCATCGTTTTCAGCGACCCAAAAATCCTATAAAAAAAAGTCTCATACCCCTGTGTGAAAAAAAGGTTTTGCGGGGATTTTAACACCAGGGTGACTGGACTAGTAACTTGATATAGATACGTATTTTTGCAAAAAAACTCACCCCAGCCTTCTTCAATTTGACCTTCAGTATGTCGTCCAGAGAAATGATGGGCCTGGCAGTTTCAGCCCGTTTCAACTTTTTATTCTTATTCGTACTCTGGATACTTCCCATAGATTGACTGGCTCCGGGAGTGAACGGCAACAGAGGTGGTAAAGGTGGTGGAGGAGGTGGAGGCCGAAGTGGAGCGACGAGCGGTACGTAGTTCGACAACGTATGTTTATTTTTCCACGTTTCCCATTCCTGTTTGAACGATTTGAACTGTTCAACTTCGCAGCTTAATACTTTCAGTTCCTCCGCTTTTCTTTCATTGTCTCGCTTGTTTTCGTCCAACATGGATTTGACGCCGTCCAGCGTTGAGTATAGATGCTCTATTTTGGTGTTTAGAGCGTCGATCTCTTTTCGATATGACGAACAGTGATCGCATGGCTTGAGTTCGGCCTCCTTTGCTACCATATTCGAAGGGCCGTACAATTTGCACAGGTTTGTCAAACTCTAAAAGCCAAAATTAATAAAAACGGTTTAGTACATCGTCAGTTGATGAAATCACGAAGAAAATCAACGAAAATGAATGTACGTGTCAATTGGAAAAGAATACACCAACAACAAAACTGACCGACTACGGATTTATTCTTTTTTTAAATTTACAGTTTTTATTAGATAAAAACGAATAACAGAACATGTTCTTTCTTCGCAACAAATAAAAAAGGTTAAATTTTAATTCTGAACAAGGCCCGCGATCCTCAGTAGACTGTCTTATATACACTCCTCTAAGCTCGGTTGTTTCAGCGCTCGCTCGGCGCTGGTATCAAAGGAGGAGCCTATTGGGGGTTTCGTAACGCTTTCCATCAATTAGGTTATCCGTAGAAACATATTCTATGTTAAAAACAGAATGCAGAAGACTATAAAGAAGCTACCATTGACACTAAGACAAATTCAACCGAAAATTCGAGAGATCCTATAAACACGAAACTTAAAGTTACTATAAAAAGAAAAGTTCTGCAATTTTAAGTAAAGAAGAAATCTTCGAAATGATAGAGCACACCGTATGGTTTGCAAAAACAGTTCACCCATATTGCCTCTTACGAACTAGCCTTTCCAGTCGAAGACCGAATCGTATATTGCATTTACTCAAGCTATTTTTAAAATCGTTGAAAAAAGTCCTACAGCAAGTATTTTTCATCAAATTTCAGGCAACTTTGAAAAAACCCTTCAGTCAGTACATCATGAATTGCTTGTCTACATGATAACTCAAAAACAGGTCGTATCATATTCAAATTGCTGTTCGGTGACGAACCCTATTGTTTTTCATGGAAATCGTGTAATAAACACGACCTTTTCTGAAAGGTTGAAGATTAAAAAAAATCAAGCGCCCAAAGTATGCATCGAATCGATTCAAAAGTCAGAGCGATATTGATGGTCCGAACATAAACCCGGCACTATGGTTTATCGTTAGAGGACGATTCAATGACCAATTCATCTCACCAACCGAATTTTCGCCGGCTGCTAGATCTGGAGATACAGCATCCGCAATTATTTTTTTTTGATTGGGTGTTAACCCTTTCCAAGTTGCGGTTATTTGAAAAGCATGCCATTCTTATACACTTCCACCATGTGCCATCATTTTTTATCGTGCCTGTTTATCAGGCCGACCAGTTAAAATTGTACCGAAAATGAACTGCAAGTGAACCCTCCCTAACCTGGTGGAAAATGTTCATTGGTGTTGACAATTATTAACATACCAAGTGCCATCAAAAGTTATCGATCCATTTCCGAGTAATTGGCCATTGTTTGGACCAACTTGGCTCATTTTGTGGCTAAACCTTGCGAATTGCAAGGTAACATGATGGCACCATGTTAAATAACTTTATTGGAGGTCAAATAAAAGTTTAAAATTATTACCATCACTCCTTGCCTATTTCAAACCCCCAAAATCCCCTAAAACCACCGCCCAAAACAAAACAAAAAAACTACCGTTTCTATTTTAAACCCAGCCAGAATCTCAAAATTTGACTAATTAATCATAAAATTGGTCATATTATCCATATTAATTGTTTTTTTGGGGGTGGTTTTATGGGATTTTGGGGCGTTGAAATAGGCAAGGAGTGATGGCAATGATTTTAAATCTTTATTTAACCTCCAATAAAGTTATTTAACATGGTGCCATCATGTTACCTTGTAGTCCATAAGGTTAGCCACAAAATGAGAAAAAAAACATTTTTGGTTCAAATAATGGCCAATTACTCGGAAATGGACCGATAACTTTTGACGGCATAAGGTATCTCAACAATTGCCAACACCAATGAACATTTTCACCAGGTTTGGCAGGGTTAACTTGCAGTCCATTTTCAGTCCAATTTTAACTGGTCAGCCTGATAAACGTACACAATAAAAAATGATGGCACATGGTGGAAGTGTATAAAAATGGCATGTTTTTCAAGTAACCGCAACTTGAAAAGGGTTAACTTTCAGTCAAAAAATAAACAATTTGCGGAGGCTGTATGTCGAGATCTAGCAGATCTCTAACGATAAACCATAGTGCCATCGGGTTAATGTTCAGACCATCAATATCGCTCTGGCTCCTAGACTAAAAAGGTTGGAACACCGTTTAGAAAAATGTATAGAGCTAAAAGGGGATTATGTAGGAAAATGAAATAATTTTTCACCAAAATACTTTGTTTTTGTATCTTTTTCTCTAAAGAGTTGATGAACGACCCTCGTATATTTTATTATTGATAAAAATTAATAAATATTGATAAATCTGCTACTCCAAAATGCAAAATAATATGGAAATTATTGTGAAACATTGACAATGAATTATCATGAATTGAAGATATTACAAAAGTTACTCACTATAACACTACAGGAATAAATCCAGCATTTTGGCAATGGAATAATACCGATAATAGCGATATCAAAAATTATCTTGGTTAAGGGTGGTTGTGGAATCTAAAACGTGTGTCTTACTTTACGTTTGAAATAATTGTCATAATCAATTTGAAGTTTCTAAAAGTGCGAAATTTCGCAATTTTATACGAATATTGTAACACTCAGAAGTCTTTAGCGCTTTGGACTCCGGGATTTTCACGTGGCCTATCGAAATTAGAAGGTTCGAATTATCTAAAAACATAATTGCATGAACGCCAGACGTCCTATGTAATTAGCTACGAACGAAATCATTTTGACATATGTCTCGAGGAGCTCGCTGCGCGTAAGATGGAGTTTATACATTTTACCTCGGTCTTGTTAATTTGGGGCCGTTTCTTGCCCCGTGCGACCGGCGCCAGTTGTAATAAAGTGTTTTTGGCTATGGGCCGCTAGCTTTTACCCGCTTCGTGTATATTTTAGTCGCGAGAAAATTCCCTTTGGTACGTCGCACGTTAGACGCGCGTAGCTGAGATCTGAGAATAGCTCAAACAGTTTTAATTAAATTTTCCTATTTAATGGACATTTATCGAAAAAGAAGGGCCGTCGGGCACGGTCCGATACTAAATCTAACTACATGGAGCGAAAACGGCACGCGAAAAGTCGTCGTATAGCCGTATTAGGTACAACCAGTTTGCACTTTTCTAACTCCCGTGCTACGGGCTTCTCACGTGAACGTCATTCGATTTACGGAAAATTAACTATTTCAAAACATTTTTTGACCCGGATTGTGGCTATCACGACCTCTGAAAAGGTTCAAAGTTCACATAATTATTTCATAATTTGTAGTTCATTATTGTTTTAAAACTGATATAAATAGGTATGAAATTTGTAGGTTATTGATGATGTCAGTGTGACAGTGACAGTAATTATTTCAAACGTAAAGTAAGACACACGTTTTAAGATCCCACAACCACCTTTGACCAAGATAATTTTTGATATCCCGGTATGATAATGAAGCATTGAATTGAATATTGTTTCAGATACAGATTTCGCCATTTTGAATACTGAGTTACAAAACTACTTTTAATGTAACAAAATAATTAATGTAGAATGAAAATTCAAAATAAATCAGCATTTAATCTGTTTACCTAAAACTTATCAAGAATTTGCTATTTTGGTAACTATCAAAAACTTACAGTCTTTATGGCAATCCCAAAAATGGCACACATCTCCACCAATCTCATTGACCATCTGGCTGATATCCGACTATACCTCTTCAATCGATTGATGATTCTCTCGAATAATCCGAAATTTTGTGAACATAACGTATCGTTGATGTGACCTTGGAACACTTGTTTATACTCAAAGGTCCTACAGCAATAATTCAAATGCCTCGTCGTGAGATATTTTCGACTGTAACATCTTGTACAGAGTACCGTTCTTTTGGGTGTTAACGATTTCGATATCAACGCTCTTGAAGATGAAAAGGCATCTAAATACTTATTGAAACTATCCAGGCTATCATTTGTTGAATACCTTTTTGTATAGGGTAAACTTCTCGACAAGTGTTTCTCTCTGAAATGATGTTTTCCAACCGGAGGTACAGTTTTATTATCAACTTTTGGTGTAGATGAGGAACATAAAAAGCTAGGATTTGCCCCATATTCGGTTGTTTTCTGCTGTGTGGCATAGTTTCCACTATTTGAAATTTTTTTAGTGTTGACGATATCCACTGGAGTTGAAGCTGCTTTATTTTTGAACAATTCTGGTGTATATAAAGATATCTCGTCTATGCTTTCACGAAATCTGCAATGAAATTAGATTTATGAGGTTACTTAATTAAAATAACTATTAAAAATGCAATGTTCACTAGTTTAATAAATAAATGTGACTATAGTTTCGCTAACACAGTAGCTTCTTCAAACAAATATTACAAAGTACAAGCATTTATGAAGGTTATAGTCTAGACTATGAACCGGAAAATATTTTAAAAAAACATGCAAGTTCGAATCAAAAATTTTTTTTTGCATCAGCTTCAAGAGGTTCTCAGGATCATTTCTACACCTTAAAACCTCTTGGGAACCCCAACACCACCAATTGGGGCCGAAAATGGCCCGAAATCTTCAAGTCTTGAATTGTATTTTCTACAAAAAAGGTATTTCGGCATTTCAAGTGCACCTAGGGTTTTTTTTGGGTCGCTGAACACGATTCCGTAGCCAGATTCACTTGCAATACATCGTAGGGGTGGTCAAATCGACAAAATTGGCCAATTTCGCACCCCTAATATGTTATTTTGCAATTTACGTGTTTTTGGCATTTCGAATGCACCAAGAAGGTTTTTTGGGTCGCTGAACATGAATCCGTAGCCACATTTATTTGCAATCCATCGTAGGGGTGATAAAATCGACGAAATTGGCCAATTTTGCACCCCTATATGTTATTTTGCAATTTACGTGTTTTTGGCATTTCGAATGCACCAAGGGGATTTTTTGGGTCGCGGAAGACGATTCCGAAGCGAGATTTACTCCGAAGTCATTTTAAAATGCAAAAATAATAAAAATTTAGAAGCGTGTCAAATTAACCATTTTTGTAAATTTCCCACCCCTACGATGATATTCGAGAATCGTATTCAGCGACCCAAAAAACCTCCTTGGTGCATTCGAAATGCCAAAAACACGTAAATTGCAAAATAACATATTAGGGGTGCGAAATTGGCCAATTTTATCAATTTGACCACCCCTACGATGGATTGCAAGTAAATCTGGCTACGGATTCGTGTTCAGCGACCCAAAAAACCTCCTAGGTGCACTCGAAATGCCAAAATACCTTTTTTTTGTAGAAAATACAATTCAAGACCTGGAGATTTCGGGCCTTTTGCGCCCCCAATGGGTGGGGTTGGGGTTCCCAAGAGGTTTTAAGGTGTATGAATGATCCTGAGAACCTCCTGAAGCTAATGCAAAAAACATTTTTTGATTCGAACTTTCATGTTTTTTTTTATTTTCCGGTTCATAGAGCCTGGACTTTAAGTAGATCATTTTGTAGTATATCCCTTAGTAAGTAAAATTTATGTATTAGTTGTTTAATCTTTCTACTCGGATATATGACATGATGGTCCCATTTAAGATACTTATCAACATAGATACCTAGATATTTAATTGTATTAGTTTCATAAATATATTCAGTAGTATTAAGTTGTAGGTAATTAAAATCTGGCCGAGAATGGTTGCTGATTGAGAATGCAATGTAGTTAGTCTTTGTTTAGTTAATTGTTGATTCCAGAGCATCCAGCACAGTCTTTATTCTTTTGAGTCCTTCGCAAAGCACTTTCTTTTACAAGATCCCATGATGGACCAGAGAAAATCAAAATTGTGTCATCTGCATAGGATATTATTTTACCGTTTATATTGCAATTGCGAAGTGTGTTGATATAAACTAGCAAAAGTATCGGGCCTAATACTGTACCCTGTGGAACTCCTATATCAACTGTCAATGAGTCACTCAAAGTACCGTTAATTTTAACTATTTGACACCTATTTTCTGAATAGTGTGCGTCTTTCTCCTGATTCCATAGCTAGAGAGTATATCTAATAGTTCTTTATGCGTGTCGAAAGCCTTAGCTAAGTCCATAAATACAACACGTGTTTTTTGATTATTATTAAAATTATTTGTGATAAAGTTTGTTGATTCAATGATGGCATCAGCCGTACTCAGATTATCTCGAAATCCAAACTGATTGTTGGAAAGAATACTGAATCTAAAGAAACTCATTATCCTTTTTTTTTTCGAAAATTTTGCAAAAATTATTGAAAAGACTGATGTGGCGATAGTTGTCAATACGATTTTTAGAAACCGATTAGTGTATGGGAATTACAATCGCTTTTTTAAATGCTTCTGGGACAATTGAAGTTTTAAATATTAAGTTAAAAATGTGTTTTAAGGGTTTTATAATATAAGTATGAAACATTTTAATTATTTTAACAGAGATGCCATCCAAGTCGGGGGCACTGTTATTTTTTAATGATGCTATTGAATTGATAATATCACTAGGAGTAAAGATTACTGAATTCAAAAACTGGGAAAACATAATACAAGACTAAATCATAAAATATTAATTTTAAACCATTGATAATTTTAATAATTATTTTATTAAAGTAGTATTTACAACAAACTCATATTGAAGACCCTAAATTGAAAAAATTAATATAATGCAACCAATTAATATGAATTATTCATATTTTTAAACAGACCTTGCTTCCTATGAAAATATTAAGGAAATAATTATTTAATTAAATTAGTATTTGTACAAAAAACTCATATTGAAGACCCTAAATTGAAAAAATTAATATAATGCAACCAATTAATATGAATTATTCCTATTTTTAAACAGACCTTGCTTCCTATGAAAATATTAAGGAAATAATTATTTAATTAAATTAGTATTTGTACAAAAAACTCATATTGAAGACCCTAATTTGAAAAAATTAATATAATGCAACCTATTAATATGAATTATCCATATTTTTAAACAGACCTTGCATCCTATAAAAATATTAAGGAAATAATTATTTTATTAAATTAGTATTTGTACAAAAAACTTATATTGAAGACCCTAAATTGAAAAAATTAATATAATGCAACCAATTAATATGAATTATTCATATTTTTAAACAGACCTTGCTTCCTATAAAAATATTAAGGAAATAATAATTTTATTAAATTAGTATTTGTACAAAAAACTCATATTGAAGACCCTAAATTGAAAAAATTAATATAATGCAACCAATTAATATGAATTATTCCTATTTTTAAATAGACCTTGCTTCCTATAAAAATATTAAGGAAATAATTATTTAATTAAATTAGTAATTGTACAAAAAACTCATATTGAAGACCCTAAATTGAAAAAATTAATATAATGCAACCAATTAATATGAATTATTCCTATTTTTAAACTGACCTAGCTTTCTGTAAATATATTAAGGAAGTACCTAAAGATGTTTATGATTATACATATTTTCTTGTAATTATATGGTTTCCTTCCCAGATTTACCAAAAATGATGAAATACTGTATGGTTTTTATTGTTTAAAATGATTTAATGGCAACAGAAAACAATACATACCCTATTTTCATTTGTTTATTCAAATATGGATTGATATTAAATTCTTGATTCAAATTATTCTCAGACTCGAGCCCTTTTTCATCAATTCTAGGAATCTCTTGTGAACTTATTTTCAGCGAAGAGTATCTTCTGATTTTTGGAGTTTCTATTATGGGTTCTTTAGTTCGAGAAGAAACTGAAGCTCCATCCATACTTTTCTCCGAAGTCTGTGTGGCTTTGCACTTTTTCAATAATTCAGTTTGGTTCGAAATTGCTGTCAATATTGGACTGTTCGACAAAGATCTTTTGTGACTAGTCGTAAGTTCATCTCCTCTGAATGAAGTTACGCTATGATAATCAACGGAATTGTTCAAACTGCCATTAAAAATTATATTTAAATTTGTGACGTTGAATTTTTTAGAGTATTGTTCGATACTTGTAGCTCTAATTCGAGAATTCAGTGGTGTGGTTTTTAATGGAGATATGAGTTCATTTTCATGAATAACCATATCGGGAGTTGGTGTGCGTATTATCACACCTGATATAGCACTGATAGTCGTACGATTCAACGAATCATTTTCTACACAGGTTCTCGCTGTATTGTCTATTAGTGGATCGGCATCAACGCATTCTCCTGGTGCTCTAATACAAATGTTTCGTCCATTTTTGTCATTTATTTTTCTAAGTTTTTGGTTCCTCCTTCGCCTAGGCATTGTATCTATAAAGATACAATATAAAGTACGTGAATTTTGAATTGGGAGACTGAATAACTTGACACTCACCTTCTATTTATCACATTTGTCACGAAATACATGTGCTCAAAATGTGACGTTTATATATCCGTTTTCCGTTAACGTTTCATAATTCAAATGTAATAGATGTAGGGAATTTAGGATTTCAGAAAAGGAACTATTGTCAGAAAGCTTGGTCTGTGGTTTAATCAATCACATTCTGTACTGTACAAAATATTCTTTCAATGTCTATTTTATAGCGTTCTGTGCTGAGTCCATTGAGATTGAGAGAAAAGCTATATGTTCTCTATAATTGAGAACTCTACTTAGATTTTGACACCCTACTGCTATGCTATCAACCAAAACTATCTGCAGAAAATATTTGATCGCTTCCACTATCAATTTTGTGTTGTTTCTATATTTTCTAAGTAGAATGTCTTATGATTGTAGATATGAGTGCCCCATGTTATGTCAAAGGACAGGGATATCTATGATATGTCTGTCATTTAAACGGTATCCGTCATCGACATATACATATGGACTGCGCGTGGCAATGATAAGCGAGTGCAGGCGAGAGAGAGGGAAAACGAAAAGGCCGGCTCGGGACGTAAACATACTAGCTATAGTACGCAGCGGCCAATAGAAACGCGATAGATCCGGCCTCTTCGTTTTCCCTCTCTCTCATCTGCACTAGCCGCAGTCCATATGTATATGTCGATGGTACCCGTCTCGTTGATTGGTTATGTGTCGTTTCTCACAAACAGTCAATGTGATAATGATTCATTAATATATGGATCTCTCTGTCATATGAATTGTACGCACGGACGTATATACAGGGTTGGGGACTCGAGGCTGTTTCCTATGTGAGAAGTGGGTCCACTAAGCGTCGACTGTCGCATAGTACCAAAAAGGATGGCACAGAAGTCGAAATTCTCTGACAACTGTCATACTTGACTTGTAAACACAAGGAATACCTGCGTTTTTAGAAACAAATTACGAAATCGTGCATTGTGCCGAAATGCAAAACGGGGTACAAAAGTGTAAAGCAAGAAACTTCTGTTTTTAAAGTGCCGAAAGATGCGGAAATGCGAAAGAAGTGGATGATTGTGATTCCGGAAAGGAATCGTTTTAACGAGGTCTTTTATATGTGCGAGCATGTATAACGAAAAAGGGGAAGTTATTTTTAAGGTGAGTAATACATTTTGACAAGAGTAACAGTTCTTTTCCTCTATCAAATCAGAATACTTAGTAACACTGTTTGCGATTCCGGAAAGAAATCGTTTTACCGATCCAAGCGCTAGCTAGTGGCTGTGCGAGGGACTACGAGTTTGGCGACGCGTAAGAGACCCATGTCAAACATACGAGTCCCCAGACCTCTGTATGTACGACCGTGGTTATGTGTCGTCTCTCACAAACAGTCACTGTGATAATGATCCATTAATCTATGGATCTCTCTGTCATATGAATTGTACGTGATTATATTAGCTATCAGAAAAGACAAAATATATCGGTTTCTACATTCCCAATATATTTTTTTTGCGATTTTTGCTAATTTTAGATTATATTGGAAGCATTATCTAGCTGCATGTCAAATTTCAAATCTATACATCGTGTAGAATACCTTCAGCTTTATATGATATGTATAGATATATCATAGACCTATTATTCTAAGGAGGCAGAATTGTTTACATTTAAATACGATCAGACATTGCCAAATCTCAGACCGCTGTATATTACAAGCAGAGAGATGTAAGGATAGAGTGCGCTAGCGCCATGAATGCAATGTTAAATAAATGATCGAGGTTAAGCTACGAGATTCTCCCTCTTCTTACCAGAGAGATCTCTCTGCTTCTTACCAGAGAGATGTTTCTCTCTGCTCCTTACTGAATTTCACCCCATGCTAGCGCGACTCGTTATATTCAGAGGTTTTATCATCTCTGGGCTTTATAAATCAACAATATTTTGTTCAAAATGATTTTTTGCATTTAGTTTGTGTGAAAAAATGGGTTCTCATTGTGTTTATGCAACTATAAGCATTCTCCCTCCATAAGACATAGTCGCTCGCCCACTCTATCTTAACATTCTCTCTGATTACAAGTATGGCCGTATAGGATGTGCTGTGGCCGGATTAGTTGTTCTGTGTGCCGGATTGAGATTTGTAATTATCATAAAAACGTCCATAGCATTATTTATTCGTTATATTAGAAGCAATACTGTTGAAATCTCGTTTTCTCTGAAAAATATTCCATAGCTTATGGTAACTTGGAATACACAATCGAATTATAGAATATTTAAATGTTTAAATATAGAACTATTCCATTCGATTGCATCATTTGTTCAGGAAGCCACATCGCCGCGCACCTTTTATGAATGGGGACTTGGTTCTGTACTACGCAATTTGACAGCTTCCGTATTTCTCGTAGCTATTTCGAAGCAGTGTTGCCTTACAAGTGGTACAGAGTTTTAAATCATAGTTACAGCGTTGCCAATAAGGAGTAATTATGACTCGACGACAAAGAGGTCCGTTGGTTTTCTTTTGTCATACTTCATGTAATGATTGCGACCAGTCAAATGGAGTTTTATGAATGGGATGTTTCGTCTCGTTAGGATAAAAGGTCTATGGATGGAACCATGTCTAACCTTCAAAAAACTGGTTTTTTGGTCCGTTTTGGAGATTTATACGACAAAGAGTTCCGTTGGTTTTCTTTGTCATACTTCATGTAATCATTGCTACAAGTCAAATGGAGTTTTATGAATATGTTTCGTTTCCTTAGGATAATAGGTCCATGAGATATATGAACTACTTGACCTAGTATTCTGTGGCTTTAGTCCGTAACAAGAAGTCTAACTAGACTTCTTGGTCTATACTATAGATTAAGATCGATCTGATTCTGTTTCCAGTTTCTGTAGTCGTCTCAGCAGTTGCATTCACAGAATATCCCATTTATTATTATAATTAATCTATGGTTGAATCTTGCTTTGAATTTATTATTGTTTGAACGACGAACGAATTATACAGCATAATGAATAATGGAGATTGGATGAATTGAAAAATAATAAGATTTTAAAGATACAAAACAATCAACAATGATAAATAATTTATTCATAACAAATAACAATACTATCAATTTTTTGGTTACATTACTCTCATGGCAACAATTATCTATAACAGTAGAAAATATCACAAATAGTAAATTCGACTTCTACTCATTTTCTGTCGGCGTAAATTAATGACCAGTTTGAAGGTTCATTATAACCTAAAAGTATGGGACAGTGTAGCAGTAACGATGCACTGTGTTTGTCAACTTGTTTCGATATAGTCACCCATTTAGTTAACCAATTGATCATATCTTCATTTTTCATATTTGTAGGATCTAAGCCTGCATAGAAATGAAATCATTCAGTATTTGCCATATAGATAGATTGCATACAACAATTAGACATTCTGAATTTGTGAAAATTGCATCATTTCAAGAAAAGTTTGTTTATTTTGCACTTTAATTAAATTTTTACAGAATCTATTACAAAAATTATCACATTCACGCTATATATTTCCCAAGTATAACTCTAAACATGGAGTTTTCCTTTATAAATCATTTGCCTTATCAGAATTGCTTGTTTTAGTAAAATGATGTCATATAATTGCCACAAAAGAAGTCCCAAGGATTTGTGAATAATAGTATATTATTCAACGAGCATATTATGGTGGCTATTATTCACGTGGATGAAGTTTACGGCACGAGCCGCAGGCGAGTGTCGTAAATCATCCAAGTGAATAATAGCCATAATATGCAAGTAGAATACTATACTTTGTCAACGACTCATAAATAATACTTTGATACTAATAAACTTTGCTGTTGAAACAAGTCGAACCAACAAATTGTTGACGTTTCAAATTGAATTGACGTTTCATAGCACGCTCTATTTTTATCGTATTTGTCTATACGTTTTTACCATGTTTGTCATATTGATGGTAGCGAATAATGATTTCATTATTCACTAGTGATTAATGGATAGCATTATGCGTGAGGAAACACATGCATTATGCATATTTTATACAACAGTCGTGGACAAAGTTGTATATTCAATTTTTCATTACTGTTGTCGACTAACCTCTAGTACAAAACGAAACAAAAAATGAACCAAATATTCAGACTCAAATAATACAGTATTCATTGAGCCGTGACTCAGGATATTACCTACTTTCCCAACATATGGAAACCCATCCTCGAAAATTCCACTTCGCACATGATCACACAACGGCAGTGAACTGTGTAGCGTGAAGGATTTTTCCTACAATAAATACGGCTACAGAAACCAGTAGAACCAGTTTCAGTTCAAGCCTGCCCTGAAGATGTCACGTTGAATGATTGGCGAAACGTCGACATCAAGTCGTGCTATTGTGACGCGGAATCAATCCGGAAGCCAAGCATTTTTCAAGATTAGCTATCCGCGGAAGTCTACTATTGAAGACAGTATTCATTATTGGAGTAACTTGTACTCACCTCTAATGAAACAACACATTTTTAAAGCTTCTATAGGTAAGTTATGGATTCCACCCTCTCTTAAAATCGCCTTGTCCATCTCTTTCAATATGAAAGCTCTGTTAGCTAAACGTCTTCTTCTAAACCACAATCCGGTATGAAGGTGATGCAAATACAATAGGTGTTTCTGAAAATCAATTTAATTCATAATTGTTTCGATGAATGTGTGATTTAAGTATGTTAAAGCAGCCATTACTGATACATCTGCAATAAAGATATCGAGACATTTATTAATACTCTTCAGAAGGCATAGAGGGTAGTATTGATCAATATAAAATATAAGTGGAAAAAAAGAGCCTGTCAAGCCAGTATTTTCTTACATATATTAACCACTTCAATTTACAAAACTTCGTTAAAACTAAACAAAAATTAAAAAGGTAGAAAACTCTACCTTTTCTTGTTGAATGTAATATTTTTAAATTTTCTACAAGCAGAAATCGCAGCATTGACTAGAACCATTGAGAAATATGAACAACTGATTTTCTAGAACTGTCCGTTTTGGTTTAAGTATTAAAAAATCTGAAAAAGTTTTTGACATGGTCTAAAAGCTACATTTAAGTTTTGTTTCGAAATAATACTGTACATTTTATCAGAAATTGCTTCAAATTTTTATTTTACTTATATGCTTAAATTAATACCTTTTGATTCAAGATTTTTTATCGCATTTCTTGTGAACTTGAATGAATGAATGGAAACATCCAAACACCATCATAAAATGATCAGAAAACGCTTGCGCGTACCGCCCAGCGCTCTTGTTCATTTCCTACTATTTTAAACTAATTATCCACCCTCATTACAAAATCTTAAGATTTTATCATCTGCATTAAAATAACTTTCGCTTTAAAAGTGAAACGACTCCACATTAATTCGAAAAATCTTGATTGAACATTATACAGGCTGAGTCAGTTTTTTGTAGACAAACTCCAACAGGAGATAGAACAGATGTTTTTAAGAAGTAAAGTTCTCATAAACATATGTCGTAGAAGTCTTCGTTTTCGGGATACAGGGTGTTGAAATTGAAAAAAAAATTTCGTTTTTGCGAATATCTCCGGAACCGTTTATTGTACAGAAAACAGCTTTTGTAAGCATTTTCTACTCATAGTAAGCTAAGTTTTGAGCGATAAAAAATGTTTTGGTCATGATTGGTTAAGATTTTGAGGAGGTAGTGGGTGTTTTTCTCCCCAAATTCTACGCTATTAGAAAAAGTACGGTTTTGAGGCTCTCATTTGAACCGCCAACGTTTTCTATACAAAAAAGGTACTCTTGGTCATAAGCTCTAAAGTAGACAGTTTTCGAGAAAAATCAACTTTTATGTTGAAAAACATGGTCAATTTTTTGGTTTTGTTACTTGTTCTAACGTTTAAATAAATTTTGTTTAATTAGTAAAAAATAGATTTTATTTCAAAGAATTGACCATGTTTTTCAACATAAAAGTTGTTTTTTCTCGAAAACGGTCAACTTTAGAGCTTATGACCAAGAGTACCTTTTTTGTGTAGAAAACATTGGCGCTTCAAATGGTTGTCTCAAAACCGTACTTTTCCAGTGGCGTAGAAATGGTGAGAAAAAAACACACTACCCCTTCAAAATCTTCACCAATTATAACTAAAAAAAAAATTTTTTAGCGCACAGAACAGTTTGCTATGAGTAGAAAATGGTTAAAAAAAAAAGCTGTTTTCTGTATGATAAACGGTTCCAGAGATATTCGCAAAAAACTAAATTTTTTTTCAATTTCAACACCCGTATCTCGAAAACGAAGCCTTCTACGACATATGTTTATAGGAACTTTTCTCCTTAAAAACATCTGTTCTATATCATGTTGGAGTTTGTCTACAAAAAACTGACTCACCCTGTATTAGCATTTTAATTGATTACATTTTAAATTAAATTAAAACAAAACTGTCGTCATGTATTACTATACAAACTGTAGGCAAAATTTGAAATATGTTCCTCCAATTTGAAGAGGCAACATTTTTTAACAAAAATGTTGCCTTATTCTTGGTTTTTAGTTTCCTACGAAATATACCGGGTGTCCCAGTATACATGTTCCAATGGATTATCTGTCATTTCAAAATATAAAAATTAGAAAATTTTATGATCTCCAATTCGTTCAAGGAACCTTCAACTGAGAAACACAAAAATTGAAAGTCACTTCCGGTTTGACCGGAAGTGACTCAACATTTTTTATTTCAAATAGCACTCTGTATATTTTTTGCAATTTTTGATTTCTACTCAAAATTATCTTTCCAACGATGTATCACTATCAAAGTTACAAACAAATGTATTCAAATGTTTCCATGGCACACTAAGGTTTTCATTTAATTATTAATTCTTCCAGTTCTACTACAATTCTATTAATTTGAAATTTGACGTTCTCTCCATCATCTCGAATGCAAAATTGTTCATGAATTATCAATTATTATTGAAGTCAAAATCAAGATTACACAAAATATCGTAGCCTACTGCAATTCTTTCAATTTGAAATTTCATTTGACGTTTTCTCCATCAAAACAAATGTAAAATACAAAGTGTGATACATCGTTGGAAAGATAATTTTGAGTAGAAATCAAAAATTGCAAAAAACATACAGGGTGCTATTTGAAATAAAAAAGTCAGAGTCACTTCCGGTCAAACCGGAAGTGACTTTCAATTTTTGTTTTTCTCAGTTGAAGGTTCCTTGAACGAATTCGAGATCATGAAATTTTCAAATTTTTATCTTTTGAAATGGCTGAGATAATCCATTGGAACAGGTATACTGGGACACCGGGTATACATGTTATTTCATTTATCCTGGAACTCGAGTGATCGAAGAAGCAGTTTATTATAATTCTATGTAAAACTAACCTACCACATGGTTTCCACTCAAATAAAGTAGATGGTAAGGCTCATTTTCAAATAACTGTTTGCATTCTAATATCTCGTTCACGGTAGGTTGAACACCACTACCGATCAATCCCAATACATTGTTCCAAGGTTGATACAAAGGATTGTCTCTATTCTTCATTGTATCAAGTTGCCCTTGAACATATCTGAATATAGGTCGATTATGCATTAACCTCCCTTGCAGAATAGATCTGTTAAATTCAACTCTCTGTTGTAAATTCCAAAAATGTGTAGTTAATATTTGTTTTGGAAAAAGATACATAAGTGGGATCAACAGATAGGTTGCAAATGGTAAGGTAGATAATATCAAAATAGGTAGTAACTTTTTCATATCTTTGGGCATTTGATTGTAAAGTTCTATTTCTTTCCTTGTTAAATTAGTAAATGACTTTCCTTCGGTGTTAAGAATCCGAATTATATTATAATAACCCCTAACATCTCGAAGGAAATCTTTGGTACCGTTTACAAAAACTCTATAGAGTCCCAATGCATCTGGGAATCGCATGGCTAAAATTTTATCATAGTCCTTCAAGTACAGTAAATATCTATCGACAACAAAAAACCTTAGCTTCCTTATATTTTCTTTCTGGTTATATTTATATAATGCTTTCCTGTGATCATATCTTGAAGGTGTGTACCTAAAATACACAAAAATTATATTTAACAAGGCTGCATAACCCTCACATTGTAAAATCATTACCCATTTAATGGAGATTTACATTGACAATTCAATAGTCTTTGAAATAACTTTGACGAATTAAAAAACAACATTTTAACAATGGTTTAAAACAGGTGACGTTATTATTATAGTATTATAGTCACTGGTTTCTTGATAATTATAAAATATAGGTTACTATTATTGCAATTGTCTAGCAGCTCAATCAAGTAAAATGACACACGATAGTTGTGACGTTACAATAATTAGCCAATGTTTTGAAAATTTTCAATACAACAATATTATTATTTGAGAGTTTCCTCGTCTACTAATGCAATATCAAATTATATTTTTGTACGATCTTATCGTATTGAAATATGAAAACATTTTTGACTTTTCACCATAGAAATCTAATAGCATAGAATCTTAGGTCTGTTATCTTTTTTAATAGATCTATGCGTTTTTGTCATGGTTTATATAAAGCACTAGATAAGAGTTCCTTAGTTTACAGGTCCTCAGCACTTTATAATGTAAGATCTATGAGATTCAAGTAAGTTCGTAGCATAGATAACTCTTGGTCACGGTCGTATACACAGGTCTGGAAACTCTATGGTTGACTTGAGTCGCTTACGAATCGTGAAACTCGTAGTCCCTCGCTCAGACAAGAGAGGGGGTAAAAGATTTCTTTCCGGAAACGCAAGCAGTGTTACTAATGCCCATTTGCACCATTTAAGCATAGCTTAAAATTGTCGAAATGTTAACTTTGAACCTTTTAAAAGGTCGTGATAGCCCCAAACTGGGTCGAAAACTGTTTTGAATTGGTTAATTTTCGATAAATCGAATGACGTTCACGTGAGGAGCGCGTAGATCGCGAGATAGAAAAGTGCAAATTTACGGTACATTTAACGTCTTAACGAGGACTTTTCGCATGCGGTTTTCGTTCCATGTCGTTAGTTTATGAACGGGGCCAACTAAATAGCATAGTCTCGGGCCCCAAAATGTCGATTAAATATGAAAATTCAATTAAAGCTCAGCTGTCAGTTACTAGCGTCTGACGTGCGATGTACCAAAGGGAATTTTCTAGCTACTAAATATACTCAAAGCGGGTAAAAGCTAGCGGCTATAGCCGAAAACACTTTATTACAACTGGCTCCGGCCGCACGGAGCATAAAACTGCCCCGAATTAACAAGATCGAGGTAAAATTTATGAACTCTAACTGACGCGTAGCGAGCTCCTCGAGGCATATGTCAAAATGACGTTCGTAGCTAATTACATAGGACTTCTTTTGTTCATGCAATTGTGTTTGTATACAATTGGAACCTTCTAATTTCGATAGGCCACGTGAAAATCCCGGAGCCGGAAGCGCTATCGAGATCTGAACGTTAAAACTTTCGTATAAAATTGTGTTTACAAGTCAACTGACACTTGTCACAGAATACTCTGCATAGAGATCAAGATGATACTCTTACGTGACGCCTTTTATGATTCCCCTACGTGGCGTCTTTTGGTACTACGCGAAATTTGACGCGTAAGGGACTCCCTGCTCACATAGGAAACAACTTCGAGTTTCCAGACCTGTGTATACGACCGTGTTCTCGGTAGTAGAGTTATCTATGGTTCGTAGGTAGTTTCCTACTTGGCATTTAGCAGTTTTTTGTACCAATTTAGTTTTCCATTTTTGATTAATTCAATAATCTAACAGGTTTTTGTGGATTCAAATGTTAATTACGTATATCGTATATTCAGCATTGCAAATGGTGGTTCAGTTTTCTACAGAATTCATAATAATTAATTACCAATACCTTTGAATATACTGTACATATATTCGAAGGTACAAAGCACATAATATGTGGTTTCTCTGAAGTACGCAACTGGATGAAGTCTTTATTGGAATTGGAAGATATCCCATTTTTTCTATTTAAAACAAGAAATGTACAAATAACGCGTGATTTTCTGACGTATAAACTCAGTCATTCCGCAATTCAAACATCTGAAGATGTGATATGAATAAATAGAAAAAATATTCGTAATAGTTTTTCATTTGACTAGACCTGGCTTATATCCTGTCAAGTGTCAAACTATAATTTCCGGTAGACGATAAACTTCGACAATCTCCATCACTCTTTTCTATTTCTGCAGGCATGGTAAGCAACTACGTTAAAGGAATTTGATCGTATTTATAGTCCAACAGAAATTATTAGTCAGTATAAGTAACTTGAATTGATTTTTTCAATCATTTTCAATTCGGAGTTATTAGTTTTATGGTTAAGAACAAGTTTGATGTTAATTTAGGTTATACATGAGCATGAGCATGTTTCTGATACTTACTTCTTTCTTTGCAGCCTTTCAGGAGGTTTGTAGAAACAGGCCGTGTGGCCGTCGTTTCAGAAGGTCCTCATAAAGGAAAATTAATTAGCATTGTAAATGTGATTGACCAGACTAGGGTAAGTAAATCTATAATAATATTACGTTAACCTATTAAATTGATTTATTTGTTGGTAACATAAGTTGATTTCCGAATGCATGCATTTTTCATTTGTTTGTGCGAACTGAATTAGGTATTTGTTAATGTGAAATAAGTACCTGATATTTCAAAAGGAATAATAATGATTTGACATGATGAACCAACATTAGATAGGAATTGCCGGCTGATACACATATGAAGCTACTAATGTTCATCTGATTTGAATCATCTGATGATAGATTCCTGGTTGTGGAGAGTTTAATCTGATTTGAATTGTTTTTATTAAAGGTGCTTGTTGATGGCCCCAAAAGTAATGTACCTCGTGGACAACTCAGGTTAAATCAAATACATTTAACCAAATTCCGCATAAAGTTCCCCTTCTCCGCTTCAACCAGAGTTGTACGTAAAGCTTGGGAAGATGCAAAAGTTGATGAGGAATGGGGCAAATCCGTTTGGGCCACAAAAGTTGCATCCAAAGAAAAGGTAAGTGTTTGGAATAGCACATTTTTGAAGTTTTTATATTGATTGAAATCTACAGATTCATTTATAAATTTGGAGATTAATAACTTGGTGGAAGTATTATATTTTGTTGATCTTCAATCACATTTAGTTGGTAGGCATTGCATGATATCGTTTAGTGTTGAAAATATCAAAATCTTATTTCTGTAATTGTAACATTTTGATAGTGTATCTATTACGCTATCTATTTGAATAAA
Organism: Endomychus coccineus; assembly: GCA_958510875.1. Lineage (NCBI taxonomy): Eukaryota > Metazoa > Arthropoda > Insecta > Coleoptera > Endomychidae > Endomychus > Endomychus coccineus. The sequence goes on from OY294070.1 coordinate 12,803,863, forward strand.
TCATCTGGTTTGCTAGTTGAGAGTTTCAAATCGGTTTTGAATCTTCAGACATCTGAAACTGACTGAAAAAAATTTGCTTTAAATTTTTTTGAAATGTAACGATGATTATTTTTCCGTCCCAAATATCGACCAATAGAATTGCACCATTCGACGTCACGTGGTACAACCTACATGGAATTATACTGAATATTTTTTGAATATTTTCTCTGGTAGTTGCTATATATAAAACTTCAAACTGACAGGTTGAATTCTGTCCACCATCGATAAAAAAGTCAAAGGAAATGTTCATTTGGGACGGAAAAATAATCCTCCGAATACCACACGAGCTTCAAAATTATCTGGCATTTCCCTCAAGGTTCCCTGCAAACAAATAAAGTCGTCAAGTTTTTCAGGAAAAATCACTCGCGCTTTGCGCTCGTGATTTTTTAACCTGAAAAACTTGACTCCTTCATTTGTTTGCAACGAACCTATCTGGAAATACCCGATAATTTTGAAGCTCTTGTGGTATTATATATGAGAATTTCACACCGACAATTTTCGACCAATGAAATACTTTTATTTTGACTTGTTGCCATGCCTACGAAAAAATTTCAGCAGATATTTTTTCTTTTAAAGTAGAGATGCAAAATTATAGTGGATATTTTTTGACATTTAACAAATGAGTTTGAAAGTGATACAATACATAACAAAACAACCGTTCACAAAAATAAATTAAATATTTAAATTTATTCGATTTATTATTAAAATCTATTTTATTTAATTTCATAACATTTAAATGTAAATATGTTAGTTTGGAATGAGACATTTTCATGTGACTTAATTCGTCGTAACATGAACAAGTCTCATAATTTTTAAAACAACTTGTTACAATATAATCTGAGACATTTGATTTTGTACAAAATATAGAGAAAGTACAATAATGACATTTGTCATGGTTTCTGTCAGTGTCAAACAAAGTAGTTTATAAAACTGAGGTAAAACTTGTTGCAAATCATTATCTATCATATATTTTATCATATCGGCGTGACTGTCGTACTGGCCTAAAATATCTTTATCCCAGTATACAACGCATAATTCATTGTGCAGCGCTATTTTGTCAAAAAAATTATATTTTAGAACTAAGTTATCTGAAAGTGTATTGAGAAACTCTTTTGAAAAAGAGTCGAAAAACTTCAATTCATGTAAATCGGAAAATCGAATCTCAATTTGACCTTTAATAGTATCTATAATTTCTTAAAAAAGTTGTTTATAATGTAGTTTCTTGTCTACCAAATTATATGTTTTCCTCCTTTTCGCAGGAGGTGTCTCATCAGTTGAAAAATTTTCAAATAAAATATTAAAATGAAATTCTGTATTACGGAAACTTGAAATTTTATCACTGAGATGATTCAAACGATCTCTTGAATAAATTATATCAGTGAATTTATGATGTAAAATTTAAAAAATAAGATCAGTTTGTTCAAATATTAATTTAAAAGTATCAAGAAAAAACAAAAATCCTTCATTTTCTAAATAAGATTTTAAACAAACAGCAGCAGCATTTAATGAAACCTGATTTTCTCGAAAACGGTCAACTTTAGAGCTTATAACTAGAGGTACCTTTTTTGTGTAGAAAACATTGGCGGTTCAAACGGTTGTCTCAAAACCGTACTTTTTCCAGTGGCGTAGAACTTGGGGAGGAAAACACCCACTACCACTTCAAAATCTTCACCAACGATGACTAAAAAAAAATTTTTTTATCGCACAGAACATAGCTCACTATGAGTAGAAAATGCTCAAAAACGGTTCCGAAGATATTCGCGGAATTTTTTTAAATTTCAACACCCGTATCTCAAAAACTAAGCGTCTGTGCATATATGTTAATAGGAACTTTTTTCTTAAAATAAAATTATCTATTGACTGTTGAAGTTCTGCTACTAAAACCTGGGACACCCTGTATCTATTTAAAATAATTTAACACAACTAGGTAGGTGGATCAAAAGATATTTGAATTTTATTGTAAATCAGTTGCCAAAAGAAAACCATTGGTTAAAAACAAATAATTCCACCAATTTTAGTAAATAAAATGTAATTCAATAACATGTAATAAACCATATTTAATCCACTTTTAACAATTTTGCACAACTAAAGTGGGTGGATCAAAAATTACAAAAGTCCATAAACTGCCTCCATACGCTTGTCCTTGATTTTTTTGTATTTTCTGGAATTATGTGTTAAATTTCTGATTTCTGAAGGATTTTCAATTCCGTGGCGAAACAGTATAAATTATAACCGTACACAATTTAAGCACGAAAACAAGTTTTTTTGATGTTTGGACTCGCATACATCAAACTCTCTAAATCCTATAAATAAATTATGGCATTCCTTAGTAATGTCTCATATTTTCATGACAAAATGTCAAATAATATCACATTGAAAGTATTTTAAACAAATTTTTCTTCGTTGTGAAATTCTCTTTTTTTGTTTGTCATTTTGAAAAGCTGAATATAGAAAACAATGATAAGTAAGAAATAATCACCCCTATCTTTTAAAAGTATTATTCTAGCTACCAAGTAGCCATCGTCAGAGTAAACTAAATTATAAATCAAAATGTGCTTGTTTAAATACTATTTGGGGATAATAATGTAAACAATGGGTTATCCTCAGCTGGAGATGAATCGGAATTCAATAAATGAGCTTCTTTGTTTCTACATTTCCATCCCTTATAAATTACCTAAATATTTGTTCCTGTGGTGTTTTAAAAGTGATAAACTTTCTTGAGAAATGGTGTGAGTTATATTCAAATTATGTTAGGTCCATGCTGATTTTTCACTATTACTCTTACTTTATATGGACACAATGTTCTCTATAATGAGTAAAATGTTTCTAAGCGAACTTTAAGTTTCCTTGAAATCAAACTTGAATCAAATACATTTTCATTCCAAAATTGGGAGATTTAAGAAAGTCTTTCGTGATTGTTTTTTACTTTGATGAATTTTTGTATTATTACTTGAGATTATTAGTGATACTTTAGGACTGTTTATTTTGATAAGAAATTTATTGTAAATGGTTTGCTGTGAATAAATAAATATTTATTTTAAATACAGCCACCAATTATTAAGAAAGTTTATCACTTTTAAAACATAACTCTGATGATGACTACTTGGTGCTGAAAGGTTCTTGGTACTTGAATAGTATTTTTAGTGTATAAGGGTGATTATTTCGTACTTATGTGAAACACATTTAGTGTATTATGGAAAACAATGTTAGGTCCTTATATGAAGAATATAAAATATATATCACTTAATCCAAAATTTTTCTTGTTTCTATAAATGTAAGAACCATAAATATTGAGTGGATACACCAAAAATAAAAAAACATTCATTTGTTTGAATAATTGTTATTTGCCTTACTATATAGATAATTACTTTATTTTTTTCAAATAGATCGTCTCATTGTGCAATATAAGTTGTATTTGCAGGTAAATTAGTTCACGTTAATTTAGTAATTGAGCATCTATGTTTAATATAAAAACATAAATAACATAAACATCTTACAGGAGATGGAAAAAGTTTTTTCATTTTGAGGAAAACACGATCACTTTAGACCAAATAACCTCAAAGGTGGGTGGTACTTTGAGAGCAACATTTTTTATTTTATAATAAAAGGAATAACCCTACAGTGAATTTAAAAAGAACCCAACCTGGTTTTTACCCTCAATTGAGAATAAACCCTTGTCACATCTAACTTTATATATGGAATATGATATAATGGCATCTAACACTGAAAATCGATCCCCAATTTCTGCAACAGAAGCCTTTGCTGAAAACTAGTATAGGAATTCAATAGTGTTTGATATTTTGCTAGATTCCAGTCTTTATTGGTAATCAGATGGGATCTGCAGATTATATTTTTTTTATAACTTATGATGATACAATAGATAGGAATTGCCGTCTTACACATATATGAAGACAATCTTCTAACTGACTTATTATCCAGTAAAAAATTCTATAATCGATTCATTATTTCAAGGTAATGATTTTTTTTCCGTTTTACAGCGAGCGAAATTGACCGATTTTGACAGATTCAAACTGAGGAGAGCTCGATCCCGTAGAAACAAGATCCGTACCTTAGCGTACTACAACTTGCGTAAAGCTGCATCGAGGGATGGAACCTTGTATGGAAAGAAAAAAATGGCTAAGGGAGGTGATAAACCCAACCCCAAAAAGAAGCCCCAGAAGGAGGCTCCTAAGAAAAAATAATTTTAAAATGTGACTAAATATAAATAAAGTTTATAAAAAAGTTATTTGTTTTTTTTTATATTTAATCTGACTACAAGTTCGAAGACATCATTTTCACTCTGGAAAAGTAATTGATTAATCTCAAAAGTTTATTCTTGTTACTTCTGCAGCATTATGTGTGCAGTTTCTGACATATGCGATTAGTTTCGCTAGAAGTTGACGTTCTTATTCTTTAGGGAGATGAGGAATTTGCTTAAAATGAATATTTCTTACAAAATTTATTAACAGGATCGCATAGCATCGAGGAGGTATATTTCCTACCAGGAGCTTCGATGTATGCAACACAAAATACATGGGTGCGTATTATGTGTTGCATAGATATATGCTCCTAATAGGAAATGTACCTCCTCGCTCTTATGTGATCCTGGTAGGAATATGTAGAATTTCTCGAAATATCAATTTTCGAGAAATTTATATATTCCTACCAGGATCACATGAGAGCGAGGAGGTATATTTCCTACCAGGAGCTTCGATGTATGCAACACAAAATACATGGGTGCGTATTATGTGTTGCATAGATATATGCTCTTAATGGGAAATATACCTCCTCGCTCTTATGTGATCCTGGTAGCAATATGTAAAATTTCTCGAAATATCAATTTTCGAGAAATTTATATTGATATTTCGAGAAATTTATATATTCCTACCAGGATCACATGAGAGCGAGGAGGTATATTTCCTACCAGGAGCTTCGATGTATGCAACACAAAATACACGGGTGTGTATTATGTGTTGCATAATTTAAAATGATTTTCTTCCAATTATTTTCTCGCGTAATTCTTATTAGCAGAATCATATGAAATCAATGTGTATTTTCTGTTGCATACTTACGGAGAGGTTTTTCTCACTTTTGAGAAATTAAAAACAGTAGGCAATAACCAGTAGCAGCGTAGTAAGAAACACAATACTGGGTATCTTGTGTCGTATACATTAATGTAGGCAACACAAAATACACTTCCATGTATTTTGTGTTTCAATCTTATGCGATGTTTTTCTGACATTTTAGTACGAGGTGTACATTATTAAATTACAATACACATCTCTACATATAATTAAAATATTTATTGATCTTCCACAAACTAATGATGGCTTATCGTAATTGCATTTAATTTTACGCTCTAATAACAGTACATGCGTTAAAAACTTCGACATTATTCTATTCCACATGAATATCACTTATGAACAAGTTTTGTTCGTAACAATCCAAGGATGGGTAAGCACACAATCCATATTCATTCTATCTTCTGGATTAAACACTAACAGTCTTCTTATAAAGTCTTTCGCTTCGTTGGATACAAAACTTGGAATATTGAATTTAACTTCGCTTATCCTGAGATAAGTTTCGTCGTAGTTTTCGTGATTTTTAGTCTCAAACGGTGGTTTCCCAACCAGGAATTCATAGCTCAACACACCCACACTCCATAGATCAACTTTTTCATCATGAGGTTTGCCTAAAACCATTTCCGGAGACAAATAATCAAGAGTGCCGCAAATTGTTTCACGTCTTGAAGAAGGTGCGTGGACGGACCAACCAAAATCGGCTATTTTAATCTCGCCTTTGGCTCCCAGAAGAAGGTTTTCAGGTTTGATGTCACGATGGATGACCTTTCTCGCGTGACAATACTTGAGTGCGTCGGCTATTTGAGCAATGTATCGGGCCGAAACAGCTTCTGTAAAACGCTTATTCGGAGTTGACTGCAGTTCTTTGTACAGGGCACCTAGAAAAAGTATCAGAATTTATAACTTTGAATAGACCAAAACTTGGTTGAGACATTTGGACAACCATAAAGAAATTAACAAATGTGAGTTTAAATGTCTTAAAATGAAAGTTGAGTATTCTAAACAATTTATTATTTAGTAGTCCAGGCTATGAACAGGAAAAAAAAAACAAGTAAGTTCGAATCGAATTTTTTTTTGCATTAGCTTCAGGAGGTTCTCAGGATCATTCATACACCTTAAAACTTCTTGGGAACCCCAACCCCACCCACTGGGGCGAAAATGGCCCAAAATCTCCAAGTCTTGAATTGTATTTTCTACAAAAAAAGGTAATTTGGCATTTCGAGTACACCTAGGTTTTTTTTTTGGGTCGCTGAACACGAATCCGTAGCCAGATTTACTTGCAATTCATCGTAGGGGTGGTAAAATCGACGAAATTGGCCAATTTTGCACCCCTTTATGTTATTTTGCAATTTACGTGTTTTAGGCATTTCGAATGCACCAAGGAGGATTTTTGGGTCGCTGAATACGATTCCGAAGCCAGATTTACTCGAATATCATCATAGGGGTGAGAAATTTACAAAAATGGCTAATTTGACACGCTTCTGAATTTTTTTTATTTTTGCATTTTAAAATTACTTCGGAGTAAATCTGGCTTAGGAATCGGATTCGGCGACCCAAAAAACCTCCTTGGTGCATTCGAAATGCCTAAAACACGTAAGCTGCAAAATAACATATTAGGGGTGCGAAATTGGCCAATTTCGTCGATTTGACCACCCCTATGATGGATTGCAAGTGAATGTGGCTACGGATTCGTGATCAGCGACCCAAAAAACCTGCTTGGTGTATTCGAAATGCCTAAAACACGTAAATAAAAAATAATAGGAATTTCTGTAATTTCGCTATCAGTCGTACAGTCTGAAGTGCACGACGTATCGATGATGTTATCAATGACACTTGCAAACTAACAAACTCAGATGATGAAGCGGATCACGATGATCCGTATATCAATAATGATCATATCACATCTTTAACAATATAATGATGACAGTGATAACGAAGATATTATGTATGTTATTTATGATAGTTATTAGATTAAATTATATTATAATATTATATTATGTTATGAATAATGGAAAAAATATGAAACGTGGCTTATTTGTAAATAATCAGACTCCAAAAAAGGAGAGAAGTCAAAATACCAAAAATCAGATAAAAGAAGAATAAAAATACTATCTTTTTACCAGAACAGAATATGAAAAAACAAAAATTCTTTGACATATACTCAATTTTTCAATGTGCCAAAAAAAACACTAAATGGGCCCTATCTTGGGCCCACGACCTCGAATCGACTTGGGACTGAAACTAAAAGTTGCGTATTAGCAACTTTTGTTCGAAACATTTTTTCATAAAACCCATAGTTTTGTCCAAAAACTGCAAAAAAATAACATATAGGGGTGCGAAATTGGCCAATTTCGTCGATTTGACCACCCCTACGATGAATTGCAAGTAAAACTGTCTACGGATTTATGTTCAGCGACCCAAAAAACCTCCTAGGTAAACTCGAAATGCCAAAATACCTTTTTTGTAGAAAATACAATTCAAGACTTGGAAATTTCGGGCAATTTTCGCCGCCATTGGGTGGGGTTGGGGTTCCCAAGAGGTTTCAAGGTAAAAAAAAATTTTTGATTCGAACTTACATGTTTTTTTAAATTTTATTATGGCTAAAATCCCTGTTCACAGCCTGGACTATAGTGTTATCTAACTAAATCAATTAATACAGAGCTGAACTAAGTTCCCACGCTGAACTATCAGTTTTAGGTAGAAATAAATATATTGTGTTCTAGTTTGAGGATTATTATTGAGGAGAAAGATTATAAATCTAGTCTTTATGTGCATGTATTATAGTTTCATTGAATCCTATCTAAGAATCTCCAAAACATAATAATACACATTAGAATCGGACATTTACATAAAAACTAAAACTGTAAGTTATCATTGAAACATTTGTCGAATCGTCATTCAAAATACATAGTTTAAAAACTACTATAAACAAAAATTCCGGTGACTATTATTGAACAGTGCCTCTTGAAAACTGGAATGAATATTTCTATTCCGTGCAGTTTTATATTATGTTCCAGAAGGGATATAACTTCCAGCAGATTGGATTTTGAATTGAATCTCCAAGTTGAAACATAAGTCAACATGAGGAATTTACATTCCTCGAGGGACACATACAGAAACTAATTAAAATAAAATTCACGATTTTTTTCATGGACATTCTTTTCAAATTCCATTTTAATTAACGTTTGTTTCTAAATTGGGATAAATTCTCTAGCTTTTGTAGATAACATTATCTGCAATATATACCATTCATTATAAATAGTCTAATGGCCTTTCAAAAGTTGGAATTAACTTCACCTAAAAGAAACGGGAAGGAGAAGATGCAATTTTCCAAGCACCTCTGCATGCAGTCTTGACGAAAATTTTGATAATTTCCCACCAAGTTCGTACAACACAACGTATATTCAAATGATGTCCAGTATGACATTCAAACAAAAGTGGGTATAGCACCATTATACATGATCATCCCACTCCAACACTCGAGCACGCCCTTTTCAATGCAGTCTTTCTGGTTAGACCGTTCTTTAACAAGTTGAGTGAGCGTAACTATGTTCAACATTATAATCATGAATGAACTGACATATCTTATTGGCTTTCACCAGATAAAAAAAATGGTAGGGTTTCTCTAGATCGAACAGTAACATTGCAATAGTATGGTATATTTGAACAGCTGTTTCGCTGTATCGAGCTTATCGACGAAACGAGTATGTTCCAATGCTATTGGTCGATAACTGTAATAACAAATGCTACATAAATAAAAAATATCTAACGCCATCTACCCTACTTGAGAGCTAAGCTCTGAAATCTAAGCTATGTAGTAAGGTTACCTTTATACAAATTACCAAAGCGCCAGTTGGCGGCACCAGATCATAATAATAATAAAGGAATGGACTGGTTTGTCTCATTAGATTCATAACAATAGACAACGGAACAGTAAGATTACAACTTATAGTTCCGAACAGCTGTTATCTCCTCTTGAGCTCATCAGCTGAACGAATAACTTACAATGCTATAGATTATAGAACAATAGCTATATCAAAGTATGAATAACCATATTGACCTTACAAACTAAATCTTGGATTGTCCAAATATCATCTTTACTGACTTGAATTTTTTTCCCATGTCCTGAAGCTTATAACTGTATCAGAGTCTAGAGTTTCAACTTTGCGCCGAATAACCGGTGATTTCAAATGTTATTCAAAGCCCAATAAAGTATCTTATACCGTCTGAAGAAAAGCCGGTTTTGATCCGGTGGATGGAACTTTCCCCAGTTTAGGGGAAGAACCAATGTTTCTAGAACCTCAATCGATACTTCATGAGCCAATAGCTTTTTGTGTTGGCTGATTTTCATGTGGTAATATAGTCCAGGCATTTAAGGATGAAAATCGACGATTTTTGTCCGAATTTCCACACCGTCTAATTTTGGTCTATTCTCATGTATTTTGACACGCTGAACACGATGGTGTAGATTAAATTTAAATTAACCCTGTGCTCGAAGAACTATGGCCATTTTTTGGACCCGAAAATGGCCATTTTTCGATTTTTTGCGTTTTTGGTCAAAACTATGGGTTTTATGAAAAAATGTTTGGAACAAAAGTTGTTGGAAAAGCTAGTACGCAACTTTTAGTTTCAGTCCCAAGTCGATTCGAGGTCGTGGGCCCAAGATAGGGCCCATTTGGTGTGTTTTTTGACACATTAAAAAATTGAGTATATGTCAAAGAGTTTTTGTTTTTTCATATTCTGTTTTGGTAAAAAGATAGTATTTTTATTCTTCTTTTATCTGATTTTTGGTATTTTGACCTATCTCATTTTTTGGAGTCACAATCGGCCATTTTGAAAAATTCGTATTTCGCGAATTTCAAACGGAATACTAATGTTATCAATCTAAAACCAAAATTATTCGGAAGATTTCATCATTCTGCATATAATATCAAAAATTCAAGCATTTTGCTCCGAAGATAAAACTTTAGCGCCATTTTGAAAATTTTGGACCAACGAAAAATCCAAAGTTTTTGAGGTTAAAAATTGTTTACGAAACCCAAATTCTAGATTCTATTAGAGGTTTTAATAGTGAGTATTCTAAGTCTAAGCAGATCGATTTGAGTTGAGTAGAAATGGAGCTATCCTAATAAATGTGTTTGGGCCTCTAAAGGGCCCAATTTTGGGCCTATAGACAAAAACCTTGAATCAAATTACAGAGAAATACTCCGGCTATCTGAGTTTGGAACAGCGTACGGAGATTCGTTCACAATCCCAAGTTATAACGAATTTCATCATAAAAATTTAGCGCAAAATTCCATGTAGCGGCAATAAGCGAGGGTCGGTACAATAGATTCCGCGCGCGAAGTTATAGTTTATAAATATTTTAACATGCACCTGAATGTTTATCTTCGTTATCACTGTCATCATATATTGTTAAAGATGTGATATGATCATTATTGATATACGGATCATCGTGATCCGCTTCATCATCTGAGTTTGTTAGTTTGCAAGTGTCATTGATAACATCATCGATACGTCGTGCACTTCAGACTGTACGAAATTACAGAAATTCCTGTTAAAAAAAGGATTGAGAAAAAAGTAAATGTGTTTATTGTATAAAATAATGGGTATTAGACGTATCTATAATGTGAATCTGTACACTTGCATTTACTGCCATTTTATTTTTTCCGATAAGCAATATTATGTATGTTATTTATGATAGTTATTAGATTAAATTATATTATAATATTATATTATGTTATGAATAATGGAAAAAATATGAAACGTGGCTTATTTGTAAATAATCAGACAAATAGATAATTTTTCAATAAATATGAAATGTAAAGAAATTTTGTTTAATATTGAAATTTGTTATGTAACACCCTATAAAAACATCATGCCACGGTCACATATGCACGTTCACACGTCTACATACACATTCACACAAAACGATTATAAGCATTCAGGTGCATGTTAAAATATTTATAAACTATAATTTCGCTCGCGGAATCTATTGTACCGACCCTCGCTTATTGCCGCTACATGGAATTTTGCGCTAAATTTTTATGATGAAATTCGTTATAACTTGGGATTGTAAACGAATCTCCGTACGCTGTTCCAAACTCAGATAGCCGAAGTATTTCTCTGTAATTTGATTCAAGGTTTTTGTCTATAGGCCCAAAATTGGGCCCTTTAGAGGCCCAAACACATTTATTAGGATAGCTCCATTTCTACTCAACTCAAATCGATCTGCTTAGACTTAGAATACTCACTATTAAAACCTCTAATAGAATCTAGAATTTGGGTTTCGTAAAAGATTTTTAACCTCAAAAACTTTGGATTTTTCGTTGGTCCAAAATTTTCAAAATGGCGCTAAAGTTTTTCTTCGGAGCAAAATGCTTGAATTTTGAATATTATATGCAGAATGATGGAATCTTCCGAATAATTTTGGTTTTAGATTGATAACATTAGTATTCCGTTTGAAATTCGCGAAATACGGATTTTTCAAAATGGCCGATTGTGACTCCAAAAAAGGAGAGAGGTCAAAATACCAAAAATCAGATAAAAGAAGAATAAAAATACTATCTTTTTACCAAAACAGAATATGAAAAAACAAAAATTCTTTGACATATACTCAATTTTTCAATGTGCCAAAAAACACACTAAATGGGCCCTATCTTGGGCCCACGACCTCGAATCGACTTGGGACTGAAGCTAACAGTTGCGTATTAGCTTTTCCATCAACTTTTGTTCAAAACATTTTTTCATAAAACCCATAGTTTTGTCCAAAAACGCAAAATGGCCATTTTCGGGTCCAAAAAATGGCCATAGTTTTTCGAGCACAGGGTTAATTTAAATTTAATCTACACCATCGTGTTCAGCGTGTCAAAATACATAAGAATAGACCAAAATTAGACGGTGCGGAAATTCTGACATAAAAATTCCTTAAATGACTGGACTAATAAATTATAAAACTAATTTGAAGGTGGTCAAGTTTATGCTGGGTAACAAATATATACCTTTCTCATAGTTTGAGCAAAATAAACATAAAAATATAATTGTTTTGTTAAATATCAGTCTACAAAACCATTGATAACAATAAGAATCTTAACAGTTCAATTTCAAAATGGGTTATCTCCAAGTAACAGACAAATCATTTCTTTTTTGTGAAAGGATCATATGTATCTAAACTTACTTCAATAGCCACAAAGTGATACATTAGTTTGTTTTTGGCCAGTTTGAATTAATGTCAGTAAAAAGAATTATGAAATTACAGTTAAATTTAAAGAATAGATAATTCACAACTTTACACTTTGCTAACATAGTATTAATAATGGATTGTATGCTGCAGAATCACAAAAACAGTTCCAAAAAAAATAGGTACTATAAAAGCATGTGTCAAAAGTTTATACAATGATTAAGAGCTGAAGAATCAACATACCCCTAGGCTGGAACCTTTGACATTACATTACCACTCCATCAGAATAAACTAGTTTACTAAAATTCAGCACTAACCTTTTGGTGCATATTCTAAGACCAGATAAACTCTGTTTTCATCATGGAAATAGGCGAACATTCTCAGAATATTAGGATGTCTGAGATGAGTTTGTATTTCGATTTCCCTTCTTACTTGATGTTCATTCTGGAAATTGTCTATTGAACTTTTGAATAACACTTTCAAGGCAACCACAAATTTCGACTTTTTTTCCCTAGCTAAGTATACATTTCCAAACTTGCCTCTTCCCAGTGGCCTTCCGATGTCAAAGTCAGCCAAAGTCCACTTATGAAGTTTCTGTGTATCTTGCTTTATAGGCCCCTTGCTAGTGCTCGCTGCACTTGGTTCTGCATTAGTTTTAGCTTCTTTATTAACGACTAGAGTCTTTTTGGGCACTTCTTGGGGCACTTTGAAACTCTGTATATTTTCAGAATTTTTGATACATTTTGAATTAATAAGTTGTTTCAAGGGCTTCGATTCTTCTATAACAACATTATCAGAATCAGGTGGGATAGGTTTATTGGATAATTTTGGAGGTACTTGTACATTTTCTTTGCTATTGTAAGAATGTTTTCGTAATAGAGAGCCTACATTCTTTGATGTTTCTGATGCTGTTCCCAATTTCCTCTTTGTACTTCCGTTAACTGACATTGTCCAATTTTAATTGTACTCACAGATTAAGTTTGATCTACTATAAGTTAAGAATATTTGAAACTCCGACCGTTACAGATATCAATTAAAAAATGACGTTATTACACTGAGTTGTGTATTTACCAAAGAGTTCTATATATAGAGATGACAAGTCGGATTTATACCGTATTTTGGGAGTCTCCCTTTTTTCGTTCTTTACGCATGATCGAGGCAGACGACTATTCATTTATGACGCTATTGCAGCAGAATAAAGTTATTTTCGTTATTTCGTTTTGTTTATATTATTGTTTTTGAGTGATTTAACTAGTGTTGGGAATAACCGATTTCTCTCAATAACCGACTACTGAGTATTCAAGTGATATGAAAAACCGGGTGATTTCACTTGAATGACGATCACTTGAGTTCTTTAAACTCGCTAGGGAATCGGATTGTTTCGTTGCATGTCGGTGCTGCATTCAATTCGCGTTAAGATTATGCAATGCAAATATTATATGCGCATTTGTTCGCCATTATGTTTTTCTATGGTTTCTACTTTCTTGATCTAAATAATTTTATGAAGAACAGAAATATATTCGGGTATGTTTTAATTGCTATATTATTAACTATTTGTATATTCATTATTTATAAGTAAATCACTTTATTTTTGGAAGTTATGTTTTGTTTTGTTTTAAAGTTATTTAGATTTTTATATTCTGTCCGAATTCATTTTTATACATTATTAGAATTTGTTTTTGTTCCTTTCTCGTTCTGTTTTATTAATATTTTTATTATTCTTGTTAGAAATTCATTATTATACCGATTTAAAAAAAATAATGTTTATTTTATATTAATTAGATAATGTTTTGACATAGCAGAATGTATTTCGTATTCGGATAAACTCCCAACATAGTATCTGAATAAAGTCACATCTGAAATATTGTGATTGTGCATAGAAATGAATAACTATCAGGTTCTGATCGCCGGTCTTTTCGGTTCTCTGTTATTGGTTCACCGTGAATTTTTCTGTCAAACAGCTACTCGTTGTTTTCATCACCGAACACCAAATGCTATAGGTTATTCATCACTTGAATACTAGGATTCTATAACCGAATTATTCAGGTTATTGTAATAACCGGATGATAGGTTATTTTTCACTCGAGTGATCCCAACACTAGATTTAACCTCAATTTGTTTGTTATTTATGTATTATTATCTATTTATTTTACAGCTTTCCTGAAAATCTTGAACGACGGAAATTGTGGTGTGAAACAATGTTGCTTCACCCAAGTTCACTTGCAAAAACTAGTCGACTCGATCGCTTGAGACGCGGAGAGAGGGTAACCGCGCTGGACTCCCAAAATACGTTCTCTTCATATACAAACGATACAACTTGTCATCTCTATATATAGAACTCTTTGGTATTTACACTCTAGTTCTAGTATCTGTATCTGCTAATATCGTTAATAGTCAGTGCGTTTGTGATGTTCGCTGGTCTACTGCATAGATAACTCTACTACCGTACGAGAGTTATCTATGGTCTATTGGCTTACCAATTGAACTACTAGGGACTATTTGGCAAAAATCGTACCTCCCACCCATATAGTTAATGATTCACTATAATAATGTTTCTAGAGCTCTAGTACAATTAAAGTGCATGTATACTTGGGTGGTAAGACATTTGCTTCATAGACGCTTTACTTCTATAGCCATAGATTTAAAATATTCAATTCTAAGAGGGACGTCCAAAATAAGCACAGAAACAAAATTATACTTCTATCTAACATCTATGGTTTGAGTTCGAACGATATGACACTGAACATTCTCCATTGTTCTATGCTCATTTGAGATGTCATAGTATTAATGAATGAACATAGAGAAATCTGACATTTCTATTCTGTGAATGTGATACGTTTTCTGTGTAAAGTTTGAAGTTGTTCTATGGTTAATGGTTAACATTAGCGCCAAGTGTTTGTTTATCTAGTATTTCTAGAGATAAATTTTAATTTTCGATTTATATGACTTTCCACTAGAAAATATTGCAACAAGATATGAGCCGGAACTTGCACATTTTATTATTATGCGGGATTTTATATTATTAACCTCAAAATGGTTATAGATTTTGACATTTTAGAGCACTGCAGAAAAGTACGTGCAGATCACGGTCCCCCATATACTTGTCCAGTCGAAAAATGCGGACGAACTTATAAATCAGTGTGTGGCTTACAGTATCACCTCAAAAGTTACGATCATGACAATCCCACACCCTTACCACCTACAACTCCCAGTTCATCGAAAAATAAAAAAGGTTGATTTCAAATCATAAGTAATACAAGTATTAATCCCTATTTTCAAGGTGGTAGAGCACGAGGAACGCCAACAGCTGTCAAGTCCACACCTGCTGTTGTACCAGAACCTATGACATACGAAGAGGCCCAAAAAATGGTAGAGTTCGATGTGGAGGGTCAAATATTGAGATGGAATATAAACGAACCTTTAGAAATCATGTCATTAGATGATTTCCCTAAAACTGAAAATGGAGTTATTAAAATTGAACCTCCCGTAGCTCCAGGTCAGTCATTCAAAACTATCAGCATCATATTTTCATTCGCACAATATTTTAGAACTACCGATACCACTTCCGGAAGCTAGTTTTAAAGAAATGGAAGATTACAATATTTGTGATGCACCACCAAGGCCAAATGCTTATATTCGTTTCATTGAAAAGAGTACTGAGGAGTTAGATGGAGAAGTAAGTTTTTGGCGAAATCATTGTAAAACTTCGAAGTATATTATTTATTTGAACAGGTTGAATATGACGTGGATGAAGAAGACACTGCTTGGTTAACATTGATGAATGAAAAAAGGGAGGCAGCTGGACTTAATGCAGTTTCCGTGGATTCACTTGAACTGTTAATGGATCGACTCGAAAAGGAATCCTATTTCCAGGTTAGAATGTGCTATAGTGAATTCACATAAGTTTGCTGTCTTACATTAGTTGTCAATGGATAATTATTAATAAATTTTGAATTACAGGCAACTGTTAATGGACATACTGGGGCCATAGTTGACGATGATGCAGTTTGTTGTATTTGTATGGATGGCGAATGTCAGAATACCAACGTTATTTTATTCTGTGATATGTGTAACCTTGCTGTTCATCAAGATTGCTATGGTGTACCATACATACCTGAAGGACAATGGCTTTGTAGAAGGTAAAAATCCAAACATTGTTTCAATTAAATAAGGTTATTTATTCAAATCGATCAAAATAAGGTATCAAAAAAAATAAGGTTATTGGGATTGTGCTTATGCAGTTATAATACAGAACTCGATAAGCATAATGCCATTTCATGCAAATTTATCTCACAAGTATTGGTTTTGGTCTTCAAAAACATCAGCTAAAGTGTCATGGGGAAGATGGTTGTTGTAAAGAAATTTTCCAGAACCAAATGCAATGTGATGAAAATGTTTTGAAGCCATAAATAAAGATTTACTAATTATAAAAAATAATTTTTGGAAGAAAAAATAATTATGTATAAAAATTCTCGGGAAATAGGTCACATTAACACTTTGTTTTATATTTTCGTCTTTACGTACGTTTCGACCTCACGACCATCATCAGAAGACTTATTATGTCTTTTTTTTTCAAACTAATTATACCAAAAAGCGTGCATATCGCACCAATTTTAATCAAAATTATAGCAAAAAGCGGTACAATTTCGATTATTCGTGGTTCTGTTCGTTTCGACGACGGGGGCATTTTGGATTGAAATTGGTGCGATATGGACGCTTTTTCCTATAATTTTGATTGAAATTGGTGTGATATCGACGCTTTTTGATATAATTAGTTTAAAAAAAAACAGTTTTGACATAATAAGTCTTCCGATGATGGTCGTGAGGTCGAAACGTACGTAAAGACGAAAATATAAAACAAAGTGTTGATGTGACCTATTTCCCGAGAATTTTTATATATAATTCATACTGGGTCAAGAATCCTAATTAGAAAAAATAATAGTTATGGAAATTTTTTCGTCATCCACAACAACTTACAGAAATAAAGAACTGGTTCTCCTCAAATAAGTTATGTATTAATACAAAGAAAGAACACATAGTATAACCTTTCATCCAAATGATAATACAAACCAAATCAATATCGACACACCTTATGGGGACAAATGTAAAATTGCTCGGAACTCACATAGACCAAAAGTTGGATTGGAAAGAACATATCCATAACCTAAACAAAAAACTTTGCAGTGCTACATTCGCAACATCTACCATAAGAAAAAACATTGGTAAAGAAACAGCAATTACAGTATGTTACGCTCATTTCTACAGCTTAGTCCAATATGGTATAGAGTTTTGGGGACATTCAGTAGATATCAACAGCACATTCATAATACAAAAAAGAGCTCTCAGAGCTATTTGTAGGATAAAACGAACCAAATCCTGTAGGAGTCATTTTGAAAAACTGAAAGTACTGGCAATTACAAATTTGTATCTATATCGTCTATCCTTGTTAGCTTAAAAAAAAAACATGAACTAGAACAAGTTCACAACTATGACACTAGCAACAAAAACAACTATATACCACCCCAATTCAATCATACCGTTAACAGAAAACGTCCCTGATACAACGCAATAAAAACATTCAATCACCGTCCGTCCTCAATAACAGGAATAATTTCATTTTTGAAATTAAGTTCAAAAAATTTTCTCAAACCCACATCTATAACGATACCAGAGAATACTTCAATGACCACAAATAAATTGTTTTTATTATAATAACCATTAGCATTTTTCTTTCTTTTATAATTAACATTCACTAGTAATTATTTCACCAAAAACTAACTTATATATGCAAACATCGATTACTAATTATACATATTGTGTAATTGCTTATGTGCGTAAAAACAATTCAAAATGAACTGCACTTCTCAATAGCTCACATGAGCTCCGGCATACATGAAAATCATTCCTATGTAAAAAGTATATTATAACTGTATATAAACATGTATGTATTCGAGAAATAAATTCTATTCTATCTATAATATGTCGGGTCGCCTTTTAGTCCAGGCAATAAGCCGGGAAAAAATCCATAATAAAAAAAATATATAGTAAGCTAGAATTTCGAATTTTTTTTTGTACCTTCCTACCCCCCCCCCCCCCCAGATGGAAAATTCGAGAAATTTGAGATTTTAATGAGACGTTTATGAATAATAAAGTAAGGAAAATTTCAAATTTCCCGAATTTTCCATCTGGAGAGTTTCTTTGGAAAAATAACAGCGGAATGGTGATCAGCGACCCAAAAAACTTACTGGAGGTCATTTTTGCAACATAATTATACTTTATTATTCATAACCGTCTCAGGAAAATCTCAAATTTCCCGATTTTTCCATCTGGAGAGAGCGTTTTGGGAAAAATAACAGCGGAATCGTAATCAGCGACCCAAAAAACCTACTAGAGGTCATTTTTGCAACAAAATTATAAATTATATACTATATATAAATTTTTCAAATTTCCAATCTGGAGGGAGTTTTCCGAGAAAACTGACTGCGGAATCATGATCAGCGACCTAAAAAAGATGCTACGAGTCATTTTCGGCTCTCAATTCATTAATTTTGGACTGTTTTTATAAGAATGCTCCTCTGAGGTGTTGAAACCCCGTTTTGGGGTTTGAATGATCTATGGGGTATTAGGAACAAAATGCAAAAAAAATTTTGAAATTCTAGCCTACTATATTTTTTTATTTTCCGGTTCGCTGCCTGGACTATTTGATGTGTAAGCCTTTAATAGCGAAAATAATGACAGTGTTTATCAGTTTGTCAGTGAATTCCATATTAATGATTTTGTTTCCCTCATAATAACAATTAACTCATTCAATCGTGAAAGTGAAGATGTCTTACGGAAATTACGAGAAATATGTTAAAAAGCTTTATTCAAAGTAACAACAATTCTGATATTGCATCTGAAATATATTTCAATCGGTATCCAGAAAGAAGACAACCTAATAAAACTATTTTCAAGAGTTTAAAAGAAAATCTCTCTAATTATGGATCCTTCAACAAGCCATGACCATAAAATCAGATATTTATTTCTAATTTTATAATACCTTACGTTAGGTTCGATAAATAACTTACACATCTTCATAATACTCTGAACTGCATTACAAATATGGAGATTTGGAACAAAATTCATATAGTAACAAGAATCCAGTGGCGTTAAGTCCGGTGATCGTGGCGGCCACCTCACTGGTCCACTACTTCCCATCTAGTTATTTCCAAAATTGGTATCAAATAATTCTGAAACGATTATTGAAAAGCAAGCAAAAATTAAATATAGCAAGATAAGATGATTTTTTTGTAATCCTTGTGAAGTAGATTTTTATTAAAACTAGTTCAATGGGATTCCACAGTTATGACTAATTAAAATTTTGCAAGTCGCTCCTGGTTACAAAGGAATAGTTCTACAAGGTGTTTCAGAAAGACCTCCCGTAAATGCAAGGGACGGTAGATTTTACAAAAATAATCAGATTTTTTCATATAAACTATGGTCCTATCTTCTTTCGTTTCGGAGATACAGGGTGTTGAATTTAATTTTTTTCAAACGAAATTTTGCTGTAGCTCCTGTGCAGTTAAAATGTGGTATTCGGGGGTTTCAGAAGACGCCGAATAAGATGGTTTGGTTAGTTTCAGATGCGGTAGTGGGCGCTGGGTGCGCGACTTTTAGGCGTTTATTTTAGCCTTAACTTTTGTGAGAATAATTTTTTGTTTTTTTTTTGCACATTTTTCTGGTTTACAATTTTATTTCAAACAAATTGAGTACTCTTGTTGAGGTTCTCAAAATCTCACCGTTTTCGAGAAAAACGCGTTTAAATGAACATACGCGATTTCGGAAGTAAGTAAATTTGGTAATGAGTTTTTGTTATGTTCATTTAAACGCGTTTCTCCGGAAATTCTCGCAATAATGTATATCTTTGTTAACATCATTAGAAAGGTTAGACAATTTTACATCATTTTGGTTCCAAGCTCATCGACATACCGACCTTGATAAGAGTGGGGGAAGCTATTGAAAGTGTAATAATTTAAATCGATGTAGTTTCTAAACGACTCATTTGATTTCAGTAAAGTTTAGTTTGTATAGAAGATAAGGTACGTACTTCCAATTGTCGTATCTATTGGTACACGATAGTTCCTAATAAAATTGCTAGAGGGCGTAATCTGTAATGATAACGGTTTTATTGATTTTATCCCATAAACTTGAATCATACGGTATAGCTACGACATGATCGCGAATTAGATTAAATTTGCCAAAAAAACTGAACCGCAGATCGATATCTTTTTTTGTTTCAAAGTTAGAGTAAAACGCGTTTAAATGATCATACTCATTTGTTAAGTTTTTGTTATGTTCATTTAAACGCCTTTTTCTCGATAACGGTGAAATTTTGAGACCCTCATTAAGAGTACATTATTTGTTTGAAATGAAATTGTAAACCAGAAAAATGTACAAAGAAAACAAAACAATTATTCTCAAGAAAGTTAGCAAAATTTCGTTTAAAAAAATTAAATTCAACACCCGTATCTCCGAAACAAAAGAAGATAGAACCATAGTTTATAAGAAAAATCTGATTTTTTTGTAAAATTTTTCGTCCCCTGCATTTACAGGAGGTCTTTCTGAAACACCCTGTATATTTCAATATTTCAATTCATAAAATCTGAAGACAAAAATTTCATCAATAATTGTATTTATTGTAATAAATTGTTAATAACTATTTATCTATTCTTTTATCTATATATGAGATAACTCCATTACAATTTAAATGACATATTTCAGTCTAGTTCAATATAGTTAACAACATTTAAACTAACAAATAATTTAAATACCTAATTATTAAGTCTATGGTTTGGGTCAATTCACGTATTTAACAAGATTTTTAACATCTTTTCAGCAAATTTTAAAGACAAACCTCTTATCTGCTGAATATCTATTTCTAAATTGTTCAAATAATAATGAAACGCTTAGAAGAACTATGTTAAGAAAAGATTCAGCCGACATACCTGAGAAAAGTAAATAACAATTCTTTTTACTAACTTCCAGATGTTTACAATCGCCAAGTAGAGCAGTTGACTGCGTATTATGTCCAAACCAAGGAGGGGCGTTCAAACAGACTGATCGAAGCACATGGGCCCACGTGGTCTGCGCTTTATGGATTCCGGAAGTGCGTTTCGCGAATACCGTATTTTTGGAACCCATCGGTGGGTTCGAACATTTCGAAGCGTTATTCTGTGCCTTCTAACGTTCCGCTGTTTCAGATTCGATAGAGACCATTCCGCCTGCCAGATGGAAACTGACGTGTTACGTTTGCAAACAGAGGTCCGTCGGCGCTTGCATTCAATGCCACAAGACGAACTGTTACGCCGCTTTTCACGTAACATGCGCTCAATCGGCCGGACTCTACATGAAAATGGATACCGTCAAAGACGGCGGCGACTCTCAACCCGTACTAGTTCAGAAAATAGCCTACTGCGATGCGCACACACCACCCGATTTCGGTAAGTTTGGAAACAAATGAAAAATCAACGTGCACTCGTTAGCTTCCGATTGAAACACGTCTATTGTTTTGAGAGCATATCGATTGATACACGGTATGGTGTTTCTCCACCTTTCTGGTCAGTGGCGTAGCGAGGGAATTTTTTATCAATAGTATCACTATGTTTATTAAACCATTTTATTGCAAATAGTGATATTTAACCAAGAAATTGGAAATAAAATATTACAAAATAAACTGATGAATCGATTAAAATTTACTTATAATCAATCGTTATCTCAATGAAACGGAAGAACTATATAAATAATGCTATTTGTTTAATTTTCATCAGTGACTTATAGGTTGATCTTCAAGGTTTTAAATATTAGTGGAGTAAATCTGGCAAATGGTTGGCGAAAATCTTACGATGCGACCCGGTGGAAAATGTTTGTTGTGGTACCAATAACAACCCCCTGAAAGTGGGTGCAACCCCTTTTTATTGGGCAAAAATGTTTTTTTTTTACATTTTTAAGGGTAGTTCAGCAGAAAAAAATGAATATCTCTGGTTGTATTGAAAATTAAGAAACCAAAGTAGAACCCTTCTATTGTCAATGTCCAAGGAACTTCCAGTCCAAATTTCAAGTTGATCCGACCTCCCCCCTCCCCGTAATGGATATATATATATATATACTCATATATGCAAGAAATCTTGCGTAACGGCTAATTCGATCATTTTTCAACCGATTTGGCTGAAATTTGAATTGGAGATAGGTGTTATTATGGTCTCAAAACTACCCTACTAATTTCAAGTGAAAATATATTGAATAGTTTTCCACAAATTCGACTTTAAGTCAATTTTTTAGTTATTTTTCAAATTAAGATGTCATGGAACTCATTTTTCAATTTTTTTTTCCGGCCTATATTGGACATTTTGGTTAATTTGAGATAAATCGAATGACGTTCACGCGAGGAGCGCGTAGCTGGCGAGTTAGAAAAGTGCAAACTGGTTGTACCTAATACGGCTTTACGACAACTTTTCGCGTGCTGTTTTGCACCATGTAGTTAGATTAGGTATCGGACCGTGCCCGACGGCCCTTCTTTTTTCGATAAATGTCCATTAAATAGGAAACTTTAATTAAAATAGAAACAGGTACTCTCAGGTCTCAGCTACGCGCGTCTAACGTGCGATGTACCAAAGGGAATTTTCTAGCTACTAAAATATACCCGAAGCGGGTGAAAGCTAGTGGCCCACAGCCGAAAATACTTTATTACAACTGGCGCCGCCCGCACGGGGCACGAAACGGCTCCAACATAACGAGACCGAGGTAAAATGTATAAACTCTAACTGACGCGTAGCGAGCTTCTCGAGGAAAACGTCAAAATGGTTACGTTTGTAGCTAATTACATAGGACGTCTGGCGTTCGTGCAATTGTGTTTTTATACAATTTGAACCTTTCGATAAGCCACGTGAAAATCCCGGAGCCTAAAGCGCCATCAACTTCTGAGCCTCACAATATTCGTATAAAATTGCGAAATTTCGCACTTTTAGAAACTTCAAATTAATTAATTTGACACAAGTTTTGGGGATATTAATACCGAAAATAAAATGGCCAATATAGACCGGAAAAAAAAATAAAAAATGAGTTCCATGACATGAAACTATATGCGAATACCTACATTTTCCCGCAAAGCAGATCCAGATCGGATGTAAACGACATGAGATATCTTAATTTGAAAAATAACTGAAAAATTGACTTAAAATTGAATTTCTGGAAAACCATTCAATATTTTCACTTGAAATTTAGAGGGTAGTTTTGGGACCATAACACCTATCTTCAGTTCAAATTTCAGCCAAATCGAGTTAGCCGTTACGCAAGATTCCTTGCATATATGAGTATATATATTATTAACTAAAAAACTCTTATGAGTTTATTTTTATTTATTGATTATTATTAATGCTTCCGGCTAGCTTTTAATTTATTGATTATGAATAATAATGAACTTTCTCTTTTTTATTATTATTATTTTATGGAATTAAACACAATATTCTTTGAATGTTGAAAAATTTCTATATTTAAATCTCTATGACTCTATTTATCTCGGGTTTCTAATTTACAATTTTATTTTATGTTCTAAGCATAGAACTAGCTTTAACCTCAAAACTATTCAATATTAATAGTTGTTTACAAAATTACAAACGACAATCTTTCTTTCAGATTTACAAATAATACTACAATGGAAATATAATAAACAAACTTACTTTTAGTTTATATCCAAAAGTGTGTTTAACTATGTTGGCAATTTTCGATTTAATTCTTTTATAATTTCGTTGATGATTCACTTTTACACAATACTATGCTTTTTCACAATAATCACAGGTAACTAATTTGGATTACTTCTTCTTGAGACTCAGGAACTGTTGATAATACTTTGTTTTATCCTTTTAGATAAAACATGAAACTTTTCGATGCTTTATTTAAATTATTGATGAATGGCAATCGTTGGAAATTTCTTCTTAATTGGAGGTTATTACAGCCTTTTTACTGGATTCAGATACTTGGATAATCGTTGACTTTATATAAAATTTATTAACTTTGGTTTCTTTGAACCTATCGAAGTTTGGAACACTTTCGTTCACTGGTTTTTTATAGGTTATGAAATTTTGGTGAGTTGCAGGAGTACTTTCAGTCTACAGATGTAATGGCAAACTAAACTTCTTTACTTTCAGATTCGTTTTTATAGGCCTCCAAAACCGACGCTACTTTATGTCATAAACAACCTATGAGATGATTG
Source organism: Endomychus coccineus (assembly GCA_958510875.1). Classification (NCBI taxonomy): domain Eukaryota; kingdom Metazoa; phylum Arthropoda; class Insecta; order Coleoptera; family Endomychidae; genus Endomychus; species Endomychus coccineus. Next base: position 12,828,410 of record OY294070.1, read on the forward strand.
CTTTTCAAATCAAGCATGCCAAGTTAATTGTTGTGAAACTGACACAAGTCTTCATTGTTACCAGATTGACATTGGAAATTCCTATTGACCAATCAGAATTTAGTATTCTTTACTTTTTGAATTATTTGAGATTTTCAACTTATTTTAATTGTTAGTGATTCCTTCTTTTTAAATTAATATTGCCTACATTTTTCCCCACACTTTGGTATAATATAACCTATGATTGGGTTATTATTAATATGATTATTCCCATATTTATGGTTTTCTTGACAGTTACTTATTCTTAAATCTAATACATATCATATTATATCAATAACATTCTTTTAACATTACATAACTCAAATTTACTAATCCTAACTTACATCTATAACATTATTCAATGTTTTGTACTATCTCATGATAGTTTTGTAATCATTTTACTTATGATTTATGATTTCGTTACACTGAACGTTTCTTCACTTTCACTGAAGTTCTTGTTTATCACATCTTATACTATTACATCGTTGTTTATTATGTTTTACATTGTTAATATTAATATCCTAACTATTATTTAGCTATTATTATTGTTTTTAATTCCATAAAATATTTTTTATTTGATCTTTTCTGATTTTCATAGTTCGGTAAGTTATTATTTTTAAATTTTTATTGTCTATGAAATGAAATCATAACAAATTCCCCTAAATCAATTTTAACATTTTAATCACATTAATATTTAAAATTTATTTATCTTTTGATTTTATTTTCATGAACTAAATTTATTAATAATTATACTTGTATATTTGATCAATATTAAATATTCCCCTTATCTTTCCGTTTTCAGGATTCATTAATTCATAACTATTTTCAGCATTTTCATTCATAACTACATATGGACCTTCAAAAGCAAAACATAATTTTCCACATATATTCTTTTTATTATTAGTTACTCTCATTGCTCTTACTATTACTAATTCACCTATTTCAAATTTAATTAACCTTCCTCTTTTTCTCATTTCCCTATTCATATACTTTCTTGCATTTCTTTCTAACCTATTTCTTGTAAATAAATTCCCTCTTTGATTTTACATTTCTTTTTATCTTTTTCTGATAATTCTGTATTCCCTTTTCTAATTCTATCTAATGAAATATTTGTTCCTACTTTATATTTGAACATTCTATATGCACTTCGAATACCAACAGGTTTATCTTTAAATCTATACACTTTTTCTTTTAAAATAATGCTAGTGTAATTTCTACAACTTTCATGTAAAGGAATCAACCAGAAACTATGTCTTAAATCAACTTTACTAAAAATTTGTGCCTTTATTATTCTACCAAAAATTGACTCTATATTTTTAGGAGCTTCATATTGTGGTACTGACAATCTATTCAATGTTCGAGCATCTAAACATAACCTAATATCACCATTTGACTTTTTTGCTATAACAATAGGGTTTATATATTTTGTTTTACTTCTTTCTATTATGTCTTGTTCTAGCATTTCACCGATTTTTTTCCTAACATCTTCTATGTACTTGTATGGGATTGGATAGTTCTTGGATTTAAAATTTTCAATTTCTTTGACTTGGAATTTATGAATATAATTACTAGCTATACGAGTTTCATCAATTATTAAACCTTTATGTTGTGAAATTATTTCTGATATTATTCCCCTATATTTCTCGGATATTTTCATCTGCGAGATTATTTCATTTAAATTTCTGCTTGAGTCTTTTCTTTCGACCGCATTTATTATATTGCAACCTTCATTTGGTCTGTCAATATTTTCATTTTCCCCTTTCCCTATCTTTATAATTTCATCTAACAACTTTATTTCCTTTTCCTCGTAATCTATAATAATTCCATGCTTTTCTAATTCATCAGTTCCCATAACAATATCCAATTTCATATTCAGCACTACAAATAATTGCATCTCTAGACTTGACTTCCCTATTATAACATGCTCAGTAATCATTTTTGATACTTCAGTAATTTTCTTTCCACTAATATTTACTAATTCTACTTTTGGTATTTTCAATTGATTTGTTATTTTTATTTCAGACAATAGTTCTTCCCTTATTAATGATAGTTCTGATCCTGTATCACACATAATTTCTACTTCTTTCCCTTTTAAAAAACCTTTTAATTTAATTAAACCTATACTTTCATTTTCTTCCCTTTGCTGTTCGTAGTCAATGTATTCCCTCTGATGTTCATATAATACATTAACGTGGTATTCGTGCTTTCTTAAAAATCCTGATTTTGTTGATTATTTTGACTTGAAGAGTCTTCCCTTTCCATATTACTTTCTATCCTACTACAGTTTACTTCCCTTTGATTATTTTCATTTCTACTATTATTTCTATTATTATTATTATTTTGTCTTCTATTATCCCTATATTTATTTCTATTTTGATTAGCATTATTTCCATTATATCTATTTTCCCTATTATAATAATTTTGGTTTCTATTATCCCTATTTCTAAAATTGTTTTGATAATTATTATTTTGGAATCTATTATTATAATTTTGATTTCCCCTGTAATTGTTCCTGTTATCATTATGTCCATTTTGTTGCCTAGTTCCTATGTTATTCTTATTATCAATTCTATTTAAGTATGATAGTAGTTGATTCATGTTTTTAATATTTGCAATGGCTATTGCCTCAGATATTTGACTTCGATACTGTCTTGAAATGTATAAAACTATCTCTTCCTCTCTCATTTTAGGTTCTAAATATTGCGCTTCATTATATAGGCTAAGTGCATAAGCACTCATGCTTTTTCTAGTCCCTTCTATATACTTCCTAAAATATAATCTTTCTCGACATTTCGATTGTTCATTTTCACCCCAAAAATTATTTAAAAACTCATCTATAAACTCATCTAAACTATTTAATTCCCTTTCTTTGCAATTGAACCACAACAAAGGTTCATCAACCAATCGTTCTCTTATTAATTTTTTCATTCTCTCTATATTCCTTTCATACTGTATTTCATTTTTCAAATCTTTAACAAAAATGCATGGATGTAATAATTTTATATTTCCATTAAATTTTATTGTATTCTCATGACCTACATTTCTGTATTCTATATTCATTCTCTCTTCGGATCTATTCTCAATTCTTTTTATTCTTTCATCTTGTTCATTTATCATTTTTTCCTGATTTTCTTTCATACTTTGTACATTCACATTCACATTCTCTTCAATATTCCTCCCCATATCATTCATTCTATTTTCCATAATATCTATTTCTTTCTCTACATTATTAAACTTTCTATTTACAAAGCTATTATATTCTTCTAATTTATTATCTATACTTTCTTCAACATGTTGTCTTATTTCCTTTTTTTCAGTTTCAACTATTCTCATTATTTCCTCAGTTCTTTTATCAAATTTATCATTCACTCTCTTAAGTTCATCTCTTATTTCACTCATACCTTGTTCAAATTTAGCATTAGTTTCACTCATACGTTGTTCAATTTTAGCATTCGTTTCATTCGTTTCATTAGCTTTTAAATTTAAACTTTCAAGCAATCTCATTATTTGTGATTGACTATCTATTATTGGTGGTCTTTCTGCACTAATCATTTCACCCTCTTGATCAAATCCTATCAATTCTGGAGTCCTCTGTCTATCTCCTTCCATTTTTACTTTCTTTTTAATTAACCTAGTTCTTTAAATTATTTTGATACGCGGTTCTATTCCTTTTTTCAAATGGCCTCACGTTTGAGCGACAATTATTAACTAAAAAACTCTTATGAGTTTATTTTTATTTATTGATTATTATTAATGCTTCCGGCTAGCTTTTAATTTATTGATTATGAATAATAATGAACTTTCTCTTTTTTATTATTATTATTTTATGGAATTAAACACAATATTCTTTGAATGTTGAAAAATTTCTATATTTAAATCTCTATGACTCTATTTATCTCGGGTTTCTAATTTACAATTTTATTTTATGTTCTAAGCATAGAACTAGCTTTAACCTCAAAACTATTCAATATTAATAGTTGTTTACAAAATTACAAACGACAATCTTTCTTTCAGATTTACAAATAATACTACAATGGAAATATAATAAACAAACTTACTTTTAGTTTATATCCAAAAGTGTGTTTAACTATGTTGGCAATTTTCGATTTAATTCTTTTATAATTTCGTTGATGATTCACTTTTACACAATACTATGCTTTTTCACAATAATCACAGGTAACTAATTTGGATTACTTCTTCTTGAGACTCAGGAACTGTTGATAATACTTTGTTTTATCCTTTTAGATAAAACATGAAACTTTTCGATGCTTTATTTAAATTATTGATGAATGGCAATCGTTGGAAATTTCTTCTTAATTGGAGGTTATTACAGCCTTTTTACTGGATTCAGATACTTGGATAATCGTTGACTTTATATAAAATTTATTAACTTTGGTTTCTTTGAACCTATCGAAGTTTGGAACACTTTCGTTCACTGGTTTTTTATAGGTTATGAAATTTTGGTGAGTTGCAGGAGTACTTTCAGTCTACAGATGTAATGGCAAACTAAACTTCTTTACTTTCAGATTCGTTTTTATAGGCCTCCAAAACCGACGCTACTTTATGTCATAAACAACCTATGAGATGATTGCTTTTCAAATCAAGCATGCCAAGTTAATTGTTGTGAAACTGACACAAGTCTTCATTGTTACCAGATTGACATTGGAAATTCCTATTGACCAATCAGAATTTAGTATTCTTTACTTTTTGAATTATTTGAGATTTTCAACTTATTTTAATTGTTAGTGATTCCTTCTTTTTAAATTAATATTGCCTACATTTTTCCCCACACTTTGGTATAATATAACCTATGATTGGGTTATTATTAATATGATTATTCCCATATTTATGGTTTTCTTGACAGTTACTTATTCTTAAATCTAATACATATCATATTATATCAATAACATTCTTTTAACATTACATAACTCAAATTTACTAATCCTAACTTACATCTATAACATTATTCAATGTTTTGTACTATCTCATGATAGTTTTGTAATCATTTTACTTATGATTTATGATTTCGTTACACTGAACGTTTCTTCACTTTCACTGAAGTTCTTGTTTATCACATCTTATACTATTACATCGTTGTTTATTATGTTTTACATTGTTAATATTAATATCCTAACTATTATTTAGCTATTATTATTGTTTTTAATTCCATAAAATATTTTTTATTTGATCTTTTCTGATTTTCATAGTTCGGTAAGTTATTATTTTTAAATTTTTATTGTCTATGAAATGAAATCATAACAATATATATATATTTATTACGAGGAGGGGGGAGGTCGGATCAACTTGAAATTTGGACTGGAAGTTCCTTGGACATTGACAATAAAAGGGTTCTATTTTGATTTCTTAATTTTCAATACAACCAAAGATATTGATTTTTTTTGCTAAACTACCCTTAAAACTGTCAAAAAACCCCTTTTATGCCAAAAAAAAGGGGTTGCACCTACTTTGGAAAATATAAATTTTAGGGAGTTGTTATTGGTACCCTAACAATCTCTTTCCACCGGGTCGCTAAGCATCGTAAAATTTTCGCCTACCTTGCCTTTTTCTCGCCAGATTTACTCCACTATATGTGGAATTTTTCAATTTATTCTCTTTCGGAAGAATATCAATATATTTTTTTCATTTTTATTAATAACTTTTTTTAGTCAACATTCTGAATTTTTAAAAATCAGAAATTTAACGTAGATTTTTTGAAAATCTGTCAAGTAAATGGATTCAATGTATCGCCTTAAATGTTCGAATATTTTAGTAGGTCAATCAAAAAAGGAAGATGCCAGGCAAAAAATGAAGCAAGCGCGTAAGATGTTGGCGAAGAAACGTACCTCCGTACCCATAATCCTAATACCCACCATCCCCCCCGAGCGTATCCAAGAAATCGGATCTTTGGTTACGATAACGAAGAAATCGCAGTTCATCCAACGACTCATTGCCTATTGGACATTGAAACGACAATTCCGCAACGGCGTGCCACTTTTGAGGCGTCTCCAGAGCGCCCAAGGCGGTTCAAGAGATACCTTCGCAAGCAACGTAGATACGTTGGAGCTATGCCGGCAACTCAAATATTGGCAGTGTTTGAGACAGGACCTGGAGAGGGCGAGGTTGTTGTGCGAGTTGGTGAGAAAACGCGAAAAGACAAAACTGTTGTTCACCAAGCAGATAGAAAAGTGTTACAAGATCCAGCTGAATCCCCTCCAGGCCAGTTTGGGAAATGTACTCAACTTGATCAGTGCAAAAGATAATAATGAGATATTCATTGAACCTGTCGATATAGAAGAGGTAAGTTTGTATAAATTATAGCGCGTTCAAATATACAATAAAGATAGATATTATGGAAAAAGGAAGTAACAATAAAAAGTTGAAGTTTTATTCGGTTTCAAAATAGATCCCTGTGGTAACCAGCATTGATAGCCATTGTATCGGAAGATATTCCGTCAACCACCACATGGAGTGATCTATCTGAGAGAAAATTCGATAGTAAGCGATAAAATTGAGGCGGCAAACCAAGAAGGCTTTGGAGCCAGATTCGTTCAAATGTTTTGGAGATATCCAATACAGATTTATTAATTTATCATTTCGGAAATGAGTGTGTTTAATGAAGATTTCAAATATACCATATGGTCCAATTTATAATAGTAATATTTTACCAGTCGATCAAAAGATAAATCGACATGTATAATTTTTTTTCTTCAGAAACGCTTTCTAATGGAGGTACTCCCCTTCAAAGTTCATAAAGTTTTTCTTGCATCTTTTTTATAGTAATTCTCCGACTGGTTCAGCGATTTTGAACAAACTCTACAGTACTAGGTACAGGATGGTTCAAATTCGAGCCATTAGGGTCTCGGAAATGGTAAAAGATGCAGGGTTGTTGCACAATTTGATGCTTAACAATTTGCTGTATTGTGATACGAAAAAAGTCAAATACGGAGATATTCGGAAAAAACCGAAATTTCATAAAATCATTATTTTTTTCTTACTTGAAAATATATTTTCAAACAAATGACGCTCTGTCATTGAAACATTTATGATCTACAAGGTGGAGCTATAACATTTCAAATGCGATCTTTCGTCTTTCACCAACAATCAACTTATTTTTTTTAAATACGAACCAGAATTTTTTTATTTCATTATTTGCTACCGTTGGGCTCCCTAAACGCTATGGGTCCATCACAACTTTTAATTTTCAAACGCTTCGATAGCAAAAATGAAATTTTGTTGTAAAATGAATATCTAAATTTATGATACTGATGAAATTCTACGTTAAAAGTTAATAAAAATTATAACTGAAGCACTTACTGTTAAATAAATAGGATATCAAAAAACAGGATTACAATATTTATTTTAATGTGCCCATCGTTTATATTAAGCTTATTTTTGCAATATTAACCAGTGGCGGCTCGTGAGTTATGAAAGAGGGTGGGCATAAGACAAAATGGCTAATTTGGGTTAAAATAGTGTCACATACTTCCTTTGCAATAACAGCTCTGTTATCTCCAGCTGTCGTTTGTTGTCTTTTCCTAGCATTGATTGTCGTCATTGTCAGTAGAATTTTTAATTCGAATAATTTGCTGTTGGAATTGTTCAATTGCCTTTTGCAGTTTAGCACTGTCAATCCCGCGCATATGAGTCTGATTAAATAATATTTCAACATGTGGCATTCTTCGTTGTACTCAATTTTATATCGCAAATAAGCACTATCTAACTATCTCTTACTCTTTAGTATCACCGACACTGATAACGGAAATGAATAATGACTTTGATATTCAAAAAAATAGCCCTCTCTCGTCAAAACATGAGAGTTTAACTTGATTAATAATTTGAAAGAGCAAAAATGATGTTTACCAATTCAGATAAACGTGATATGCTTCAGATTTATTTTAGTATTAATAGAAACTCGCAAATTTCTTATGAACGATATTCATTTAATGTTTTTTATTTATTGATGATGGCAACTTAGGTACTGAATTAGGTTACTAAATATTATGGTGGTTTTAGGAGGTTTGTAATCGTTAGAACCAGGTTATAAACATCGGTTACTCAATATCCGGACGTACTATACCTAGGCTCGAATTAAGCATTCCATTGTTTGATTAATCCCGGGGGAAATTTTCGTCAAAATAAGTTCGAATTCGACTCAATTTACACAGCAATTCGTATCGTATTTTCAGGTCCCAGATTACACGACCGTCGTTACTCAACCCATAGATTTAAGTACCATGCGGACCAAATTGGAAAACGGAGAATATCCCGATTTGAAAACCATGGAGAAAGATTTCGATCTAATGATAGCCAATTGTATGGCTTACAACAATAGGGATACCGTTTTCTACAGGTACACCCTTTTCAACCCAATTATTATCTGATTTAATCGATATCTTCATTTTGGCTAGAGCTGCCATCAAGATGAGAGACCAATGCGGGGCGATATTCCGACATGCACGAAAAGAATTGGAGGCGGCTGGTTTACTGAACGAGAAAACGGTCGCCGCGCCTAATGGTGGATCGTCGAACGAAGAATCTTTGGCTTCAGACATCGATAAGGAACTCGAAAATTTGCAGGTATTTAACTTTTTGAGCTTAGTGTGCGGCGCTAATAATATAAAACGAATTCCAGATGATAACATACCATGAGAATATCTAATACGGAATATACGAGGTGTGCTCAAAAAGTAACCAACTTTTCGAACACACCTCGTATATGCTTATATGATCAGTATACTATTTGAAAGTGTTGGTCATAGATGTAGAAAGAGTTGATGAATTGACAATTTGAAAGATTATGCGGCAATTTAGAAAAATTGAACACACATGCATAACTGGGAAGTTTTCCAATAATAAGCAAAACAAAGTAAAAAAATCGTATAAATCAATGAAATTAGAAGATAGTGATTAAATGTATTTTGAAATCATTATCTATGAAATTGAGTAAAACTCATTTCAGTTTAGATAGCTCATGTGACAGCAAGTGTCAGTATAAAACATAGAGTTGTGAAATACATTATAATTTCAATGTGACATAGAGTATAATATAACATGTTTCATAAGCGGTTTTTACGTCATTGTAAGCTTTCATTTAACTTGTCTTGTTTATTTATCTATTTGTATGTTTGGGTGAAATCTTGCAAGTGAATTTAGACCCACTTCTTGGCGTCCGATTAAGTTGAAATTTGGCATTCGAGTGACAATGCAATGTGGAATATTTTTATAAGAAAAACAAGATGGCGGCTCCAAGATGACTGACGAGTTTTGTGATTATGGTCAGATTATATTTAAAATTGGTATATTGGGGTTGGAGAGCATTATTTTTAGTCAACATTCACAAATTCAAGATGACGAGTTTTGTGATTATGAACCGATTCTATTCAAGAATGGTATATAGAGTTTTTGGGGTCGGGGATGATCCGCAGGAGTGTCCAAGATTTCCAGATTTTCTTCAATTTGGAACACTTTTGTTTTTTTGGTACGATGTAAATCTCTCAACGTGAGGTCCAAACCGCTCTTGAACTTCAAATAATGACCCATACCTTTTTCCTATTTTTTTTTTATTTTGAGGCTCACTATTTAAAAAAATTTTCAAAAAAGGGGTTATACCACGACAATTTTTGCTTGCTTTAAATGTATACCACCTTCATTTTCAAAAGTAGCAAAGCGCAGTAAATAATGTATATACCGGGATATCAAAAATTATCTTGGTCAAGGGGGGTTGTGGAATCTAAAACGTGTGTCTTACTTTACGTTTGAAATAATTATGTCACTGTCACACTGACATCATCAATAACCTACAAATTTCATACCTATTTATTTCAGTTGTAAAACAATAATGAACTACAAATTATGAAATAATTATGTGAACTTTGAACTTTTTCAGAGGTCGTGATAGGCACAATCCGGGTCAAAAACTGTTTTGAAATAGTTAATTTTCCGTAAATCGAATGACGTTCACGTGAGAAGCCCGGAGTACGCGAGTTAGAAATGGGCAAACTGGTTGTACCTAATACGGCTTTACGACGACTTTTCGCGTGCCGTTTTCGCTCCATGTAGTTAGATTTAGTATCGGACCGTGCCCGACGGCCCTTCTTTTTTCGATAAATGTCCATTAAATAGGAAAATTTAATTAAAACAGTTTGAGCTATTCTCAGATCTCAGCTACGCGCGCCTAACGTGCGATGTACCAAAGGGAATTTTCTCGCGACTAAAATATACACGAAACGGGTAAAAGCTAGCGGCCCAGAGACAAAAATACTTTATTACAACTGGCGTAGGTCGCACGGGGCAAGAAACGGCCCCAAATTAACAAGACCGAGGTAAAATGTATAAACTCTAACTTACGCGCAGCGAGCTCATCGAGGCATATGTCAAAATGATTTCGTTCGTAACATAGGACGTCTGGCGTTCATGCAATTATGTTTTTAGATAATTCGAACCTTCTAATTTCGATAGTACACGTGAAAATCCCTGAGTCCAAAGCGCTAAAGACTTCTGAGTGTTACAATACTCGTATAAAATTACGAAATTTCGCACTTTTAGAAACTTCAAATTAATTATGACATAATTATTTCAAACGTAAAGTAAGACACACGTTTTAGATTCAACAACCACCCTTGACCAAGATAATTTTTGATATCCCGGTATAATGAGCACCAAGTCCAAATAATGAAGTATGATTTGCAAAACCAATGAATCCTGAAAGTAATTGAAGAAAACAAATCCAAATATCAGCAAACACTGCATAAAAATTAACCACAATTGCACTAATGCGCGAAGGTTCACTCGCTTTCTACTTTTAAGTTTCTATGGAATTGTTTTTTATTCAATTTCAATGTTTTTTAGGGTAAAACCGGCCCAGACGTTATTGCCAAGTTGGAAGATCTACTGATAAAAAGTCAAGCCCTAAAACACGGTTTAGCTAGGGCGAAACGTGTCAAACAGGTCAGAAGTGAATTGAACAAAGCAAGGAAAACCCTAGCCGTTACAGACAGTTCCCAATCGGATCCGGAAAATGAACCGGAAGAAGCTAAAAATGTCCCAAAGGCAGCCAGTAAGTTGAAGGCACATTAAAATGAGCTGTACTTGATTCCCGTTTTTTTTTAGGCGTTTCTCCAACTGGAGTGAACAGACGCACTGCGGTGCTTTTCACTAGAAAAGCCCAGGCCACCCTGAAGAAACCAACCGAGGAAAAAGAAGCACCAAAGTAAGTTTAAGCATTTTATAGCATGACTCAAAACTATTGTTTTACGTTTCGGGACCTAAGAAAATGACAGAACTAAAGTAGAATATCGAGGTTGGTACATTATTTCAATAACGTAAATTCGTTGATTCTTTTCGAAAAGAAAAGTGGTATGTAGAACTATTATATAAAATTAAACAGGAATAAAAATAGTTTTTATTATATTCGTTTTGATTATTTCAGAATCTCTATGTATAAAAATGTGATTGTCCATTTAAGTGTATTCTAACATTAATGGTGGATAATATTTGGAATTATTTAGGAATTAATCGAAATTTAATTATTTTGAATTTCTAATTGAAAATAACGATTCATCATATTTGATCAGTATACTCGATTTCCGGAATTGGAAAATTTGATTTTACTGGCAAAAGTTTCCATAGCATTTTTGCGAAAACGGAATTATAGGGCTGCAAAGTTGATGTTTCAACTTATTTCCCTCGCTGTACGTAATAAACAGGATGTCTCATAATTAGCCTGTCAAACTTGACCAGTGGTTGCCTTGACCAAAAATAGGAAAACAGTTCGAATGAACTTGGGTCGAAAAATAGCTCATAAGGGAGCTAGGCCTCCTGAAGATAGTATTTTCTGTACATTTCCGAAACGTCATGTGATATTATGTTGCAATTTGGTATAACAACTAAAGTTTCTGTGGCCAATGCAGTGAATAAAAATATAACTTCAACATTTCATTCAGTAGTGGATAAGTACTCTTATTCTGTATCGATCAGATATATCATTTTCGATTAAAATCGATTTAAAAATATTGTTACATCCTTCAAATTATACACAACATAGACAAAGTTTGGATTCACCAGTGATTGAACAGTGGCAACCCGTCCTATAGTTTCAGACAACTGTTTCGCTCTTCTCATTGACTCGTCTGATTTGACTTGGTAGAAATCCTTGTGTGCACGGTTACGGCAAGATCGTCCGCGTAAACGAATCTTTCTGAGTCTTCCCAGAGGGGTTGGTCATTGGTATAAATATTGAACAGTATCGGGGAAAGAACATTTCCTTGGGGGAGGCCATTTCTTTGATCTCTGCACCTGCTTGTTTACCATTGAGAACAATATAGAAACGTCTATTTTGTAATATAAATAGAATAGCTTGTTGTAGTCTTTGGTAAGATTATATGTTTTTGATATAAGCTTTTTATGGTTTATTGACAAGTCAACTAGTGCGACGCCCTTAATGAGTTTTCCATCAAAGCCCTTTTCTATGTGTTCTGTTGATTATGTATTAGTTTAGGTTCTATGATTTTTACTATGCGATTTAAGATTAGGCGTTCATGGATTTTAAAAAGGTGGCATAGCAGAGAGATTGGTCGATAACTACTGGCAGATTCTGGGTCTTTTCCTGATTTAAGTAGCAATTATTTGAATTTTCTCAAGAGCTTCGGGATTTTGAGATCTGATACGCAATTGTTGAAAATTCTAGAAAGGTACAAAGGAGATATGATACATATTATATTATCTCTAGAACTTATATGACTCGCGGTAAAGTGGCCATTCAAAATGAATTTATGTCCGGCTAGGAAGAAGAAGGGACGCCAGAAGAAATCAACAGAATCTCCATCTGGTAATGTGGGGACCGAGTCTAAGTTAGATTCGGTACCCGATAGTTTTCGCGTGTACAGGGCAGGACCCCAGACTTCAGGCGACGAAAACAGCGACAGCGGTACTAGTCTTTCGACGTGTTACTCTCACGAACCCTCGGAAATAGATTCGGACGAAGATAGCGAATGTTCACGCAGCACTATGGACATAGCATGTGAAGAAGGCGTGGAAAAGGAATTGAAACCGTTTCAACTGGTGTGGGCGAAATGTCGTGGCTATCCGTGGTATCCGGCCCTAATCATCGATCCCACGATGCCAAAAGGTGAGTTACCGAATGTAGGACTATGCCAATTGACTCAATATGGTGGTTTATGTTGTAGGATAATGGTTTACAAGGAAATCATTCGACTGATACTGTTTAGCCTATAGTTGAAATACTACTTTTCAATTTGAAAGCCACTCGGAAAATAATTAGGAAATTGCACATAAAATAAAATCTACTTTTAAAGTCAGAATTCCCCAGAAAGAATACCGATCGCTCTTTTTCGCTTAATCCAAACATTCAAACATATTCAATTTTCGATTGAAAAGTACAGCTGATGCTGAATTATAATGATTTGAACGTAATATGTAAAATCCAATTTTCACATCACATTCAATTTTTACGTGGTAATAAACAGATTTCTTTATCCAAAATTATTCAAAGAACAAAAAGCGTCAAGTAATTTGGTGTTTGACTTCTCGAAAACCAAGACATGAATTTGGCACCAATAGATCTCATGTCTAAATTTTATGTTAATAAGCCGGGAAAAAGGCCATAATTTGCATTTTGTTCCTAATACCCCATAGATCATTCATGACTATCAAGACCGCGGGGGTCGACCTTTCTTCCGCCCAACACGGGGTTTCAGAGGAGCATTCTTATAAAAACAATCCAAAAGTTTAGAAAATTAATGAACTAAGAGCCGAAAATGACCCCTAGTATGTTTTTTAGTTCGCTGATCACGATTTCGCAGTTAGTTTTCTCGGAAAACTCCCTCCAGATGGGAAATTTGGAAAATTTATAATTTTATTGCAAAAATGACCTCTAGTAGGTTATTTGGGGTCGTTGATCACGATTCCGCTGTTATTTTTCCCAAAAAACTCCTCAGATGAAAAATTCGGGAAATTTGAGATTTTCCTGAGACAGTTATGAATAATAAAGGATAATTTTGATACAAAAATGACCCCCAGTATGTTTGTTGGGTCGATGATCACGATTTCGCTGTTAGTTTTCTCGGAAAACTCCCTCCAGATGAGAAATTTGGGATTTTTCTTGGGTTTGTGAATAATAAAACATAATTTTGTTTCAAAAATGATGACCCCTAGTAGGATTTTTAGGTCGCTGATCTCGATGTGATCAGCGACCCAAAAAACATACCAGGGGTCATTTTTGTAACAAAATTATACTTTATTAGTCATAATAGCTGAGGAAAATCTCAAATTTTCCATCTGGAGATTTTTTTGGGAAAAATAACAGCGGAATCGTGATCAGCGACCCATAACACCTACTAGAGGTCATTTTTGCAACAAAATTATACTTTGTTATTCATAACCGTCTCAGGAAAATCTCAAATTTTCAGAAAATTCTATCTGGAGAGTTTTTAGGGAAAAATAACAGCGGTATCGTGATCAGCGACCCATAAAACCTACTAGAGGTCATTTTAGCAACAAAATTATACTTTGTTATTCACGACCGTCTCAGGAAAACCTCAAATTTCCAGAATTTTCCATCTGGAGTTTTTTGGGAAAAATAACAGCGGAATCGTGATCAGAGATCCAAAAAACCTACTAGAGGTCATTTTTGCAAAAAATTGTACTTTGTTATTCATAACCGTCTCAGGAAAACCTCAAATTTCCAGAATTTTCCATCTGGAGTTTTTTGGGAAAAATAACAGCGGAAACGTGATCAGCGACCCAAAAAACCTACTAGAGGTCATTTTTGCAACAAAATTATACTTTGTTATTCACGACCGTCTCAGGAAAACCTCAAATTTCCAGAATTTTCCATCTGGAGTTTTTTGGGAAAAATAACAGCGGAATCGTGATCAGCGACCCATAAAACCTACTAGAGGTCATTTTTGCAACAAAATTATACTTTGTTATTCACGACCGTCTCAGGAAAACCTCAAATTTCCATCTGGAGTTTTTTGGGAAAAATAACAGCGGTATCGTGATCAGCGACCCATAAAACCTACTAGAGGTCATTTTTGCAACAAAATTATACTTTGTTATTCACGACCGTCTCAGGAAAACCTCAAATTTCCAGAATTTTCCATCTGGAGTTTTTTGGGAAAAATAACAGCGGAATCGTGATCAGCGACCCATAAAACCTACTAGAGGTCATTTTTGCAACAAAATTATACTTTGTTATTCACGACCGTCTCAGGAAAACCTCAAATTTCCAGAATTTTCCATCTGGAGTTTTTTGGGAAAAATAACAGCGGAATCGTGATCAGCGATCCAAAAAACCTACTAGAGGTCATTTTTGCAAAAAATTGTACTTTGTTATTCATAACCGTCTCAGGAAAACCTCAAATTTCCAGAATTTTCCATCTGGAGTTTTTTGGGAAAAATAACAGCGGAAACGTGATCAGCGACCCAAAAAACCTACTAGAGGTCATTTTTGCAACAAAATTATATATTATGTATAAATTTTCCAAATTTTTCATCTGGAGGGAGTTTTCCGAGAAAAATAACTGCGGAATCGTAATCAGCGACCCAAAAAACATTTTCGGCTCTTAATTCATTAATTGTCTAAACTTTTGGATTGTTTTTATAAGAATGCTCCTCTGAGGGGTTGAAACCCCGTTTTGGGGGGGTAGAAAGGTCGACCCCCGCGGTCTTGATAGTTATGAATGATCTATGGGGTATTGTGAACAAAATGCAAAAAAAATTTTTGAAATTCTAGCTTACTATATTTTTATTTTTTATTTTACGGTTTGTTGCCTGGACTAATAGGTATGAAAATTATAAAGCAAATTGAATATCATTGATTGTTGCTTTGTGAAATTCAATTTTGAAATTTCAAACTTCAGTTTGCTTCCAAAAACATAATTTTACCCATAGTCCAGATAATATATTGTAAACAATTCTTACTCCATAATTCTTCAAAGAACAAAAAGCATCAAGTAATTACGTATTTGATTCCTCAAAAACATTATGAATTTGGCACTCATAGATCTCGTGTCTATAATTTTATTGAATTGATTTGTCGGTTCAACCTTCAGTATGCATTCAAAAACATTTTACCCATTGCCCAGATAATATATTGTAAACAAAATTGTTGAAAATGGGAACACAATTTCAAATGATCAAAAAGGGTACTCCTGCAGATTGTTTCTACCAGAAATTAATTTGCTCTTACTATCCTTAAGCCCACATCCTCCACCAATTGAGGCAATAAGTGATAACATGTGTTTCTAAATTGCTTATTTTATACTCGATATCTTTACGAAATCAAAAGATGGCGTAAAAGACTATTACATCAAAAGCTATTTTCAGGTTACGTTCATCAGGGAGTTCCGATGCCTTCCCCTCCACCGGAAGTGTTGGCACTATCGTCAAATTACGCAGAACATGTGTATTTGGTTCTTTTCTTTGATGCGAAAAGGACTTGGCAATGGTTGCCAGCTGAAAAACTGGAAATGCTAGGCTTGAATCCAGAGCGGGATGAATCTAAGGTAATTATCAAGTTATTTCAAATCAATATGGTTAATGTGACTGTTTCTAGGTAACTGAATCAAGAAAGCCCACTGACCGTAAAGCAGTGAAAAAGGCGTATGAGAATGCCCAACAGTATATAACACAGATCAGTGAAACAAATACTGTAGATCCTAGTTTGTAAGTTTCAATATAGTAATATATTATTTATGTGATCGTTTGATTTAGTGAATTATCCATATAAATTTAATTCATAACTTACATGATGTCAGATGCTTTCATTTCTGGATAAACACAAAAACACCAACAAATTACAACAACAAATATACTAAAAGTTAAAATAATATAGTATAATTAATATCTAAAAATATAATGTAGATAAACAAATTAACAAACTTAAATTTAAAACAGTTGCAAGTCTATATGGCTTGCTATCTAGCATGACTGCCTTGGCCTTCCTCTTTACCATAGCAAACTAAAAACAATGAAATCAATATAAAGGTTAGCTCATTTGTAAAACTACTTATTTACCTCGATAGCGTTATTTCTGGTGCTCCTGGGTCTGTGCCTTTTGTAAAACCTGCAATATTTCGTTTACAAGACGTAATATATGTGGCGTAATATTTACTTACCGAGAAAGAGAACTGTGGGAATAAATGCATAGTGGAAAACTGTTTTACTAACTTCTATAACAACGGATAACCGTTGTTTCGCATCTTCTGATAAAACCATATTTTATGTGGAATACTACGTTTTAGAAAACTGAATTTCTAAATATTCTGATATCACGAATCACGATCAAAAACGAGGTTGAGTTCACAGAATGTTTGATCTGTTGAGTGGTTAGAGAATTGAGATTGAAGAGCCTTCTAGCACAGATTACATAGACAATAATTCCTTGCTTCTAGCGTTTGCTTTGGTCATAGAGTAAGTTAAAGAGTATTTTATTCATAGAGCAACAATTCCCATAGATCTATATGCAGTTGATCTCCACAACAGGCAGTAATGGCGTGTGTAGGGCAAATTGAATTCTCAAAGATGTAGATAGTTTATAAAAGATAAATAGTGTGGAATAAATCTGACATTGTGTATCAAGCTATTTGTTATGTAGAACACTATGTTGTTTTCAGTTCATTCTCCTAGTTCATCACAATAACGTATATTTCAGACAATTATGCATAAACGATTTTCATATATTGTTGACGCATTAGGTACTTTTTTAATAGCCGTGATTAACTTTGAACTAATAACCGAAAAACAAGACATGTGCACATAAACCAAATTGGCAGATAAATGCTCTTCATTATAAAACATCCTTCTACTGAGTAATTCAAAGTGTGTAAAGTAGTGACATAGCTTATTAATATCACATTCGTTTTTAATACCAAAGGCAGGCTACATAATTCATATTCAAAACTGTTGAAGCCCATATTAAAACAAGACGTTCAAATGTAAAATCTTTATTCCAAACGTAACATTTTGTTTATGTACACAAACATAGGATGAAATTATTACTCCTCAGTGATTATCTACAAGATTTAAATTAAGTACCTAACAAAAAGGTAATATCATCAATATTGTTAATACTGTTATCACATTTTTTCTCAAATACTGATCATTTTGACTGATTATTTGATTTCTAGTATGTCTTGTTGAAGTTTCTGATGTGTCATATATGGGTTTGGTCCAATCCAACTCAAGATTACTGGCAACAATATTACACCATGGAATAATCCAAATAGTACCACCAATAAAAATATCTAAAACAAGAAACAACCCCAATTAAAAGTGGTAACATAAGAATCAAAACCAGTCCACGTTCAGAATCAGAATCAATCAAAATTCTAAAGTATTGACACAACTAATCCTAGGTATGCATTAAAAAATTATTTGCTAAAACACATGGTTTAGCTTCGTTTACTGAAATGATGGGAGTGGAAGTTTTTTCATGTGATTACATTACTGGTTGAATATTTCCAGTTGACCAAACTTACCTTGAAGAAAGCTTGAAAAACATACGCCTCCGACAAACTGAGCATGAATACTCCGATCAAGGTAGAGAGTCCACCATACAAAACGGCACTTCCTATGGTAGAAACCGTCTTCAGAGCTCTAGCTTCCTTCGTTCCAGTAATCGTCAGAAACGTATGTCCGATATGCGTAGCATAGTCAACGCACAGACCTATGGCCAATTCCAAGCCTATACACGATACCATGTCGATCGTCAATCCCCATTTCTGCATGAAACCACAAACGTTAACCATGGACAGAAGGACGCACACAAATACCCAAAAACAAATCTGCAAGTCGACTATGAGCACCACGGTACAAGCCATGACGCAGAGTAAGGCCAGCTGTAGATTCCTCAATACTTCGATATCGATTACCTGAAAGTGATCGAAATGAATTTCGAAACGCACGTAAACAAACGCGTAGCTATAACATATCTCCTCTGACTGAACATGGGTGTCGACTATAGGTACTCCCCTTCTAGTAGATACCTTAGTTGTCAACGCCATCGATGATTGTACAACTAGTCTCCTGTCTCCTTTTCGAACGACCCTCGTACATTAATATTAAATTTAACTACATTACCTCATCAGTGACCCATGTTGCAAATACAAGCGACCATGACGTACAAAACTTGTCACCAGTTGTGAAATTAGAATTTTCCGCGATTTTCATAGCTCGATGCATGGCCGGTAGATGTTCTTGCTTTCCGTCGAACTTGAGGAAAGTGAATCCAATGTTCGACATCTGTAAGAAGAGTATTTTGGGGATTATAGAAATAAGACTGGATCTGGTGTTTTGACTCACTTTGATCTTAGACGCTGGCAAACCGCATTGCAACGGTTCGTTGAATTGAAAATTCGCTTGGAATTTCGCATTTTTCGGACTAAACAAAAACTTGGATAAGAATAGATTGAAACGTATATCGTCCAACGTTTCTGTGTACATATCTGAAAATTGATGTTATTTAGAAATAAATAATCGATAAGGCATGGTCTCGAAATGATTTTCGGGACTTTCTGAGACCACTTGGTTAATTTTTGGTTTGGCACAAGCAAAATTAATCCAAAGTCATTTGCAACATTCTATCTCAACTTAGAACGTATATAGAGCACTTTTTTTTTTAAATTGCGCTGCAGCTCAATATCAGATGTGTAGTATAGCTAGGATAGAATTGTTTATAGTTTAGGTGGGCGTAGGATAGTCTAGTACGTCCGTTCGTTGGAACAATATTCTTCGTTTAGAGATAACTGAAAGCTTGAAACGTCTACGTGATCAAACATATCGAAGGTTTCAAACCCATGCGCTAAAATGTTCCTTTTCAAATCCGCCGTTTATACCCGGGAGCTCATGAACTTCCCACTTTCGGAAAGGGATTAGGATACGTAAATGGCCGGGCAAATATTACCACACATCGAGGTTACGTTTATCTATTTGTTCTTTTGTTTAACGTTGGAAAGAAAACCCAAATAATCGAGATGAAATGAAATTTATCAAATAAATTTAAAGATCCCATCATCTACTTTTCAAGTAAAATGTCAAGTAGACCTTAGAAGAAACATACGACTGCGCAATGTCGCCATTAGTTTTCATTCGTATTCTTAACCATCAATCATATTGTTATTAGAAATTCTGATGATTCCTCAACATGACAAGAATAAGGTCACACAAGCGAAATATCAAAATGGTTTCACAATCTTAGACAACTCAAATTCGAAGGCCTTACCTGTAACAAAATTCTGTTTTACGAAATTCCTGAACGGTCTGGCCCAGTCGATAATTTCAGTCAAAATATCATTGGAACTTTCTAGTTTTTCCACGATGTTAACGATGTTTTTGAATTCGTGGGTGTAATTGACCGCACCCACATAAATAGCACCATCGAATCCTTGAGTGGGATAGGCCTCTGTTCTCTTGTCGAAATAATCGTGAAGTTGCGATGACTTTGGAACGAACCAATGCACGTCGAATTTCTGTTCCAATTGTAGACAACTTTCGGTACTAACATAAGCTAACGCAATCGCCGATGCTATGATCACTACCTAAAACATACTTAGTAGGTTATTATACGAAACTGTCTACAACGACCTTCTTTATTACTAAAGGCGGGAGATCCGATCAACCATTTTGGTTCCCAGTTTTTCGGTGGTAATTTTTTTAACATAAGAGGAATTGTTACTGAAAAAACGCCTGTTCTTTTGGGATCCCCAAGACGCAATATTCCTCCGAATCGATTTGCTTTAGTGTTCAAATTTTAGCTTATAATTACGAACGAAAATCTTGTATGCATAATCTGAAATTTTTGGGTAATGGCAATACAATTTGAAATGTTAAGCCACGATCCCAATATCTGCGTATGAAAAAAAATTTACGCTTTAAATAGCTAAGGTGTGAAGGTACCATAATTACCTACACAATCATCGTCGAATCAGATGATACAGCTAGGTACCAAAACACAGTTCATCTGAAAATGTCTAGTTTTATATCTTGTTTGGTTGTATTCATAGCAAAACAACTCAAACAGGACAGTTAACATATACAAGTCCCTACAGTCAGTGTAGATTTGGCTATCATAAGAATATTCACCGGGTGCCCCAAAAAGTGTGGCGCAATCGGGAGGATTTATCCAGTGAAGTGGTCCTTCTCCAGGTACTTTAATCGGCTCTAAAATGCTATGGGGTTCAATGTCAGGTTCTACGGTAAGGAATTGAAAATAAGTAAGATTTTGTTTGCTTTATTGTTTTTGAAAATTTGCCAAACTTATTGACAAGGTTGCGAAAACCAAAGACATTGTATAACGTGGAAATGAATTAGCTGAAAGATTTCATGTAAAACGCCCTCTGCCGGCTTGTTTAAAACCTTACATTCAATCTACCCGGGAAGAATCAGGATATAAGCTCGATTTGGATAATTCGATTCAATAATTTGTCATAACATGGACAACGCTTAGAAATATTATAAATCTTCTGATTCAATTTTCAAATATTTTTTTGTGAAGCTGTTTTTGCAATGGACGTGTGGTCCCATGAAATGGTGCTGTTGGTGGTGATCCCGAGCATTGTTATGGAAGACTTCATAGGAATAGTTGTACCTGACATCAACATATTAGGGAGAAGAAGCGAGCTTGAGTTTCGGTTGCATTAAACTCTACTAGATTATCAGATCCCCATTTCAAAATATTTGCCAGATCTCCATTAATTGCATCAACCTGTCTCTCTTCTAGATGAGAAAATGGTATGAAGTACACCATCATCTGCAAAGCTGTGGACGGGAGAGGTGGTCACTTCCAGCAGATCATTTATATGGAGCAGAAAATTGGTGCCAAGACATATCCCTGTGGAACACCAGCATTCTGTCGGAAGATACTTTGTCAGCCACCACATGGAGTGATATATCTGAGAGAAAACTCCATAGTAAGCGACAAAGTTCAGGCGGAAAACCATATGACGGAAGTTTCCCAAGAAGGCTTTGGTGCCAAACTCGGTCAAATGCTTTGAAGATATATTAATACAAGTTAGGATAAGAATTTTTCAACACTTCAAAGCTGCGGGTGGTGGTAATAAGTTCATAGATTAAACAAATCTTACCTTAGCTGGTATGCTGTATAGAATTTTGCCAAACACGTATTCAAAAGCTTTGTTGGATAATTGTCTCTGACTGCATGCGTTAGCCTTGTGGTGTTCATGTCTTATACATGGTATCAGCCCGTTCCTCTGCTCCTGTATTCGTTTTTGGTCCAGTGCGAAGCAGGCTGCGAAGAAAGTTATGGCGAACACGAACGTTAAAAGTACCGATACCGCTGCATAAAGGCAATAGGACTGCAAACTTGGCAAGATCTGAAATAGACGGTAAAAACTGTTTCAAACTGATT
Source organism: Endomychus coccineus (assembly GCA_958510875.1). Lineage (NCBI taxonomy): Eukaryota > Metazoa > Arthropoda > Insecta > Coleoptera > Endomychidae > Endomychus > Endomychus coccineus. Next base: position 12,850,815 of record OY294070.1, read on the forward strand.
ACCCAGTTTTTTTCACCATTTGACACTCACAGTAGAGGATCCGATAAGAAAAGCCAGAACGTCCGTGATAGAAGTGATGGAAATGGAAACGCCGCCATGTTTTAAAATCAAACCTACGGTTTCGGGTATAGGTAATTTCTTCTGTTCATCCGTTAGATCGTCCCAGCAAGCCATGATGACAAACATGTCATCAACCCCTGAAAAAAATCACCATTTGTAACCAGCTCCGAATCAGATAATGTTGATAGATCAAATAAAATAATTACTGTGTGGAATATAGGCTGTCTTTTTTATCGAGATAGAACTTCTGATCGAGGCAGCTCTGACAATAGTTATGTGTCAAAATTTAATGTCATTGCATTGCATAATGCAAACATTAACTTCAGAGCAATTTCTGAATCTATCTAGGCTATTGCTCCCTCACTATACCTAGCATATAGTGTAAGGGAAGTATTGTAATCGGCTTCCTATATCTATTCAAACTCACCAAGGCCCATGAGTAAGAACGGTAGCGAGGTATGTATAGGACCATATGGTATTCCCATTAGAGAGCACAAACCGCAACCAACGACAAAAGACATGCCGACGCTCAATAAGCCGGCAAAGCCTAATAGTACCTAAAAAAAACAGAATTAATCAAAATATTGCTGAAAGGGAATCACCAAACGTAAGTAATACCCCTCCCTATAAACTTGGAATATACCCCAAGATAAGATGATAGACAGCTATACATTTGTGAAAGGATTTAAAACGGAAAACTGAATGAAACAAAAACACCGTAACTAGTCAAAGTAGAAAGTCCTTCAAATGGTACACTGATGGCTCTAAAACAATAGAAGGAACTGGAATAGGAGTATAAGGGCCTGGAACCGTATATTCTGCAAGCTTAGGCAAATCTCCGAGCATTTTCCAAGCGGAGATCTACGCTATAGAAAAATGAGTCCAAGTCCAGTTCAATATAGAAAGAGACTTCCGTAGACAAGAAATAGTAATCATGTCGGATAGCAAAGCAGCCATCAATGCGTTGAGCTCCCACGCACCCAGCTCCATGATGGTCTGAAAATACTTAGCGAAAATAAAAGAGGTAAGCTAGAATAATGTGGTTAACATTATGGATTCCAGGACACATCGGAGTGGAGTCGACCGCAAATGCAGACGAGCTCGCAACCAATGGAATCAAAAAACTATTTCTGGGAGCTTCTGAGGAACAAGCGCCAGAACAATACTGAAAGAACTCAGACAAGAAGTAGACAATAAACGGTCTTATCGCTGGATAGAACTACAAGGACTGAGACAGGTAAACATACTTCTGGGAAACGCTAACCAGAAGAGATAAACGACTGCATCAACCTAAGAAAAAATAGACTCAGAATACTAATGGGAATCCTGACAGGGCAATACCGGTTGAAAGGACACCTTAAGAATTTCGGATTAGTAGGAGAGGAAGCAGAGTGTAGGTTCTGCGAAGAGAAGGACAAAACTTCTGTCATTATGATTATTATTATTATTAGAAACGGTATGTGCCACATTCTAAGAGCTGATGAAATTGAGCCAGATCACTGAACTAAACATTTTCTTTTTCATCTATTTCGACATCGTGTGAGAAAAGAAATAAGAATCGTCATATTCAAGTTTTACATTTTTTCATGATATTTTTTTTTCGTCGACACCATTAACAAAAATACCGTGGTTGGAAGCAACAGTCAATAGTTTTACTTACCCTAGCTTCCAGTAAATTGAATTTGGATATCACAAATTGAATATATATCACCATTATAACACCTCCAAATAAGATTTTATCGATATCTTGGAACATCGTTTTACTCGTTACATCTCCAAAACTGCAAGAAATAATTTTAGTTGAAAACTGAAAAAAAATGTCTGCTTGGCGAAATTTGTGATTTATATAATATCAATAGTAATGGTCCAAGAGCCAGGATACCAAAAATATTTGAGCAGTTTCATCCTTCTAGTTATATGAGGAGTTTCTTTTATCGTAGCACCCTGTCCCCCTTTTCTACCCCTTGTTAATGAAGGTTTTCGATGCAAAACCGTTTTTATTAATTGTTTCGGCATAAAACAAAAAACCAAGTTCACCTGACATCAAAATATTATAATAATGAGTAGAGTATAACATATATGTTGTCCATTCAATTAAACTTCCAAATTATTATTCAAATTTCAAAAACCGAAGTTTGAGTGAATTTTTCCATAAAAGTTCGGACCATGTTTTTCAATTTTTTTATATAAGCAATATGAATGATGTTGCAAAGATTATTTGAGGGTTTTAACATCTACAGCTTTTAAAAATGTTGTTTTATTGCAGAATAATCAAGGCTTGTTGAACAAGCTCCTGCAAGGTACCGTCGTAGGCTTCTCTGGAGAGTCATCCGCATAAAATACCGCCTTGTCCCTTACAGTACAGAACATTTTGAATCCAATTTGTTCTAATTTCGAAATAATTGACTTTATAAACAACAACAATAATGCGTTAAATATAAATTCTCGGGTAATAGGTCACATTAACACTTATGTTTTATATTTTAGTCTTTACGTACGTTTCGGTCTCACGACCATCATCAGAAGACTTATTATTTCAATAACCTGATAACTTAGAACTAATTGTATTCACACAAAGCGTCCTTATCGCGCCAATTTCGTTTAAAATGCGAACGTCGCCGAAACGAACAGAAATACGAAATCGCCCTTGCTAAATATTGCTTTGATTATAACCAACAATTCGATTACAAAAATGTTAATATTTCAACTAAGGAAACCAATTATTATAAAAGATCTATTCTGGAGATGATTCACATAAAACGTGACTCCAAATCTGAAAATCATAGGACTGACGTTCAGTCATATTTATACTAATTTAATTAATTAATATTCTTGCATATTCCTACTTGCGTCCTTATAATGTTGAAAGTATATTTTTAGGTAGAATGGTCGAAACTATATCTCAGAGGCCAGACCTTCTTTTTTACCTAATAAATCGTGACATCTGGTTCGAAAGTAAATACTTGAACTTGTCTCGTGTTAGTCGTTCATAGACTATGATGAAATGTGTTCGTATTTTTTGAGATTTCTACGAAATAGTGGATTTTTGATATACCTATCTTACTTTATAACATTTATGTTACAGTTTCGATTTCGTATTTCTGTTCGTTTCGGCGACGTTCGCATTTTAAACGAAATTGGCGCCATAAGGACGCTTTGTGTGAATACAATTAGTTCTAAGTTATCAGGTTATTGAAATAATAAGTCTTCTGATGATGGTCGTGAGACCGAAACGTACGTAAAGACTAAAATATAAAACATAACTGTTAATGTGACCTATTTCCCGAGAATTTATATATAATTCATACCTGGGTCAAGAATTCGTGATTTAGTTTCGATTCAGAACAAATATGGACAACCTCTTTGAATTTTGATAACAATAACAATCATAAGCAGAAATGCTGGTGCTACCAGATCGCTAGTTGTTGGAAGTGGAAAACTTAATATATTGTAGTTATTAAAATCTTATATGCGTGTGGACTAATTGCATGTAAAAATGAGGATAAAATCATAGTTTTTGTAGAATATCTGTACCTGTCCTTGCAAATGTTCCGATTGAAAATGAAATTTTGAATGTTTATCATAAAAAAAATTAACATGCACTTAGGAGTCATGTTGCAACGCACTTTATTCAGTCATAACCCTCTTACACACGCTCATTTACACGTAAAACACAAGACACAGGTGAAAAAAATTAAATTCTAATATTTATCACCTGTCGCTCTCAATACTGGCCATGTGTCATTAAGACTAAACGGTACCGTTGTAAGCTTCGTCTCTACTCCAAGCCTTCTGCCTTTTGTAACGCGCTTCTAGTATTAGAGTCATGGCCGCCTAACTCTCTAGTAGGCCATGGTCAAATATTCAACGTTCTTTTGCGATTGAAGGCACGCTACTAAACTATAAATCACGCCCATCCTAGCGCCATCTTTGCCGAATCTTCAACGCACTTATTAAATCACAATACACCGCTCTCTTAAAACTCGAATCTGTAAAAAGCTTAGAGCATGCGTTTGGTGAATACTCACGTTCTAGCCGACATATAGTTCATACTCATATTATCAGGTAAATGTTCGGAAGTATTTTTTGCTATTTTCTCGAATTCCAATTCCCATTCAAGAGCTTCTTCAGAACCCTGCAATATTAGACGTGCGTTAATAACAGAACAGTTGAAACCACTATATGAAGAAATATAAATCCTTCTAGTACATATCTTCAATCTTCCCGAAATGACTTGTCTACCTTTAATTTCACAAATGGGTAATTCCTTTGCAGGACTTGTTGAATTAGGTACCAAACATTTAGATCTGATTGGAAAATCAACGATCAATTTAGCTGTCATAATGTTTTCTCATATTAAAGTAAACGTATAAGGCGCCGTTAGTGCCATAATTGTTATTTATTTATATTTTAAACATCTTAGAATATATATTGAATACCTTTCTATATACCGGGATATCAAAAATTATCTTGGTCAAGGGTGGTTGTGGAATCTAAAACGTGTGTCTTACTTTACGTTTGAAATAATTATGTCACTGTCACACTGACATCATCAATAACCTACAAATTTCAGTTGTAAAACAATAATGAACTACAAATTATGAAATAACGGTTTTAGTAACAAGAAAAACTAAATTACAGTAATTGTTGGAAATGTCCCCCGTTTTCATAATTGTAGTTCATTATTGTTTTACAACTGAAATAAATAGGTATGAAATTTGTAGGTTATTGATGATGTCAGTGTGACAGTGACATAATTATTTCAAACGTAAAGTAAGACACACGTTTTAGATCCACAACCACCCTTGACCAAGATAATTTTCGATATCCCGGTATATTAATTATGTTTTATATATATGGATTGTAGAATGTAAATATATAGAAGTTGTGAGAAATATATATAAAACTTTAGCTTCGGATTTTCGCCACTGGAGGCGCTCAGGCTAATATATTAGTATGAGGAATTATCAATTAGGTTCAGCAACACCGATGATTTAACGTCATGTACACAATAGTCCTAACAACAGGGGCACTCAAAAGTCAAGTAATTCCAACTTATTGTGTTCTGTTGAATAGAAACCTACCTGTGAGCAAGTATATGTATACTAAAATATTCTTGATTCGTTATCTCTACTTTGTATCCAGTCAGATATCATGCAACAATTCCAGAAGATCCAGTTCACAGTCGGTCTTGTACCTGATTATTAGCGAAGAATCGTTCTCTTCTCACGAAATCAAGATTCTTATTTCTTCATTCAAACATAATAATGTTGAATATGAAAATGAAAAATTAATAATATTGTTCGGTTATTTTTTGATCCAACGTCATCTTAGGAAAGTATGCCACATTCAGTTGTATTATTGTCTGATTTTCAAAAAAAATCAGTCAATTAATTACACTATACGTAGTAAAGGAAAGTGTTAGGTATATGCTTGTGAACAATTCATTTTAATGGATTTATTAAGATTAAGATTTCAAATTATAACGATAACATTATATTTCTTAGAAAAGATAACGAATACTAGATTGTAGTTCTCACAGATATACGATGATAGCAGGAAGTAATAAATATTTCAAAAACGTAATCTTTGCAACCCTCAACAAGTAAACGCTTAAGAAAGATTGCAAAATAGGGAAACTGACCGTTAAAAATAAGGATTCAATGTTAAACATCTGGAAGACAACATGTTAGTATTTTGTACCAGAGATACTAAGACTCGATATAATAGGTTTTACTTATCCTTTCCTGTCATCAAATATTCAAAGAGTAATCATACGTAAGTCGAAGATAAGACGTGGCTATTGCCTAAAATTGTTTTGGAGTATATAACGTATTGTTGAATGAGGAGTTTTACCATTTAGAAAAGGATGAACTTGTATACATCTATATCTAACAAATATGGATGAAATGCACAGGCTGACTTATGATTGGTTTAAAGACAACTTGTGTTCCGCATTCCATCTAATTTAAAATAACGTTCTTTTTCAGTAGAATAAATAGTAAAGATAAGCTTCAGAAAATCAGTTATAGTTTAATCTTTGTTAGTCCTTTAGGAATTCACAAGTCATTTAATTATAGTCAATTAGGTTTTCTAAGTACTTTATTGAGGGGGTTCTGGTAGAGAAGGTAGATTGGCTCAGTGGCGTAGAGTTTGTATCATTAGAGAGGGAATTGTCCCGTATGTCGCACTCGAAGCGACTAATGGGAGATCTCCAGTAGCAATGAGTTGCTGCTATTGACGTTCAGCAGCAAAGAAAAACAGAAATCTTATTATACGCGTTTGATCGTCGGATATACCTTGGAGACGATAAAACTACACCCTAGAGGAAATGAGAAGTATCCCCTATATCAGGCTACTGAATTTCATAGAATACACCGAACTGATGAGGAGATAGCAATACGTGAGGGAACAATTTGTTCGAAAAATTGAATTAGAACAGTTTTCTTCCACTTACCCAATCAGCAGTACCTGCTGCATTACCAGTTTTGTCCATATCGATGGAGGAAAAGTTCACGCTGGACATCCATAGATTTTGTACAAAAGAAGCGGCCATTATATAACCCGTTTCATTTTTAATCACCCCGCTCAATAGATTCACATAATTCTTCAGATGTCCCATTATCAACCTGTAAATGAAAAATTTTCTCTAGAGTTTAATAATTCTTTAATGCCATATTACGAGGGCAGCGCAAAAAGTCCGGGCCTGACACGGATCCAGGTATCGCAGCGGGTGAAAATGTTGTTAACACACGAGTTGAACCGATACCTTCTAGATACAAACTAGAGGGTATTATGAGCCTCTTATGAGCTTTAGAAAAAACAAAAATTGGTTATTTGTCAATTTGTTTTCTTACAAATGTCACTCCGAAGACAGAAGAAAATTGAGTATCGACCTGTTATCAAATTTCTTACTTGAGAAGGTATTTCTCTTCAAAGCATCAAAGATCGGTTAGATGGGGTGTACGGGTAAAATTCATCGTGTTATTCGGTGATAAAATGGTGGTCAAAACGGTTTCGAATTGGAATTGGATATCTGCAAAACATTTAACCGAGTCTGACACCAAAGCCTTCTTGGGCTTCCTCCGATATAATGGCTATTAACACTGGTGTTCCACAGGGATCTTTCTTGTCACCAACTTTGTTTCTGCTCCACATCAATGATTTGTTGGAAGTAACCACCTGTCCACGCTTTCTCATCTAGAGGTGCTATATAATCCAATGAAACCAGAAGAACCAGACAAGGACAGGTTGACGCAATGGAGATCTTTGAAATGGGGATGTGATAATCTAATAGAGTTTAATGCAACCAAAATTCAAGATTGCATCTTCTCCAGAAAGACGGATCTCACAATCCCTAATATGATGATGTGAGGTACAACTATTCCTATGAAGTCTTCCTTATCCATGCTCGGGATCACCACCAACTACACCCTCTCAAGAGATGATCATGTGAGGTCCATTGCTAAAACCGCTTCACAAAAACTTGGTTTTCTATTCCGTGCCAAGAGCTACTTTACATCTCAGCAGCTTCTCATAACCTACAAAGCACAGATTCGACCTGTCCTGGAGAGCTGTTCTCATGTTCTGCTCCCAAACATACGCTGAGGCTCTTGAATCATCCTAACCAGAAGAGAGCTATTCGTCTGATTGATGATGTCAAACTTACGAATCCATTGTGCTCTATAGAACATCGTAGAAAGGTGGGCGATCTTTTCTATAGATGATTCCAGGGTTCAACGAACAGCGAAGTTGTAAAACTCTATACCTAGTGTGGTCTTTTCTAATGTCTATAATCTCCAAACCTTCACCGCTGGCTTACATTACAGTGAAGTCAAAGTATAGGGAAAAAAAGAATGAAGCAGGAACAGAACAGAAAAGACGGTGGAAATTGTGACAGACCACTCACTATGCCCGTGGTCCAACACATCGTGTGCTAAAAGTATGCCTTTTTGTAGTGTTTCCTAAAAGCGTTTTTGTAATTCAGTTGTTACGAAAAAACTAAAATTTTCGTTAAGTTTCATTTTCATTTAGCTATTTTTATTTGTTTCTATGGATATGGTGCAAAAATCGTGAGTTACCATGGAAAAGTGCTAATGTCAAGACATATTAGTCAAAATATCCACATTTATGTCTCAATTATATTTATATTTATATCTTAATTTTGTGTTTAAAAATGAGCGAATCTGAAGTGTCCATATTCGGACGTTGAAGAAGTTGCAAAAGTTGTAGTAGCAAATTTGCTGACAAGTCAAAAGCAATAGGAGGGCAAAGTGAAAAGTTCCTGAAAAATGAAACAAGAAATGATTTATTTGATCAAAACTTATTTTATTTCTCAACATAATCTCATAATTTTCCACGCCAGAAATAATGTTTAATCAAGACGGAAATTCACTTTTCTCCATGTTTACAAAAATCTTCAAGGTTGCTTGCTTACAATGGGTATCAAAACAGAAGTAAATGACATATCAGTCTGAAAATTTTAATGCTTTGTAGTTAAAGATGGCACATTACAAATGTCACATGGAATTTTCGATTGTGGCGCCATCTGTGTTAAAATGAAATCATTTTAGGACTTAGAGTATTGTAATATCTCATAATTTGATAGATCTGATAGATTGGAAATGCATTTATATGTAGATTAAACGTAAGTGTGTAACTCATTGTGTCTACAAATTCAGCTTAAATGCAATTTCATTACAGATAATGAGATAATGAGAAAATTAACGTGTGTACTTTAATTTACGTAATTAATAACAAGAACATTTATACAAGAACCTGTCCTAAACTCATAGTCACCATTTTCTTTAAAACAAAAATATTGTAGAAAACGCCGATTGACATATTCAAGTTTGCTCGCGTATATTTTATAATTTCGCTTCCACATACAAGCAGGGTTGGATCCAGAATGTTTCTCCGGGGTGTAAAATCTTTTCCTATTTTTTCTCACTCTCAAGTATACAGACTGTCCAAGATAAGGATGTCTATCATGGAGATATGGGAAGTGGTTTAATTTATTTCTGGTGTTATCGTCAGAGATAAAACAAAATAAAAACTTCTTCGAAACGACTTTTTCTAAGCTTTCTTATGATAATGTCAGTTTTAATATCTGACGTTTCATTTTCAATCAACCATCATCAATAGTTTTCATTCCAACACATGTTGGATCGCGTTTCAGATCAGTTTTAGCACACATCAACATTTTTGGGAAAATATTGTAAGTACCTATGAGCCTTTGTTAACACGAATAATGAGACACTATATATTATATATTATATTGATTTTCAGGTTTACTCGGGTGTTATATGATATACTAGATTTCTAGGTAAAAATTGGATGAAAATTAAATTTTATAGGTACATCTACGACCCGTACTATAGGGAACCCATGAGCGAGTTTGCCTAAGGGCCCAAAATGTCTAGATTCACCACTGACCAGAAAAAATAACATAGGAAATCTAGAAATTCGGTTGTTTCAAAATGACTTGAAAATCAAAAATGATACTCAAAATTTTATACTTCCATATGAATTTCCCTATGGTTACGCAACTTTTTCCCCATCTAACCAAAACCTTATCCCCAAGTTAGACATCCTTATCTTGGGCACAATAAAAATTAATTGTAAATATCCCACCTATTCCGAAACACTTACATCTCTTCGTGGTTGTTTATCCTCTCCAATATATCATCGACAGTCAATGTAGCTATCACTTCTTTGTCATAGTTCCACAGTTCCAAAATGCTGCGTTCATAACACATTTTAGGTATATCTTCGACAAAAGAACAAAAAAAATCGATACCTAAAGTTTGCTCAAAGTCTTTGTTCGAATCCTTATCGCTTGCCAAGAAACTAGACATTGTGGATCCGATATTTGGAAATCTGCAAAAAATATATTCAGTTTGCATTTTCGTTTAAAACAGGATATTTTATACTACTTGAAGCAGACATCGGTCCAGGCCACGTTGTTCGCACTCTTGGACTCTTGAATTTGTTCGTGTAATTCTGAGAGCTGAAAATATATTAAACGAAATCGTCATGGTTGAAAGTCCCATCTGTGGGTTTTGAATATAAGAGAATTTCATTGAGGTATAAAGAAAATTCGGTTCGATGGAAACAAAGCTAGGATTGTTTTAATATGGCAATGTCGTTTACCAAAATTTTGGGTATTTGAGGGTTTCCTACAAGAGAATTTTCAAAGAAATGTTGAACTTAATACACTTAAAATACCCAGTGACTTTCTTGGATGATTGAAGTGATGAATGCGGGAACTTTGGAGGAATTCAATTACACTTTCGGCAAACCATTCTATGTATCTGTAGATACTTTATGGATCACAGATAATAGTGCAGATTGATAGTTTTCATTTTGGCGCACATTCCTTGAGAACAACAGGTGGAATTCCGTCTGTCCCCATAACCTTTTTGCTATTTGTGCGCTGGCGGAAGACAATTTCAGGCCCATGGCAATCTCCATGACGGCGTTTCACTCTGCCTGGGTAACAGTGGTGTATTTGTGTAGGGAAAACTTAAGCTTGATGTTATCTGAACGCCCATAAACCCGGCTGCCACCTTCTTCTCCTTCCTGGAGCCATCTGTGTATCAGATGTCTTCTGTTTGGGTTACAAGAACCTTATAGGGAGTCCTGAACTCGAAGCGAGATTTTACCCTGCCCATAAGACCCCGGTTAGCCTATCCACGAACTGTGTTTTGATCTTTACGTGGGTGTGCTTTGATCATTCTGTTCAGTTTCAAGGTTTTCCTTCGCTGTCCGTTCATAGCAGCTCTGGGCTTGACCAAAAATGCATAGGCGCCGCAGTGGTGGCCCGGAGCTCCCCAGTGATACTTCTGAACGCCAGTGCTTGCAGACGAGCAGCCCAGAATTAAGGCACTTATTGGTTTGTGTGAATAAGTGCTATTTTCAGCTCAGTTTCCAATCCAGTACTACGCCCAGATATTTCACCGTGCTGGTAAAGTGTAGCTCCTTATCAAAGAAATATGACTCCTTTGGGGGAACACCTTGTATGTCTTGGTGTACAGCATCATTTCGCTTTTCTCAGGATTAACTGAGTATATGTAAACCAGCGGTCAACTGTCCAGAGAGTCCTCTGGATTAGTTCTATCTGGACCGAAAGGATTATTCCTAGGTCAGAATCAGGATGTCATCAGCATATGAAATTGCCGTGACCCCACGTCTCTTAATTCCTTGAGGAGTTCATCCATATCTACATTTTGAATTAACTTCTAATAAAAAAAGCTATGTAACTTTATGATCGATATTTGCCTTAAAATTTGGGATTTTTGACGATTTCGGTTTGGGCCAACTTTGGAGCGAATTCAATATGGTAAACTTCGGACTAATTCAATGAAATGTCTAGCTTATTATCACGCTTTTAATGTGATAATGCTCTTTTCAGTATTTAAGTTGTTCTGATTCCATTTCGTACCAGGTCTTGAGAATGGAAAAAAGTGGGCGTAATTTGAGCTCATAAGAAGGAATCGAAGGAATTCCGTAATGCTCTAGCGTGGTGATGAGTGGAACTCAACCACATCAAGAGTAAAGCGATGGCATCCTTTAACAAAGCTATTAACTAGAAGGGCTACAAAGCCATCCAAAAAGAAAACAAAAAGATAATAAGACGTCAGCGGAAAAAAACTTCTGCTGAAGAAGGTATTCTGAAAGACCGATAGATGGCGTGTGATTTTACCGCGTTGTAGGCCGATTATGACTACGTTCAACAGAGATCGTTCAGTAACGTTGTAAACTTGCTCGTACCACTGATTAGCTCTATGAGAAGAACGAAACAGCTATCTGGAACTATAAGTTTGTGACGTTACTGATCGATTAGGACTAGAAAGACCTTACCATAGAAATGATAAACTTACTAGTTGTAACACCTCCGGAACTAACACGTTAGGGGCTGTCAGAATAATTGACTGAGTCCTGTATCCGATTTCTAATGTTTTCATCAACCATTCCGTATCTCTGGCGAAGTTGCTCGACGGTGAAACCCAGAGATGTACTGGATCTTTTTCTTGTCGAAATCGGAGGAATCCTAATGCGCTCAATACAACTACTGCCCAACATATTGCAATTGTTCTCACAGGTTTGGAGCCGACAGATAGACCAAGTCTGAAAAAAAAGCAAGTGTCCAAAATCAAGTTCAATCAAATTGAAAAGTAACAAATAGCGATTTACAATCAACTTCCATTATATTAACAGTCGGTTTTAAGTCAGTTTGACCGCTGGGTTGTTTGTATTATCTTGTATAATTTTCGAAGCATACTCACTAAAAGACTGTGGAACGATAAGAAAAATCGTTTTTTGGTCCGAAATTTGTGAAATGTTTGCGCCTATTTTGCAGAAATCGTATAATTTCGAATAGATTCAGGAACTTTTCACCTTTCATCGTACGTAGTATATAGAGCAAGGGAAACAGTAAATTCTAAATTGAATTCATTTTTGAATCATTTGTTATAGAAGGTGTTTATTTATATTGTACTATTGATTCTATCAAATTTATTATAATTGTTGTTGCTTGTCGCAGGCAGGAATTAAATAAACTTTGAAATATAAAATTGAATTTTTTTCAAAAAACTGCATACTCTTATTATCGAAAAATTTAATTAGTCGTGCATATTCCTTCAATCTTCAATATGTTTTACAACAGCGTTTCCATAGTTTACAGTTAAAACGTAGTGATATTTAACAACATAATGGAACTTCATTGTTCACAATCCTTAATAATCCGTCATTAGAAGGAGAAGCGTCACTAATCAACAAATTAGAAAATAACAACCAATTTGCTTATCGTGGACCAGGTTTAATTTCAGCTGATTTGTTTATTTACTGACAAACTTGGAAGATTGTTGGAATAATTGTTCACTTTTGTTAATGAAATGTCATAATTACCAAGAAATAATGAGAATTACCGAAAAACTACAATGACTTTGAAATAATCAACCGAAAGTATCAGGGGTCAATGGATGTGCCAAATAATACATATTCGAACTTAATTTTCTTATTTTATCGTGTCCTAATTAGTAGTAATTTGAGCTTTGATTGTTGTAAACGGAGAGCAGTTTTATCATTATTCAAACAATTAAAAACGTGGAACTGTTCTTTGTTTATAATAATGAACGTTGTATTTATTCGTATCCCTGTCAAAGTTTAAATTTTTACGTTGAAATTTGATTCAGATACAGATGAAAAAGATGGGTGCAAGCGTTTCAGGGAGTTCTAACTTCTGATGTGACCCAAGAGGCCGAAACATCAGTCAACTCTTTTAAGCTTTAATTCTGATTACTTTGTGATTTGTATTTGATAAATATTTAACAGATACAAATTTATTATATATGAATTCTCGGGAAATAGGTGACACTAACACATATGCTTATTATTTTCGTCTTTACGTACGTTTCGGTCTCACGACCATCATCAGAAGACGTATCAATGTCTAAAATATAAATACTGTGTGGGTTTGTTTATCTTTAGGTACTGAAGGTTTTAGATTTGAAGAATATTTCGCAACACAGTTAGTAGGTTTATGCGCAACATTTATATCATACTTTTTTAAACATTTCTTATTTTTTTTTCAGGTCTCCGGAATGTATGGCAATGTTATAAAATTATCTGTATTACCGTTTATGTTATTCATATGTGACGTTCCATAATAGATTTTGTTTATTCTTTGTTTAATGATGGGATTGAAAAATGTTTTTTGGTAGACATTCATTTCCAGTGTATTACGAACAATTTTTAAATTTGTGGGACGGTCCTCTGGGTGGGACAATTTAACCGCGTGATCTGTAAAACTGTTTATAACACTTTTTTATAACTTGTTGGTGCAACGGAATTGAAGTGAAAATAACATTGAGACCAAACTTCGAATTTTTAATTTTTCCATCTGCATATCTAGGACATTTATGTTTTTATTCACTTCTATTTCACAAGTGAATTGAAGTTTACAGTGGAAATTGTTAAGTTTATTAATCACATATTGAATTTTATCATTGGGAACACACTTTAGGCAATCATCTACATACCGTTTAAAGAATACGGGCTGGAAATCTATAATGAATTTATTACAGATTTCTCTAGGCATTCCATAACTAGGTTAGCAATAGTAGCTGAAATAGGAGATCCCATTGCTCTGTCGAATATTTGACCAAAATATTGCAAAATAAGTGTATTCTAAACAAAACTTTACTGCATTTATAAATTGAGATTGATCTAGAGGTGTGTGCCCAACGTTTTTTAATGCTATTCAATGCCAAAACGACTGGTATATTTGTAAATAAAGAAACAACGTCCAAGGAAATTAATAGATGATCTATGGGCACGGATTGATTTTTTTATAAATTCATTAAAATGCCATGAGTTTCTCACATAAAATTCATTTTTACCTACTATATTGTTGGATGTTGACAAAAATTTTGATAAATTGTAGGTAGGCGCTCCAATCTCACTTGCAATAGGTTTTAAGCCAGGAGCCAGGTATCCATCATCAGAAAAGAATGCATTACGATGAGAAGAGCCGTGTCCAAGCAACAAGCGCTTCCTCTCCACAACAGATAATAGAGGAATCAATATACGTATATAAAGAGGAGAAGAAAGCTTTAAGGCTGGGGTTTTGTAGAAAAGGAAGTCGACTTGACAGAGATGGAATCATAAACTGCCCAGTCGTGCTCACGAATACTGCATCTGCACGGGAGATGACGATCTATATGATAAATATCATTTATTAGTTAATGAGAGTGAAATGAGATAGCATTAAGACTATCGTGAGGTCATCATGGGTTAGAGATTTTGTCTTTGAAATGATTTATTACGAACGGGCGACTTGGACATCAGGGCTATCAGAATGAAAAAATAGATAATCAAACCTAACGCTGTTTAGTGTTTAGATATATTTTACCTTGAATTTTTTTCAGCGATAAGATCTAATAGTAATATTGTTTGAATTTATATTTAGTCGAGGAAACATTTGTGCGTCACGGTTTTATTTGCCATTCTTATGGGAAAAATCGCGCTGATAACAATGATGGTATTACAAATTTTCTAAGCCACGAGGTTCACTGTTATGAACAATAGTTAATTATGAATTAATTGGACAATAGAGCGAAAACGGTACATCAAACACGAAAAATCTTGAATTAATAATGCAAGTTTTATCTACATATGACGACCTTTTATCTTGAACCGGTAAATTGTTATAAACAAACTAAGGGTGTTAATTAACAATTTTTGTCTCTGCAACTAATTGATATTTATTATTTGATAAACATATTTCAATTTGTCCACATTAACCAACAATTCTTTTTTCATTCATATATCTTGTTTATTTTGCAATTGTTTGAACAATCAAGTTGGCATGTTTATCAATGCAGTGGTGTCCTATAAATTGTAGGGTCTATAGACCCCATGGAATCGATTAATATTAATACCAACTATCATCTCTATATAGTCCTGCCCTGAAATTTTATTTGAACAAATAGGATAACTAGGCGTAGGAACATCGTATGTAAATGCGGCTTTAAAGGAGTTTGGACGAAGACAAATTTTGAGCCGAAGTTGACTGGAAGTTAATTGTGAGCAAAATCTTTAAAAAACCCGCTATCATTTGAGGAAAAACTTTTAATCAAAAAGAAAGGAAGGCCTATTCCTGATTTTCAAATAAACTACACTTCCACAAGCAAAATTCTTACTTACAATAGAGTATTCAACAAGAATATCTATGAAAAAAACTATTCTGTTTTATGTGCTTAATTTTGAAGACACTACCCTCTTTGCGTGGAATAAACAAGGGTTGAACGATCCAAAACACATCGCAGAGAGGGCAAAGAAACACGAAGATTCTGTTTCTCACAAGAATGCATACATGGATTTTAGTGTTTTAGGCAAAGTGGACATACGTGAACAGTTAGACAGTGCTTATTTGCGACATAAAATTAAGTACAACGAAGTTGTGGAAAAAAATCGTCATATTTTGCGCCGGTTAATTATGTGTATAAAATTTTGCGGAGCCTTTGAATTGGCGTTACGAAGCCATGATGCTTAATCAACTTTGCAGGTGAATTAGACGCTGTGCATGCAATACATATGAAAGGTTCGGGTTGACAAGTGTTTAAAGGCGGCTCAAAAACTATTCAGAACGAAGTGCTAGATGCATGTTGCAAATTTACAAGCAGGAAATATTTAAAAAATTAAATTTGCAAATTCCATTGCTTTGGACGCCGATGAAACTATACAGACACCTCCAATCATCAGCAAATTGTTGTTATTATTCGATACGTGTTTAATGGACAAATTTTTAAACGCTTTTGGTCTTTTTTTGAGCCGGGTGGACATAATGCTGCTGTATTAGCAAAAACATTGCTGAACGAATTGCAATTCTAAATTCTTTTTCTGGGTCTGATAACAATAAACTAATCGCTCAAAGTTACGATGGGGCGTCTGTGATGAGGGATAAGACAAATGGTGTCCAACCCATTATCAAAAGAACATTTCCACATGCACATTATATTCAGTGTTAAGCGCATCAATTTAATTTAATTATTGAAAAAGTAAAAATTTTCTTTGCAAATTTCCAATCATTTTCAAGTTTTTTTCTTGATCGCCAAAACGAACGGTAATTCTTGATGAAATAGTCAAACGTAGATTAACACGCGCTGTTCCTACTCGCTGTATTTTCGAAAGTCGAACTTTGAATACATTATTTGAACACCAGGATTATTTTAAAGAATGTTTAGACAAAATTATTGACGTAGATGGGATGGGTTCAGTTACTCTTGGTGAAGCATGCAACATTTGAACTGGCCGAAATTTCTCCACTGGTTGAAAATATTTCATTTCATCATGCCAC
Organism: Endomychus coccineus; assembly: GCA_958510875.1. NCBI lineage: Eukaryota > Metazoa > Arthropoda > Insecta > Coleoptera > Endomychidae > Endomychus > Endomychus coccineus. The sequence goes on from OY294070.1 coordinate 12,867,736, forward strand.
ATGTTGAAATATTATTTAATCAGACTCAAATGCTATGGCTATGTGATTTGTTTTCATCGCAAAGTTAACTTGATGCGATAGAGGTACTCGAATTTTTAACATTTCCTCCTATAAATCGAGAACGGATGGAGATATCGCGATGCGGTTCTCACTAAAATTTAGCTATGCTTATGATGGCTAAGAGTCTGTCAAGAAAATAGTACCTTTCCATCTGAATTTTTCCAAAAATCACAAAAATGTGTAATCGATGCAGATAACGCCCTCTAGTTTATTTGTTTTCAACTAAACGGTTCAACAAAAAGTTTTTTTTAAGAAATCTTAAAATGCTCTTTCAAACGAGATCAAAAATATTCAAATCGGTTGAATGGTTCAGGAGAAATTTGAATGTAAATATTAAAAAATGCATTGGCCTCCCCCTCCCTTATTATGACAGATACGAAAAAATGTTGCGAGGCAAAATGATGCGGTATTACCCAATCTATCGAATGATGTTCTCAAAGTAATAGCTCATTGTCTAACTTTCCGAGAATTTTATGTTTCTTCATGACAGTTACGCGTCCTAGCGGTTAAAATTATGAATTTCAAAATAATTTCCAGCCATTTCTCTTGCCCACTTTATTTATGAGGATTTTTTTCCCAAACCTCTAGGCCTTACCATTGTCGAGATACAGCCACTCCGTACCCTTACCCGGACATCCTGTATAATTGTTAAAATATAAATTAAACTAAGAAATTTTTATACCGGACATTTTTCTCTACCTTGTATATTTTATGGGATAAGGTAGTGTCTCAAGATAAATGGGCCATCCTGTACATCTCCTTACCTCCTTACCTCCTTATTCTTAAGCTATACGAAGAGCTGTCCCGAGATAACGGTGAAGATAGGAGAAGTGTTAGCAGGTATGCTCGTTTTTTAAAGTGAGTCCTGGACTACCAGGAGTGATAGATCCAAAGCACCTGGTGTGCATCAAGCATTTCCTTTCCCCAGAAAAAAAAGGTATCCCAGACCAGAGCACCGTTTGTTATGAAAACGATTTTGTTGAAATTTGGGTAAAAGCACCTTTCAATTAACTTAAATTTACTGTAAAAGTTTTGAATCGATTTAATGCATACTTTGGAAGTTATGATTTTTTTTAATCATTCCTCCAGAAAAGGGTATGTGTATTTCACGATTTCCCTGAAAAACAATAGAACGAACGCCGAACAGCAAACGATGTTTTGTCAAAATTTGAAGTTACCGTGGGGACATATTTCGTGACGGACATCCAGGTTGACAGAGAGACGAATTTTTTCAAAGTTGTTTAATATTTGATGAAAAATACTATGACGCAGGAATTTTTGTTCTAGGACTTTTTTAACGCTGTAAGAAATAGCTTGAGTCGCGAAGATAATAATGAACAAAGATAAAAAATCTAATAAAGAGCGAAAAATGTTAAAAAGTACTCACTTATAAAAAAATAATTCCGTATATGTAACGACACTGTATGTTAATTTTTGATAGCAACCACATATTACACCGCTTTCTTTGTTCATAGTAACTGTATTCTTGGTTAATTAACGTACATACTCGTACTAATCGTTACCTTAGAATTTATTGAGTATGTACCCACTCGAGAATCCGCTATAGACAGGTAGACTTTGTTATCAATAATAACGTTGGCGACGGTGTTTCAGTTCATCTGGAGTCACTGAATTGTCGGACCATCGTAATTTGTATTTTCTTACCTACTAGAACATTATTTAATAAGACAAGGTTAGCCGGTTCGCGTTTGTATGCCTAATAATGATTACTTCGTTTTCATTTTTTTATACTGCTCCGTCTATTTGCGAGTGTCAATTCTGTGTATACATAACCTATTACTACGGTACGCAATACGCGCGACGCACAAGCTCCAGTTTCCGACTGTTTCTGTTCTATTTCAATTTCTATTACACTTTCCTAGCATTCAGTAGGCATCGGTCGTTTACGCTTTATATTCGCCATAGACGTTCCGTCTATTTACGAGGTAAATCTGCAGCTAACGCAAAATTTCCAAATGAATAGAGAGAGAGTGATTAAATTGTTGGAAAGTACGAAAATACTCAATACAAAACATTGCTAGAATTGTCAATATGATTTCATATTGAATACGTCAGTTAATTTCTTTATAATGTCGAGGTTAACATGTATCGCCAGCTCCACATTTCGGAAACAGGAATGCGAAAAAGTGGTCATGAAAATTTGATACCTTTTTTGACATTTCCATCCGTTTCCAACCAAATTTGATAATTGGTACAAAATGTTGTTTCGCAAAAGACTTATGCACCAGATACGCATTATTTTGAATAAATGTGCTTTTACAAAGACGTCTAGCCATGTATAAAGAAGTATATACCTATTATACTATACAGAATGTACCGCGTTTTGTTTCGCACGTTTGTTAGTTATTAGTCGAGAAAAAATGAAGCATTACACCTGGAATTTTTGAACGAATGAATGAATTTTGATATAATTGGGTTCATTCGGGAAGTCGAGTGAAAAAATGTGAGGTATTGGATTTTCTTGGAAATTTTCATGCCATTTTCTGGAGATGATTTATCTAATTATATAACTTTGAAAATAAGCACTGAAAATAGATGGAATTGGTTACTAGGGAGTTTTCGAGGGTGCTGAACACGAATATGATGCTTAAAAATGCCCATAATGCACCTGGAGGTCAGTAACCCTCAGTGGCGGCTCGTGAATTTTTGAGAGAGGAGGCTGGACATAAAACGTTTTTGTAAAAATATACTCTATTCACAGCCTTTTAACCTTTGCACAGCGACCGTACCAGCTACTTCAGTGACAAAATTAATTGTTACCCAGCAAGAACCAAAGTGGAGGTATAGAGTTTCTCTTGGCAAACAATTTTTGTTCGTTTTTTGTCTTTTATTTTTTTTGGATTTTTAATATTTTTTCTTTTTTTGGAATTTTTCATATTTTGTTTTTTTTTAATTAATTTTATTAACTTTTTTTATATATTAACGGAATTCTACGGTCTTATGTTTGCGAAAAATAATCAATAATATTATCAAAAATGTATCATTTTGTTTTAAGTGTTTTACTAAATCTTTTTCAATAGATATTAAACTAACATTGTATAAACGATTTTGGCCCATTGTATTTGGCATGTAAGTTTTAATTCGTTTGAGAGTAGAAAATGATCTCTCCACCGATGCCGACGTGACAGGAATGGTGACTGTCAAACAAAGTAGTTTATCAAACTGAGGTAAAACTTGTTGCAAATCATTGTCTATCATATATTTTATCAAATCGGCGTGAATGTCGTACTGGCCTAAAATATCTTTATCCGAGTATATAACGCATAATTCATTGTGCAGTGCTATTTTATCAAAAAATTTATATTTTAGAACTAAGTTATACAAAAAACGTCAATTTATGTAAATCGGAAAATCGAATCTCAATTTGACCTTCAATAGTATCTAAAATTTCATGAAAAAAGTGTTTATAATGTAGTTTCTTGTCTACCAAATTATATGTTTTCCTCCTCTAACAATATCCTGTTTACCGGTTAATTTAAACTTAATACTCGATGTAATATGTTCCTGCGATTTTTCATGTCTGTCTATACCACGAGCTAAATTTTACAAATCATCATAACCCGAGTGCCCCCAACATGAAGTTGTATCAGATGTAAATAGCAAGCAATACCAGCAATGTAATTTATTGTGTACCTCAGATCCCGTTAACCATAAATATTTTTTACAATTATCAGTATCAAATGATCGATTTTGAAACATACCTGTCATCACTAATCTTTTCAGCAACTAAATCACTACTCATTTTAACGTTCAATAACCACAGAACTCTTTGTTAATAACTCACCGAACAGATAAATTATAACTTAACCTTACAACGCTTCGCGAAACAAAAACAACAACTGACAGAGCACGTGTCGCAGTTTGCAGCGGCGGCAAGTAATCGTATTTCATACGACCGCCGGGTGCGTACGAGAAGCTAGCCTACATAGAGTGTTGCCATATTCGCTGTTTTAACCTATTTATGAATTGAACTGGTTGGAAAAACGGCAACTGTGTTGACCACACGTATTTAGCGTTTGAGATATATAGAGAATCTATCCTCTGGCCACTGTTGCCAGATTAAAAATAACTACTGAGAACGGGGAATTAATTGTAAAATTTAAAGAATTATCAGAGAAACAGGAAATAAAATGGAGAATGATCATTAATATAAATTGGTGAGGAGGCTGAGCCTCTTCGAGGAGCCGCCACTGGTAACCCTGGGTACTATGTCGGTATCAGGGAATTTACAAAAAATTGTCATCCAGGTGTTTTCCAGGATGCTGAACCCGAATATGATGTTTAAAAAATTCTATAATGCATCTGGTGATCGGTAACCTTGACTATAACGTCGGTCACGGGGAATTTTTCCGTTATTTTATTACAAATTATCTCAAACTTGTTACCGGGGGTTTTCGAGGTTGATGAACACGATTATGATGGTTAAAATATTCTACAATGCACCTGGTGGTTGGTAATCCTGACTACACTATCAGATATATTAATAGCGTAGTGTAGCAGTTCGATAGAGAAAAGTAAAGAGTGTATGGCGGGGGTTGGAGGTATGGTTCGAAAGGGTGCCAAAAACTCTGACAATTAAAATAAAGTAAAATAAAGTGAAGTAATTTATTAAGCTTCAGTAAACAATTATAATGAAACAGTGAGAAGCGAGTCAAGTACAATAAGAATGAAACAATCATATTAGTATTTTCAAAACTATCCAGAACAGAACACATTAAAATTAAAATAATATCTTACAATGGTAAAAAACATACAGTTAATATAAAATCGGGTTTAAATTTTTTTATTTACATAGTAACTAATTTAAGGGTGACCTATTTACTATTTAAAAATTCTCCAACCGAGTAGGGTTCTAAAACACATATATAGTTAAGCACTTCACTCTGGAATCATTTTTTAGAATTAATCAGTTCATGTAGATCCTTGGGTAAACATTTATAAAACGAATGCAGGCATAATAAGGACTTGTTAAGTTAATCTATGACAAGGATAATTATAGCTATTTTTATCAGTTTTTATGAAAACATGTGCTGATTTTTTTGCAAGAAAAGTAGCCATTCAACATTGAAAACTGGTTACTAGCAAATTTACCTTTACATGACTGATTGAATTCCATTTTAAGAACTATTCTTAGAAGACATTTTTGCAGCTTAAAAATATCTATTAGTCTTGAAGAGCCTCCCCAGCTCACAATAGCATATTTACGGCTGGAATGAAAATTGGCAGAATAAACACTCCTTAAGAAACTTGGGCCCACCGTTCTTGATAAAACCCTCAATGCAAAGCATTTTTTATTCAGTTTTTTCGAGAGTACGTTAATATGTTCGTACCATTTTAGATGTTCGTCAATTGTGACGCCTAGGCATTTTCACTTTCGTAAATAGAAAGGCATGTTTTTCCACAATCAAAGAACTGGAGCCTGACACTTGGATCTGTCTGTTCTAAACAGTAAACAATTTGTTTTAGACTCATTAAGAAGTAGTTGATTTATATAAAACCAGTCCTTGTGCTGCTTCCATAAGTGCGTACCTGTCTGTTTGATATCATCAGGGATGAACCTTTTACAAGCATATTTGTATCGTTTGCATAATTTCCGAACTCATTATTTGTGCCATTGATGAATATTGTAAATAGAAGGGACCCAAGGATGTTACCTTGTGGAACTCCAACGTTTGTTGTAAGCACAGCCGAATCAAATGTTTCACCCTTGTCTTTATTTACAACTTTTTGTTTTCTGTTTGATAAGTAGGCTTTACACCATTACCCTTGATCTCAATATTTGATAACTTTGCAAGTAGAAAAACAATATCAAGCGAATCGAATGCCTTAGACGAGTCAAGGAAACCACCACATACAATTTACTTATTAATTATCTAATGCATGAACTACAGAGATCATAAAATTAAAAAAGTTCACGCTGTTTAGGAAGAGGCTTACTCTATTGAATATTAAAGTTTCCAATATTTTCGAGAAAACTGATAGCAAATTAATTGGATGATAGTTTTCGAGCTGCTCAGAGTCTCCTTTCTTATGATGAGGAATAACAAATTGCCAATGTTAGAGGTCGGGAAAAATACCAGAACGCAGCGAGTCGTTGTATATATGTTGAAGAGGGGTTAACTAATATTGTGATACACATTTTGAGTATCTTTGGGCATACGCTGTCAAAACCTGCCTAGTTTTTAGGCTTTAACTTTTTCACTATCTGACAGATTTCATCAGCTATATAGTCGAATAGAGATATTGAATTTACCCTGTGAACTATTTGATCGTTGCAGTCACGGTCGTATACACGGGTCTGGAAACTCGAGGTTGTTTCCTATGTGAGCAGGGAGTCCCTTACGCGTCGAATTTCGCGTAGTACCAAAAGACGCCACGTAGGGGAATCATAAAAGGCGTCACGTAAGAGTATCATCTTGATCTCTATGAAGAGTATTCTGTGATAAGTGTCAGTTGACTTGTAAACACAATTTTATACGAAAGTTTTAACGTTTAGATCTCGATAGCGCTCCCGGCTCCGGGATTTTCACGTGGCCTATCGAAATTAGAAGGTTCGAATTGTATAAAAACACAATTGCATGAACAAAAGACGTCCTATGTAATTAGCTACGAACGTAATCATTTTGACATATGCCTCGAGGAGCTCGCTACGCGTCAGTTAGAGTTTATACTTTTCACCTCGATCTTGTTAATTCAGGGCCGTTTTATGCCCCGTGCGGCCGGCGCCAGTTCTAATAAAGTGTTTTCGGCTATAGGCCGCTAGCTTTTACCCGCTTTGAGTATATTTTAGTAGCTAGAAAATTCCCTTTGGTACATCGCACGTCAGACGCTAGTAGCTGACAGCTGAGAATACCTCAAACTGTTTTAATTGAATTTTCCTATTTAATCGAAATTTTGGGCCCGAGACTATGCTATTTAGTTGGCCCCGTTCATAAACTAACGACATGGAGCGAAAACCGCATGCGAAAAGTCCTCGTTAAGACGTTCTATGTACCGTAAATTTGCACTTTTCTAACTCGCGAGATACGCGCTCCTCACGTGAACGTCATTCGATTTATCGAAAATTAACCAATTCAAAACAGTTTTCGACCCAGTTTGGGGCTATCACGACCTTTTAAAAGGTTCAAAGTTAACATTTCGACAATTTTAAGCTATGCTTAAACGGTGCAAATGGGCATTAGTAACACTGCTTGCGATTCCGGAAAGAAATCGTTTTACCTTCTCTTGATCCAAGCGCCAGCTGGTGGCTGAACGAGGGACTACGAGTTTCACGACGCGTAAGCGACTCAAGGCCATAGAGTTTCCAGACCTGTGTATACGACCGTGGTTGCAGTTAATGCCTACATTTCTATGTTCGATATCAGCGATCATTTTAGGTATACCACTAGACTAAAACTATTAAATTCAAAAGGAAGGTGTTCTGTCGATGTGTCTTTTGGTATTGAGTTACTTGATTACTTTCTTACGTTTTACTTTTGTTTTGCTACGGGTATTGCAGTATTGTGCCGTAATAAACGGGTGACCAGTTGTAACGTCACGACCAAGCGTTCAGGCCTTGTACTGTAGGGGGTATTGATTGGTTACGCTAAATTTGTAACGTCATTTATTTCTTATCGTGAACAGGGTTTATATAACAATTTGTGAATGGTTTATTAGTCCTCATTCGAGGAACATATTCTCCATAGTTTTGGTGACAATTGTGGGTGTAACCGAGGCATATCCTTGATCAGTGTAATCTCATATGTAATACTTGCTTATTATTTATCACTCACTAGAAGTTTCGTTTAACATTTACAAGGAAAATGCAATTGAGGTCGAGTCTGACGAAACTTTTTACGATATACAGTTTTTTGTTGTACGTACAAGTATAATAATTGATTCTTGAAATTCTATATTTATCCTGAACCACGATAAAACTCAACACTTTGAATACAATAACTCTTGAATCTAATTACAAACTTTAGTTGCTAAGTTAACTTTGGAAGGTGTTGAATTTTAAAACTATATTTCTCACATACACGATGCAACTTCATTAATTTTGAAGCTTATTGGAACGTGTGAAAAGTAAAGAGTGAAGTCAAATCGCAGAAGTCTTTCATCGGAAACATTCCAATGTAAATACATATTTCTTGAGAATACCAGAAGTTATTTCTATGTTCAGGTCAGTAACCCAACCGTACAAAGGAAAGTAACGAATAGATAAGAGATTTTGAAAGTATAAATAATGGATACTAAATACACACATCAAAAAAATGTATGGGTCAGCAATATTTTTAGGGTTTCGTCACTTGGTAATGGGAAATTCAATACAATTTTTGTTACCCACGTAGAAAATAATCTTTTGCCACATAATTTATTTATAATTTCATACAAAGTTTGCAAATCAATTCAAAGCTTTAATCTAACTGAAAAGAGTGAAAAATTCGAATTCAATGCACTTAAGATTCTGAGCAAAAAAATTGTCACTGGTCAATGTCTAATACAGAGTGTGTCCACCGCGATTGTTCGAAACTGCCCTACATCGATTTGGTAAGCTGAGAATAAGGTTATCGATGCTTTCCTGATCAATCGCATTCCATTCTTCCAATCTCTTACGATCGCGGTGGTATGCATGAAGATGAAGTTTTCACCTACTACAGCTGCATACGGAATGACAAATGGTTCTTATATCAGGTCCCTATATCTAAGAGCATTTACAAACCTCTCCAGCAATACGAGGTCGCTTCTTCCGCCAATGCTGATACCATCGAAAACCATCACCGTTCCGCCTTGGTAGCTGTGAACTTCCAGTGCAGTCCTAAGTCTCCAAACATTTCCAGGTTGTCTTCATACACGAGTACGTCTAGTATCTGGACGTAAACCGAATCTCGATTCATCACTAAGCAACACAGGAGTCCATTCTTGCACGCCCCATTCGATGTGATTTCTAGCCCAGACTATTCGGGCCTCGCGATTTCCTCTGAATAATGGTGGAGCTCTCCATGGACGCCTGGCACGTAAATTGGACTCGTGTAGTCTATTTCTCACAGTTTGGTAACTTATCTGTATATGGTGAGTGTTTATGAGTTCCAAACTTAGTTGACCTGCCGTGTGGGTTGGATTTCTCAGAGCTTGAATTCTCAGAAATCTGTCCTGTGTCGCCGTTGTTATTCTGGTACGGCCAGTATGTTGCTCTCTAACATCACCAGTTTGATTATAACGAATCCATAAACGACTTATAGTGAACTGGTTAGTCCCTAATTCATTGGCAACAACCCTCTGCGAGCGACATTCCAGCTTGAAGCATTCCAATGGCCCTTAAGTGCTCGTCTCTCTGAAGGTGATTACGTTCCATAATTTAGACAAACAGTACTACTCAAAATTTTCAATAATTACCATTCGCTGGTCGGATAACATCTGATTTGATCTGATGAATGAAACAAGGAACGACATGAAGAAAATGAATAGTCGTTGGAAAAAAGAGGAACACATGCCATGATAAATGATAAAAAAGTATTGTGTAAATAACAAACAAAGATCTGCAACGCGATAATGCCACGTGGATCTCCGAGAATTAACAAACAATCCCAAAATATGCTTGACTTTTAGATTCTTTTGATGTGTGTAATATCTTTGGAAGGTTTTGGTGCTTACTTGTTGAAAATTAATATCTATAGTTTTAACAAAAATACGCTTGTAATAAAACTTTTTATTAAGCAAAACGTGACATGTTCCACCACATGGTGGCTCTAACAAACAATGATTTTACAAACTATGGTTTATTCCTTAAATATTAAAATTAAGATTAAAAAGGAGGGGATGAGAGGTACGTGTACAATAGGATAGAGTTACTTACAAATAAATTCAATAATGGACAATTGGTAAAATTTTTCTAATCATTTAGAAGGTTTCCTGTATTTTCAAACTTATTAATTTAAATTCTCTCCAAGTTATTTAATACTTTACTATTAACTAACTTATGGAGAATCTCAAAATCATCTTTGAAATGATGATCTGTTTCTTTAATATGGTTTACAACTTTTGAATCCTTTGTTCAAATCAAAATGTTCTTTAATTCTAGTTTTGAAAGATCTTCCTATCTGGCCTATATAGAATTTATCAGAATCAAATCATCCCATACAACATATACTGGCTGCTCTTCAAAGCATGATACATAGACTTGTTACTATCCCCATGTCAGAATTAAATTATCATAAATAAAACAGATAGCAACTAATAACGGCTATAACGAAAAAATTGTGATTAATTCACTTAAGAAAAAAGATTATAATGAAGCAATGAAGTTAGCTTACCCTAGTACAGTTAAGACTATAATATAGAACAAATTTCGAAAAAACCTCCTAGATGACCCTCACAACCAGAACTTCCAGGTCCCCAGGTACACCATATGAATTTTTCGACATCATATTCGTCATCAGCGACCCCAAAAACCCCTGACTAACCAAATTTGTTACATTTACATAAAAACTCGCGTATATGTCCAGGAGACGACCTAGACAATCAGGCCACCCTTGCCTCCAGGTATATTGGGGAATTTTTTCAATATCAGAATCGTGTTCAACGACCTCGAAAACTCCGAGTAAACATTTTAATTCAATTTCCGAGGAAATTTCGAAAAACCTAGATGACCCTCACAACCAGGACTTTCTGGTTCCCAGATACATTATATAGTTTTTCTAACATCATATTCGTGTTCAGCGAGCCCAAAAACCCCCGAGTAACAAATTTGGGTCATTTTCCACAATGTATTACCGAATAATGATTTTTTTTTATTTGCTTCAAAAATTGCACATGATAAATGCATTTTTTCGATGCAGAAATGCAGTTTGTCATTTGTATAAGACTTAAAAAGTGGGCAAATGGAGTAAATGCATCAAGGAATCGGATGTAAAAAACCGCATCTCGATCCAACTTACTGCACAGGTTTTCGAACCTTTGGCCTATTTCTGTGTTAATTTTCCTCGACTATAAGTAGGCCGTGTTTCGTCAAATGTTATCGAATCCATGATCGTATAGCTGAATTGGACATTTCTTGATACTTGCTTCATAAACTCAAGTTCAAAGCGTGAAGCGATTCGTGAAAACTTTCACTAAAACATTGCCGTTAACTGAAGTTATTTTACATTCTGCTGCTACCTTTGCAGATCTTATAACTATTGCATAATTCAATTTAAAATGATAGGTACATTCAGTGAACTGAATCTGAAAATAATATCTTGACACTACTGAACTATAAAAGAGTTCACACTGTAGATACACTATACACTATAAATAAAAAATAATCACCCTTTCAGTTTTCGGCTACTAAGTAGCCATCATCAGAGTAAACTAAATTATAAATCAAAATGTGCCTGTTTAAATAATATTTGGGGATAATAATGTAAACAAAGGGTAACCCTCAGCTGGAGCTCGTGATTGACATATTTCAACGAATTTTCTTCATTTCAATCATAAAAATTATCAATGAAAAATGGAATATGAAGCCAGAAAAGATACTAGAAAAAGTATGAGATTTTTAAAAGATGGCTAGAGGAAAATCTAAATGTTATTAGTTGTGAGAGATGTCACCTCTCTAGGCAGGAAAAGTGCTGTTTCATACCCTAATTCAGAGGTCATTTTCTAAGGGAGTAGTTGAAAAATACTTGGTAACGTTCAATTCAAAAGCTGATTGCCTTGGGAAAATTCTATGATTAGCTTTGAAATAAGCTGGAAATGAACTTAATCATCGTTATCTCTTTTATTTTGGGTTACCTTTGAACCGTAGATTCTCCGAAATTTTGGAGCATGAGGCTGTTTTCGATTAGAATACAGGTTATGATAAAACATAGTATGTGATCTTAGCATATAAGACAGCATATCAACTTTTTTGTTATTATTCCATATTTATGTTTCTTCTTAATTAGGAAGGAAATTAATTACATAATTTATAATTAACATTGATTATCTGATGTAAGCAAATTTGCCTGATATTTCCAATAAACAAAACAATATTAAGCATAATTTAGAAGCAAAATAGTACTTATGATCACTACGAAGCAGAATTGATGTAGAATCTGATTCTGCAAAAATATGCATCATCATCATCATCATCATCAATTGAGGAGAGGGGGCTTAGTCCATTGTGCGCCCGTGATCAGTAGAATATTCTATTCTAGCAGGCTTGTGCCCGCCAGAAACCCAGAATATTGCTAAAGCTGGCTTCCGTAAGTTCTTTTGGGTGCAGTATTGCTTCGCCGAAGTAACGGGGCCTGAGGGACGTCAAAGCATCTTATCTTTCATCGCCTCATATCTCAGTGATAGACGGTAATTTGTCGTGATAAATGGGCAGACATCGGTTGAATATCTTGCTACTTCAGGAGTCCCCCAAGGATCAACTTTGGGACCACTATTTTTTAACATCTTTGTTAATGATATTTCAATAGGTCTCAGTGTACTCAGTCTTTTATATGCCGATGATTTCAAAATGTTCTTCGTCATCAAATCCACATTTGATTGTTACCTACTTCAGAGAAGTCTTGACATGATGGTTGTTTGGTGTTCAGCGAACACTCTTAATGTTAACAAGTGCTGCGTATGTCTTACAGAAATAAGACCAACTTGACTATATTTGATTACAATGTAGACGGTACTATCCGGTATTAAGAGACCAGCAACCTATAAAGACCTCGGCGTAATTTCTTTGCTTGGAGTTTTTAAAGAATTAAATAATACTTCATGTTCTTCTCTAAATATGTGATATACGAGTATTCTTATTTATTAGCGACTAGTAACTTCGAGGAAGTATAAGTTACATCACTTCCATTATGTTGGTTGTTATCATACTATATTTTTAATAGATACCGCTGTTCATCTCTTTGAACCTTGTCCGTATTTGTGATTCACAAATATTATGACTTGATTCAAGGCCAAAAAGAAAAAACCTCAAACTACTCAACTCGGTATAATAAATTAGAAGTATGCCACCTACACAAGTTAGTAACATTAAATTAAACGAAGATTTGATTTACAAATGAGCTTTGATAGTATCATCGATCCATTTTCTAAAGTACGCAATTTTCGTATAAACTCCAGGTTTATTGGCAAATCCACAGTGGTGTCCCCAAGATGTTATTCCGTATAGCGTAAATACACCTGAAAACAAATTTAAAATTTTGTTTAATAATCATATGGAAACATAGAATGGTAATTTTGATAATGAAAAGGGTCAACTATGAATTATTTTATTTCGCATTATGGTAATTTCTTAATTCGAATAAATTATAATTTATAAGTGAAGGCCACATCAATATAAATGTACAAACATATTCTTGTTTATAAATATATATTTTGTTGCCTTACAATTCAAAGTACAGAATTTAATTAAATTACGTATGGTTAGGAAAACAATGTTTACTATTTTTAGAGGATAAAAATTGAACTCTCATACATCATTTCTCAAGGTCGTATCATCGGAAACTACGAGTAAACGTAGTAGAAGGAATTGTCTGTTCTGTGTTTGACACAACGGCGTATTAGTCGAGTAAATAAAGCCGAAAAAATAAGAAAGTGAGTGAACCGACTTTGACGCTTTTTTTTTAAATCGATTCTAGAAGTCATTTGAAAAAATGTTACCAGTTGGTTTTTTGCTCGGTTTTTTTGTTTTCATCCATTTTAGCAGAGTAAAATGCATCTTTTTAAATGCATTTTCAGGAGCTAAAATTCAATGTGAAGAGAAAGTGGCCAAATATGGCCAGAATTTCTTACTAGGGGGTCTTTGGGATCGCTGATCACGATTCTAATGTCGGATTGGAGCAACGACGCACATGGTACCCACGTCGGCCCCAGAAAATTCGTGAAAATGTCTTCTGCAATGGAGTGAAACTTGTTAGGGAGGTTCTCTTGAGGTTGTCGGCTATGACCGTGACCTTCAATAGTCACCTGGTGGTCAGGATACTCTGATTACCTAGGTCCGGAGGTAATCAGGGCTAATAAGCTCAGAAACGCAACTAAAATCATCTCTCGGGGGTTTTTGGGGTCGATGATCAGGATTCCGGTGCCAGATTCAAACTACGACGCACCTGGGGCTCAGGGCATCCTCTTTACAAACAGTCTGTATATAACTACCCTCACAGACAGATGACATTTGACAGTTCACACAGGTGTTAGACAGTTCACACGTGGCAGACGCCATGACAGTTCGATTTGACAGAAGCCATAAGAGTTCAATGTGACACCTCTACAAACAACTTGTATATAACCACCCCTACAAACAGCTGACATCTGACAGCTCATGTAGCCCGCTATAAGCGCTATGACAGTTCACACGTGACAAACGTAATGACAGTTTGATGTGGCAGAGGCCATGATAGTTCAATGTGACACCTCTTTATAACAACCTGTACATAACCACAAGTGACGTTTCTTTACAAATAACCTGTATACAACCACCCCACAGACAGCTGACATCTGACACTTCACGAAGCACGCCACTGGCGCCATGACAGTTCACGCGTGACAGACGCCATGACAGTTCGATGTGACAGACGTCGTAACAGTTCAATGTGACACCTCTTTACAAACAACTTGTATATAGTCACCCTTACAGACAGCTGACAGTTCACGTCGCCTTCAGGGAATTCGTGAAATTATCTTTTGGAATGGGATGAAGGGGATAAAGGTTCTTTTGAGGTTGCCTGTTGTGATCATGACCCTTAATAGTCACCTGATGGTCAGGATACCCTGATGACCTAGGTCGTCTCTAGGAATTGTTTTTCAATATGCTCTGACATGCAACCAAATTCGTCTGTCGGGGGCTTATTGACCGCGGATCATTGTAATCACACTTGCACTGTAATCAAACTTGATTGAGTTTTTCATGTACATATTTTTGATGGTAAAAATGCTGAAACTTTCATTAATTAAGTTTGTTTTTTTAAGAATCAATCTACAACAAATTACAAGAAAAAACAACAAAAACCATATCGTAAAACACGAACTTCAACTTTTTGAATCATTTATTAGAAATATTATGTAAGTAAAATCAAGTAGTTTTTATTATTATTATTGATTCCGACTCCAGAAAAAGAAAAAGCCCCGAAAGGAATTTGGTTGCATTTCAGAACATATCAAAAACAATCCCTATCAAGGTATCCTGACCACCAGGTGACTATGACCGACAACCTCAAGAGAATCTCCCTAACAAGTTTCACTCCATTGGAGAAGATATTTTCACGAATTTCCTGGAGACTACATGGGTACCATAATGCCCTGTCCGCCATGTGCGCCATTGCTTCAGAATCGGGACCAGCAACCTCGTAATCCCCCGACTACGAAATTCTGGCTATATTTGACCAAATGTAATTTCCTCTGCTAAATTTTCCACAATTGGAGTACAAACTGTTGATGCTAGATTGGATCTTGTAAACTTGAATACGGCTTTGTGTAATTCTTTCAATTTTCCTTTGCGGCTCTCATATCAGCAGCCAGTTCATTCGACACAGTTCTGTGGGTGACAAAAACTTCTCATGTTAAAAAAATTAAAATTACAAAAAAAAATCAAACAAAACAAATCAAAGCCAGAATCAACATTTCTTTCTTATCCCAAACGTGTAACATTAATTAGAATTAATTCTGAAATAGTCGAAATAATCAATTATATTATATGCTTATTTGTTAAGCTTAAGAATAGCTTGAACGTTTTTATTGGATCGGTTAGTTTGTTCATAAAAACAATTATTGAAGAATATTTAATTAGGCTAATGGACAGCTCGGGCATGACAATAACTAAATTCAAGTCTCCAGGATTATTATGTATGTCAATTAACTGGTAATGACTGATAACGAAAGAAAAAACGTTTGCGTCTTCATGAGTCAATTATTTTGGCCTTGAGGTTATTAACATGTACACATAGTTTTACAGGGAGCGGTAACCAGTCATTTGATGTTTAATTACATATCTTTCATTCAAGTTTGTCTATTTTCATAAACTTTACCTTGTATATTAACCGGTATATCTTACCAAACGAAACAATATATTTGAACTTGAGCGAAAAAATTCTCTATGATGTATCATCTCATATAAATTTCTCTAGTGGGAAATATTAGCTTTTCCTATGGTTTTTCTATTCTATATCGATCAGTAACGTCACAAACTTATAGTTCCAGGCAGCTGTTTCGCTCTTTTCACAGAGCACAGTGGAACGCCACCTATTGCCACCTATTCATAGATGGCGTAAGATACTTTTGGTCTTTTTGCCATGTTGTTGACCGGTTATGACTACCTTTAACAGAGATCATTCAGTAACGTTGCAAACTTGATCGTTCCAGCCATGAACTCTATGAGAAGAACGAAACAGCTGCCTGGAACTATAAGTTTGTGATGTTACTGATCGATCTGGAAAAGAAAAACCTCATCATTGTTTATCTGACAAAAGCCAACATGAGATAAATGAAGTATCTACATTCATATATTCATTTATTTCTCTTAGATAATAATAATAATAATTTAATCACAAATATTCCATTAAAGTATAAATCAGATGTGCTACAGTCACTCATCTATGATCATATGGCGCAAGCTATTTTTACGAATAGTGCTGTCAAGATCAATTATGCTTATGCTAGGGCATTTACTCAGGCAAATATCAATAAATTTTCGACAGCACTTGCCCTACAAAGTTGGGATACTATGTATGAGAAAGCGAACGTATGTGAAAAATGTGATATATTTTTAAATAAAACGGTATAAAATTGCGACCGACACAAAAATCGGACTGGTTTACTCCACAACTGAAATCCATGAAGGTTACTCTATGATATATCTTTACATAACCCAGCTTGTAAAAAACATTCAGTGAATATAAAATCAAATACAGTTCAGCCTTACAACATGTAAAGAGCACGTACTACACGAATCTATTAAATATCGCGTCATGTAAATCTAACTGTATGTGGAACATTGTGAATAAAACGTTAGGAAATGATCAAGTTAACTCAATTCCAAAAGACACATCGGTAGAACACCTTCCTTTTTTTCTCTAGTGTTAGGTATACCTAAAATGATCTCTGATATTGAACATAGAAATGTGAGCATTAACTGCAACGATCAAATAGTTCACAGGGTAAATTCAATATATCTATTCGACTACTAGCTGACCCGGCGAACTCTGTTCCGCCTTAGAGGCAATAAATATACAAAATTTGTGATTTTATTAAGTTCAATTTTTTATTAAGCAATGCAACTCTCATGTTTGTTGTCAGCTGAAGTTTCTCCACATAGCGCCATAGATTCGATGATTTGAGGCAAGCGTTTATTTCGTCGGCAGCCGTTGATCTTGGAATTACTGGCAGTGTTTGGCGGAAATCGCCAGACAGTAAAATCATTGCTCCTCCAAAACATCTCGAGTCATTGCGTAAATCTTTCATTGTTTAATAATGACAATTTCACTTTTCCACTAAGGCAGCACAATCCGGGCGTTTCTCCGGAAAACTTCAATGCGCCACAATACTCGCAAACAACGTTCATTGGCCCAAAGCAAACGCTAGGATGCAAGCAGTAATCAGTATTGCAATCATATCGAAAAGCTGCTCGATTCAAATCAGCACTTGATAAATTTCTTCTTATGCGTCGAAAATTAGCTACTTGTTGATCTCTGTTGTTTGCTCGACGATTTCGCATTGCCAACCGAGCTGTTTCACGGGCTGCCTGAATTTGCTCTTGTGATTGAGAAGAACGAAGTCGAGCCATACTAACGCGGCGCTCTTCACGGGCAATTTCTTGTTCTTCTTCAGTACTTTCATTCGCAATGTTATGTATCCTTCTTGCATTACGGCTTTGTCGGGAAAGATTCGATCGTCTTGCTCGCGGCATTGTTAATGATGATACAAAGAAATTACAAATTACTGATTATTACTAATATAATAATAATCAAATTTTCAACCATACTTAACCATAGACAAAATTACGGTTAGCTGTCATTTACGTTTTGTTATTCCAAGTCAGATGCGTTTTTGTTATACCACGTTTTATATTGACTTGTATTCTCTTTGACGTTTTATGTCATGTCACACGGGAACGCGGTCAAACGGGATAAAAAGTATCCTATGTCCGTCTCCTGGTTCTAAGCTACCTCTCCACCAATTTTCAGCCAAATCGGTACAGCCGTTCTTGAGTTATAAATAGTGTAACTAACACGACTTTCTTTTATATATATAGATACAGCTGATGAAATCTGTCAGATAGTGAAAAAGTTAAGGCCTAAAAACTAGGCAGGCTTTGACAGCGTATGTCCAAAGATACTCAAAGTGTGTATCACATTATTAGTTAACCCCCCTTCAACATATATACAGGTTGTCCTCGAACTGCGTGGCTAAAATAAAACCGAAGATTCTTTGATTCGAAAAAAATTTGATGAGCCTTTTTACTTTTGCCTCAAGTGTCTTGTTTAGCCGGTAGAGGGCTTCAAAGTTGCAAAAATAATTTTGTTTTTTCGGTATAACTTGAGAACGTGATGGAGGACTTTTACACAATATTTGGCAGGTGAGTTACTGTCAATAATAGCCGTTTTTGAGGGTGGAGCATAGAGCCTTAGAGACCATAGAAATGGCTCAAACTTGAGGATATAACGGGAAAAGTGTCCAGAACTTTTTTGTGGTCAATGTAATTCACTCTATATTTTTTATGTAGATAGCTTATCCAATTTGAAAACTTTTCTTACTCGTAGAAAATTGTGATAAAATCAACGGATTAGCTTGGAAAAAATAATTTTCGAGTCTCTGCAATTTTGGCTTACTAATTTTACTTGATTAAAATATCTTAGTTGCCTTTGCTTTTCTAATGTCATTTTGGCGTTTGGAGAATTTATTCTCAAAACTGTCAGTTTTTACTTTGCTTTCCGTAAAAATTTTATAAAATTATGGCTCAAAATTTCACTAACACTGAAATGGTTAATATCTCGGTAAAACACGAATAATAAAAACAATAGAAATGGGGAAACGATGTGATTATTTAGGAAAAACAAATGCTAAATTAAAAGAAACAACAAAACTTTTTGGGAAATCGCTAAGGCATCAATTGTTCGAAATGTTGCCCATTTAATTCGTTTCAAGAAATTGGATTGAACTATGGCTAGTACTTCAGGATCATTCTTCAATAAATCCGCTTCATGATTAATTCGTTGCAACAATTCCTCTCGTGTGTTTACTGGAGCTGCATAAACTTTCGACTTCAAAGCGCCCCATAGAAAGAAGTCGCAGGGCGTCAAATCAGGGGAGCGGGCCGGCCAGTTCACTGGTGCATCGTGTCCTCTACCTATCCAGCGATCTGGATATTCCGCATTCAAATGTCACCTCACAGCTAATGTGAAATGAGGAGGTGCACCATCATGGATAAACCAGGCCACGACGAATGTGTAAGGGCAAGTCTTCCAACAGTTCAAGTAGCCTTTGTTCCAAAAAGTTCAAGTAGTTCTCCCCGTTCAATCGATCGGGTATAACGGTAGGGCCAATAATAAAGTTATTCACAATTCCAACCCAAACATTGATTTTAGTTTGATTCTGAAAATATGTAACTTCCGTTTCATGAGGATTTTCATCAGCATAGAAATGTTCATTATGGAGGTTAAAAAGACCATATCTCGTGAAAGTATCTTCGTCCGTGAACAGAATTCTTCTACAAAAATTGGGGTTTGCGTTTTGTCTTTGGACAATAAGCCGACAGAAATCTAGCCGATGACCTGGATCCATGGGCAATAAGTCTTGAACTGTTTTAATATGATAGGGATACAACAGTTCTGCTTTCAGTACATTATGAACTAATGATTTTGAGGCTCCAATACGAAGTCCCAAACGTCGTGTGCTTATCCTAGGTTCAGTTTCAACCGCTTCCAGTATCGCTTCTTCGAGCTCTAACGTCCTTCTTGTCCGTCTGCGTCCAGTTTCTCTGCGATTTGCTTCAAATTTGACAGTTTCGCGAAGGTTTGCCGATTTGGAATTCTGCGATGCGGATATCTTTCCCTTCTCCGGCCATTGCAACGACAAAGTCCATAAATCAATAACATATCAACCATTTCAGTGTTAGTGAAATTTTGAGCCATAATTTTATAAAATTTTTACGGAAAGCAAAGTAAAAACTGACAGTTTTGAGAAAAAATTCTCCAAATGCCAAAATGACATTAGAAAAGCAAAGGCAACTAAGGTATTTTAATCAAGTAAAATTAGTAAGCCAAAATTGCAGAGACTCGAAAATTAATTTTTTCAAGCTAATCCGTTGATTTTATCAAAATTTTCTAAGAGTAAGAAAAGTTTTCAAATTAGAGAAGCTATCTATATAAAAAATATCGAGTGAATTACATTGACCACAAAATAGTTCTGGACACTTTTCCCGTTACATCCTCAAGTTTGAGCCATTTCTATGATCTCTAAGGCTCTATGCTCCGCTCTCAAAAACGACTATTATTGACAGTAACTCACCTGCCAAATATTGTAAAAGTCCTCCATCACGTTCTCAAGTTATACCGAAAAAACAAAATTATTTTTGCAATTTTGAAGCCCTCTACCGGGTAAACAAGACACTTGAGGCAAAAGTAAAAAGGCTCATCAACTTTTTTTCGAATCAAAGAATCTTCGGCTTTATTTTTGCCACGCAGTTCGAGGACATCCTGTACAACGACTCGCTGCGTTCTGGTATTTTTCCCGACCTCTAACATTGGCAATTTGTTATTGCTCATCATAAGAAAGGAGACTCTGAGCAGCTCGAAAACTATCGTCCAATTAATTTGCTATCAGTTTTCTCGAAAATATTGGAAACTTTAATCTTCAATAGAGTAAGTTGCTTCCTAAGCAGCGTGAATTTTTTAAATCGTTTCCGACATGGGTTTATAAGAGGTAGGTCTACGAGCACCGCTTTGTTCAATTTTGTGAATTGTGTAATTTATGCATTTGATAATAATGAAATTGTATGTGGTGTTTTCCTTGACTTGTCTAAGGCATTCGATTCACTTGATTGGAGGTTATGCCCTGAACTGGCTTAAAATCTACATATCAAACAGAAAACAAAAAGTTGTAATTAAAGACAAGGGTGAAACATATGAGTCTGGTGTGCTTGTAACAAACGTTGGTGTTCCACAAGGTAACGTCCTTGGGCCCCTTCTATTATAATATTCATCAATGAATTTTATAATGTACCACTTGGCACAAATACTGAGTTAGGAAATTATGCAGACGACACAAATATGCTTGTAAAAGGTTCATCCCTGGATGATATCAAACAGACAGGTACGCCCTTATGGAAGCAGCTCAAGGACTGGTTTTATATAAATCAACTACTTCTTAATGAGTCGAAAACAAATTGCTCACTGTTCAGAACAGACAGATCCAACTGTCAGGCTCCACAGTTCTTCGATTAAGGAGAAATATGCCTTTCTATTTCCGAAAGTGAAAAATTCCTAAGCGTCACAATTGACGAACATCTAAAATGGTACGAACATATTAAAGTACTCTCGAAAAACTGAATAAAGTATGCTTTGCATTGAGGGTTTTATCCAAAACGGTGGGCCCTAGTTTCCTAAGGCATGTTTATTTTGCCAATTTTTATTCCAGCCTTAAATATGCTATTTTGATCTGGGTAGGCTCTTCAAGACTAATAGTTATCTTTAAGCTGCAAAAACGAGCTCTAAGAATAATTTTAAAATGAAATTCAATCAGTCATGTGAAGGTAAACTTGCTAGTAACCAGTTTTTAACAACACCAGGCCTATATATCTTTGAATGCCCACGTTTTTTGCAAAAAATCAGCACTTATTTTTACAGGAACTGATAGATCATGAATATAATACGAGATATAAAGATAGCTATAATTACCCTTGTCATAAGTTAACTTTAACGAAAACAAGTCTTTATTATGCATGCATTCGTTTTTATAAATGTATAGCCAAGGATTCACATGAATTGATTAATTTTTAAAACACGATTCAAGTCTGAAGTGCTTAACTATATATAATAGATAGATAGCTAGATCGTTCAGTCGTTCAAGCTTACAGATATGCCCTCAAGTGACGTAGTTAAAATATAATACTGCAATAAAATGAAAAATTTTATAATTGAAATTAGTAAAATTATTCTAGATATGCAATAGCATATTTTCTGGAACATGAGAAACATTTCAAAGAATATCTATATGGGGATCAATTGAATAATCATTTAGCGTATAGTATGCTTTAAGAATGAGTATTTTCTTTTACTTGTTTTTCAAAATTAGAGTAGGCAGTTCTTGCAGTGATGAAGGCAATTTACTGAATATTTTCAGGATAATGAACTCAACGTTTTTGTAGATACGTATAGTTCAATTTGTTGCACTTATAGTTGTTCTTATATCTTGTGCCATGATCGTGTTTCTGAATATTTCTCGACTTTTGCAAACAAAGATTACTACCTGATAAATATATAAACTATGTAAGGTAAGTATTCCATTCTCTACAAAATACTGTTTACAGCTTTCCCTCTGAGGCAACTTAAATATACATCTTATACATCTTTTTTGAAGAGGGAACACCCTCTGAACGTCGCCCGAATTGCCCCAAAAAACTATTCCATATTTCAGAGTAGACTGAAACTGAGCATAACCGTGATAGACAGTGATGGAGGCTTAAATATTTACTAGTACTGAAATAGTTCTTAGGGCAAAACAATGTCTTGATAGAGATTTCACCACCTTGTCTATCTGCATGGACAAGTCAAGTCTTGAATTAATGATAACACCCAGAAAAGGACAAAACCGCACATATTTATTTTATTGTCAGAGAACAAACTATTCGTCCTTGGCGGAGTTTTAAAAATCCTCACATCAAGTGCATCAGATGGAGAAACTGGAGCGTAATCGACGTGTCATCAGCAAACTGTTCAGAACTTCCCAGGAGATAATCTGGTAAGTCATTTGTAAATACTACATACAAAAGAGACCCAACACTGGTCCATGTGGTACTCCCTTGTATATTTCAACTTGTCTGATCTAGCTAGATTATCTTTGCTGATTACATATTGGTAACGATTTGGTAGGTATGATCTAAAGAGGCTCAGTGCTACTCCCCTCACACCAGCATTTCCAATTTATTTAATAAAATATTGTGGTCCACACTGTCAAATGCTTTGCTTAAGTCAAGGCACATTAACAGAGTTGAGTTGTTATCGTCGAGTGAGCTTATAATCCCACGAAGAGTTTGATATATAGCTGTACTAGTAGATTTACCTTTTCTAAACCCAATTTAGTGGTTCGGATATTACGTTATGCCTCTCTAGAAACATTGTCTTGTGCATATGATTTTATCAAACACTTTGCTAAGATTAGTATGTTTTAGAAACCTACTCCGTTGGAGAATTTTTAAATAGTAAATAAACCCGATTTTATATGAACTGTATGTTTTCTGCCATTGTTAGATATAATTTTAATTTCAATGTGTTCTGTTTTGGATATTTAAAAAAATACTAATATGATTGTTTTTTCCTCATTGTACCTGACTCGCTTCTCACTGTTTCATTATAATTGTTTACTGAAGCTTAATAAATTACTTTACTTTACTTTACACTATTTTTATATTCCCTCTTCGAACACATGCCTTTGAAATCGACAATCTAGACGTTTTTGTTACTTTAAAATCTCTCTCTCTCTCTCTCTCTCTCTCTCTCTCTCTCTCTCTCTCTCTCTCTCTCTCTCTCTCTCTCTCTCTGCCAGAGATTTACTTACCATCATGTAAACAAGCTAGAGGACCTCCACTATCTCCATCGCAAGAATCTACACCTTCATCTAAAGAACCTGCACATATCATTGCATCTGTAATGGCAGTTCCATAAACATGTGGCATTTTACAAATGTCCGTTGGTTGTATGGGCACCCATCCAGCTCGTAGATCGTAAGAGAACACTAGAACAAGAGAGACATCGTAATTTATGTTACTTAGGCCTAGAATGTCGATCTTATAATGCATTGCTCACCAGAAGTACCGCTTTCCACTGAACCAAAACCCGAAATAGTGCAATTCGGTGTACCACCATAATCGAGATCAGCGTCGGGCAAACAAATGGGTTGAACATCCTTGTTCAAAGTGAAGCCGTTGCCTTTCAATTTAATAAGGGCAATGTCATTGTTCATTTTGTGCCCTTCCCGAAAATGTTCGTGAATGTAGAAATCTTCTATGTACGACAACTGCTCTGTGCCCTCATTGTCTTTCACGTTATAATCGCCGGCTACCACTACGTAGGCTCCTTTCGAGTATCCTACGAGGCAGTGGGCTGCTGTAATTACGAAATTTTGGGATATGACGACGGCTCCGCACCAATGGGATGTTTTCGTTTGACTTTTAACCCTGATGGCTGCCTGAAAAAAAAAATGGACGGGAACTAATAATTAGCAAGTCGATCGTTGGATGAAATCATTCGCTTAGAGTCAAATATACTCAAAAACTACCAGAAACAATAAGAAATAAGCAAAAGGTCTACTAAATATTCAGGACCTTCTTTAAGATCGACGAGGTTATGGGCCAAGGTAGTAGCTGGGGTCTAGGTTCATGTATCACCAATAAACACCCTCAAAAACGAACAAGGGTAAAAAGCAGAAGGGGAGGAAACAATAAAATAACTCTTTAGAGTACACTTTCCTGAATCACAAAAAGTTCAGACACCTGTTACCCAGAAAACAAATGGCCTTGACACCCTGATACAAGGATCCAAGGGAAGTTGAAGAATGGATGAAGAGGTGGAGACCTATGACAAGGTTAAATGGGCTATAAACTCATTTAAGCCATATAAATCACCGGGCTCGGACGGGATTCACCCAGTACTGTTGCAGAAGGGGCCAGAACTACTGCAGATAAGGCGCTGCAATCTACTCAGAGCCAACTTGGCTCTAAGATATATTCCGGAATCAAAGAAATATTAGGGTTACTTTTATTCCGAAACCTAGAAAAACTGGACAGTAGACGTCGAAGTATTTAAGACCGATTAGTCTTATGTCATTCGAACTCAACTAGAAAAGCTAGTAGATAGACACATAAGGGACGGTGTACTGGTTGAAAGATCAGTGCACCGTGACCGGTATGCCTACAAGACTGGCTGTTCAACAGAAACAGCACTCCATCAACTTGTGGAAAGGGTGGAATAAACGCTGGAAAATAAAGAAATCCTTCTAGCGGCTATCCTAGACATAGAAGGAGCTTTTGTCAACACCTCAATTGATTCAATCATCAGGTCCTCAAACACAGAGGAATCGAGGAACCATGTGTGGCCTTGATAGATTCAATGCTGAGGAACAGGATGATACATGCAACCATAATGGAGGAGACCGTAGTGGCCCGAGTGGCCAGAGGATGCCCGCAGGGGAGTACTTTTTCCACTCCTGTGGAACCTGGTCGTGGACGGGCTTTTGAGAACCCTCCAGGATAAAGGATACATAACCCTTGGATATGCCGACAACATTGTTGCCATGATACAAGGAAAATACAACTCCACGGTCAACGCAAAATGCAAAAGGCTCTGAATCTGGTAACAATATGGACGGATTCAGAGAGACTGAATATCAGCTGATTTGGGTGCCGAGACATCAGGGAACGACAGGCTTCCAAAAAAAGAGTCGAAGAACGCTCCAGAACAGATCATGGGGCTACCAAAACGTACAGCACGAAGGTCTTGAGAAGACTGGATCATGGAAAACCACAAAGAATACGGGGAAAAATTCCAGGAAGCGAACATGGAAAGAAATACATCAACGGCCCGTGTAACAGAAGAACGACTGACCTATTAACACTAAATAAGGAAAAAATAAAAGCTTTAACAGGGCTCATGAGTGGCCATGCGCTAGTAAAAGGGCACCTAAACAAAATGACACTGTACAATGGCGACCTGACATGCAGACTTTGCGGTAAGGATACAGAAACAGTAACACACATACAATTTTTGAAAAGCCTAATGTCGAACCAAAATTATACAGTTCCCACTCAGTGAAGGACTTGTACAAACTCGTACAAGAATTAAAAATACTCGAGTGGATACCGTAAAGAACCAAAACATAGGCGAGATACAATAGGCCAGCAGGCCTAAGTGTCACCGGAGGCAATAGCCAGACAAGCCTACAAAAGGGGTGAAGTTTTTAGTGAGTATGCGTGGAATGGTGACTCTCACAGTAGACCATGAGACTCAAAGGCTCATAACCTCCCCATAAAGGGTTTTCTTCACTCCGCAACAAAAAAAAGAAAGTACTCATGCTTATTTGATTTACTTAATAAAGTCGTTTTTTTCTTAATAAATACTATCTGGACACTTTCCAATACCGTCGGGCAATTCGGTCGCCATAAATTTCGTCCAGTCGAGCAACTCGAGGCTTATGTTTGGGGCGGTCGAGCAATTCAGATATAGCGGTGACCGACAATCTCTGCAAGTCTAAATATTCGTAACGATAAATTGGTTATAACTACCTGCCAAGGATAATCTCCTACGTTCGCTTTGGTTCCTTTCACAACCCTAAAATGTACATCTCCATTGAATATGGTATCTTTTCTCAATCCACATGATTCAGGAAAAATTGGGTAAGCAGGGTCTGTTTGCGTTACTTTCAAATCGTCTTCGGTATTTTTGATATGCTTCTCTACGGCCGAAGCGTCAAAATTGCTGCAAATCACGCCTACATCTTCGCTGTGGTCGCAATTGTGCTGCCCCCAGTTCCAATGACTGCATAGATCCAGACTAGATTCGTTTCCAAAGCAATATACCTGATCCAGCCAGATTGGACCAGTTCCTGGAGGAAATTGATTTGAAAGACGAACTACCGCCTGATAATTCATTTGAGGACTTACCTTTTCCAAAGTAACCATCTTTTTTGACAATGGAAACTCCTCTGAATCCTAGATATTTGCACACTACTTTCGCGGCATCGTCATTGAAATCGTCATCGCAAACACTGCCCCAGACACTGTTATGTTTGAGTTCTATTCTTCCTTCGTGTCGTCCAGTGCCGTTGACCAGTCGTATTTCAGCCGGTGCCTAGAAATTATTCATAATCTTCAAAATGTATCTATACAAGCCAGTAGCTTTTACCCTTGAAGTCTGGTAATTCACGTCGTGAATTAAGTGTCGCCGTATAAGAATGTATAATAGTGATTTTAAAAAACAGTGCTTTACTCACCTAATAAACCATAAAAGAGTTCATACTGTGAATATATTATAACACTATTAATAAGAAATAATCACCCTTATCCACTAAAAATACTATTAAAGTGCTGAGGACCTTTCGGCTACCAAGTAATCATCATCAGGGAATCTAAATTATAAATCAATATGTGCCTGTTTAAATACTATTTGGGGATAATAATTTGAACAATGGGTTGCCCTCAGCTGGAGATAAATCGGAATTTAATAAATTGCTTTTTCGTTTACACGTAACCGTATGAAAAAATGGTGTCATAGTACACTCTCATGGATGAGAAATTCGATTCTTTCATTAGTTTTTACCTCAGACACTAATGCAACTTGTCACAGCGTTCCGAAACCCTGAATTTCTGCAATCCCTTATTTATTTATTTATTTATTTAATCTTACACTGATTAACGGGTATAAGCCCAATTAGAGATCAGGACAATGCATAACAACCTTTATATATTAACAATTATTATCTAAATTGAATCTAAATAACCTGAATTATACTGTAGTCCAAGAGGAAACAAATTAAAAAAAAAAAAGAAAAAATAGCCAAAAATATTTAACACAGCAATGTACAAAGAGAAAAAGAAGAAAGAAAGAGCTGAAAAGTATGAATATTGTTTCATCGCAGTAGGCGAGCAATCTGTTTTAAGCTAGAATTGTAAATATCATATTTAGTACGAGTGTCATTGGTGTTATAGGCATGGCGCATGCAAAATGATGGAGATAATTTAAGTAAGTTAGTACGAGGAGCTTGGAGGTAGAAAGTATTTACAAACCGTGAGTTCAGCCGAGGAACTAGAAAATTGACTCTTTCCAGCAGCATGGGGCAGTCAATTAGGTATTGAGCAACTTGTACAAACTGGCCTGCAGTAAATAATTAATTCTGCGAGAAAGGGATGACATATTGAATTATTGATCTATCTAACAGGAAAGAATTAGGAATGCCCCTGATAGGATAAAAACCGTCTATCCTGAAAGACAGGTACTTCAAAAAGCGGCGTTGAACAGATTCCAGGGCATCTCTATGAACGGCATAACCAGGGAACCAAATCACAGATGCATACTCAAGCCGCGAACCCAAGTAGTCTGTTAGTAGCCTCCATCACAGACTCCAGATAAGAAATTAAGGATAGTTTGGTACGAAAATTACGCCGAGGTCTTTATAGGTTGCTGGTCTCTTAATACCGGATAGTACCGTTTACATTGTAATCAAATATAGTCAAGTTGGTCTTATTTGTGTAAGACATAACTAATAGTATTTAAACAGACACATTTTGATTTATAATCTAGTTTACTCTGACGATGGCCACTTGGTAGTCGAAAGGTCCTCAGTACTTTAATGGTATTTTTAATGGATAAGGGTGATTATTTCTTATCACTAGTGCTTTACTCACCTGACAATGCTGGGTCCCTTCATCCGAACCATCCGTACAATCCAAAGGACCATCACAGAGGAATGTGAGCGGAATACATTCGTTACTTGTGTCGCATTTCCAATATTCATCAGGACATGAACGATGCTCTGTTTTGCATACGACCCCCGCAATCTAAAATCGGACAATTCAGTTTGAAGTTATGGAAAATATTATTGATAAGAAGAATCGATATCGAAGGATCAAAAACCACTTCGTTAACGGCTCTGGGCACCCCAAGGCCTTGTGGTGGCTTTCGTGATACCTGTTTTGCTGGAAAGTCTTGCTAGCAAGTCTTGCTAGCTTGCAGTCTACAAGATCGATAGGTTAGTTGTTCGCAGTCTCTAAGCGTACAGAGCCAATACCCTCTATATACACAAGGCCTGAGTGCTCGATCATGACATCACAAGTCAGAGGCTATATTGCAACTGGTCACAATGACACAATGCTGCAATGCCGACAGTAAAACCGAAGCTTTATTAATTTTTCAGGACATATAAGGACTTCCTGTCTCAACAGGGTTGTCAGACGTGAGCTTAGTCCTCAGTTGCCACTTATTCGCTTTTATTAATGTAAAAACCTGCTTTTAATGGTCCTGTTTGAAAAAAAATGCATCTGAGGAAGAGCCCCTGTATTCTGTTCAGAAGCTTCTGGGCCGTGACACGTTAGGTTCCTTTCCAGCAGTCTTGGGATGATAATAGCTGAGTAGATCCACATCAACTGCTTAGGCCCCAATCCCTCCTTCATGCCAATTGATTTCTTACTGCCAAAAGGTTATCAGAGCATGTTGGCACCTAGTCCCCAGTTGCTTTTGCCAGAGTAGTTTTTTGTACAGGATGATTCCTAGATCTAACTCAAGTGAGGAATTTTTGGCTCTGCTCTCGTACCGGCGAGTTTACCAAAATTCAAGGACTAGACAATACTAGAAGAATGCGTGAGCAAGAAATTTGGGTGAAGAATTGCTTAAACATAAATATATGAATGAATATTTTCCAACAGCTTAAATGATTGCTTCCCTTGTTACATTCGAGTAGATGATAACTTACTTCTTGATCCAAGCAGTCGTGCACTCCCCATCCATTAAAATCACAATTCCGTAGGCTGGTTTCGTTTCCCAAACAACTTATGTCGTCCATCATGTAAAAAGTTTTGTTTTCCACAATATCTTTAGTGAAATACGAATTTCCCCTCACTTCTTCCGCACCGAGCTTATATCCAAGTTCTTTACAGGCAACTTCGGCATTCCTCATGCCGAATTTATCGTCGCAAATATATCCGCTTTGATTGAACGCTGAAGAAGAATTATTTGTTCTATTTGCATGCGACTAGTGGTCAATACTCACCTCTGACTACGATCCTGCCTTCGTGTTTGTTATTCGACCCGGCCAAATGGATTTCGTATCCGAGATCTTGAGTTACGCAAACTTTCTCGTCGGTACGATCGCCACAGTCGTCTTGTCCATCGCAGGTCTTGTCTTTTGGGATGCATTTGCCATTACCGCATTTATATAAGCCGGTGCAGTCTACGCTTGCGCTTTTCAGTTCGTAATAATCGCTGGCTTGGTAGGCCATGAGATAACCGGACAAACCTACATTTGTATCTGTCAATAAACAGGCCTGATCGATTCTCCTGAAATTAAATTTAGTTATCACTATATGCTACATGCCTATTGATGTTAATATTTGTATTACAACTTTTTTAAACCGTTTGATTCTGATATCGAACAGTTCATTTAAAAAATATACAATAAGAGATATTAAACATAGACATACATCTATTTGTATGTATATACCATGGATGTAGCTAATTACTACTGAAATTTAAAATGTTTAAGAGTTAAATGGGGTATTCCCCCCAGGTCTGTCGACCGTACGGGGTTGTACTAAGGCTTTCCAAATGGTAAATCCCGCCTGATGTATAAGGATAACTATAGCTGGTACCTGTTTCACCCTCTTACCCATATTCCTGTTCCCCTAACCAAACCAAAATTTTATCCATTCCACGTTTTAAATGAAAATACTGATAATGAAACCTCCTAGATAGAAAAACACGTCTCCAATCGGAATTCCGCCCGAGGTAAGGGGTACAACATTGGAATATATGAACTTGAAGAAAAACCTCTGCAACATCCGGAGTCTAGAGACATATAGAGGATATTGCCAGGGCTCATTTCAGATTCAAAGGAGGTATATGTCCCTATTTTCGAAAAGTTCTCTCTTGTGTCATCGAGAGGAGAATGTAGAGCCACAAGAATTCGACGTAATGTGTTCGATAACTGAAAACAGTCTTTATTCGTCACCATACGAACCATCTCATGATGAACTCTTTGAATTTTCTTCTCTTTAACATGACTTCATTCAACAGAACTACTCAGCAGCTGAAAGTATGATTCAAGAGGAATTTCAATGTTCACAACTCCGGTTGGCTCAAGTTCGACAGACGGATGACGGATGATAGACTGGGCCTTTCGCCATTACTTATCTTCTTGAGTAGCTAATCTTTCAGGTCAGCAGAACTAGACGAGATCATACTGTTCAACCCTTCATGGTCTCACTCTACCAGAATTCATTTTTCTATCGATCTGGGAAGTTGTGGATCTTTTTGCCTAGTGAGGTTTTTCTCGATCCTATAATCTACAAACTTGTAAGAAAAATTCCATTGCTTTCCTCATCTCCCAACATCCACCGCAGAAGATCATCATTTTTAAAAATACCAGAAAAGTTTGTGTTTTTTTCAATTGTACGAATCTTGGATAGTAGACTTCCGCGGACAGCTAATCTTGAAAAATCTTGTCTTCCGGATGGATTCCGCGTCACAATAGCTCGACTTGATGCCGACGTTTCGCCAACCATTACAGGAATAAAGGAACACTGTTGTCATGAATCGTTCAGATTATGATTACAAAATCCTGCAACATCTGCAAACTAATTCGTATAAGCTTCTGCCAAAAGATCCCACCTCCTCTATAGAACGCTCAATTTCACAAATTATTCGTCATTCTTCCCTTCCTGATTCAGATAAGAAATTTCTTATCCCCCATTGTTCAAAATGTCCCCGTTTATATGGTTTGCCTAAAATTCATAAGCCCTCAGTTCTCCTGAGACCAATTGTCAGCACTATCGGATCCCCTACTTATAAACTCTCTCGATACCTGTCATCTATTCTCAAACCCCTTGTAGGTGATTCCAATAGTGTTATCCTAAATTCCTTTCATTTCGTTGAAAAACTTCAAACGTTGAAAGTTGACCCATGCGATTTGCTCGTCAGCTTCGAGGTCGAATCACTGTTTACCAATGTTCCCATTCCAGACACCCTTTCCATAATTTCTCAATTGTTACCTGTCAAAAACATTACAACGGACTTGCTACCGTTAATTGATTTTTGTCTATCCTCCACATATTTTCTATACGATGGCAAGTTCTACGAGCAGTCCTCGGGAGCAGCCATGGGTTCCCCACTTTCCCCGATCATAGCTAATATCTTCATGGAAGCTTTTGAACAAGATGCCATTGACTCATCTGTTCTCAAGCCGAAATGTTGGTTTAGATATGTCGACGATACTTTCGTTATTTGGCAACATGGTCGCGAAAAGCTTGTTCCCTTCCTCAATCATTTAAATTAATTACATCCCAATATCCGTTTCACCATGGAAGTCGAATCGCAAGGTTCACTCCCGTTCCTGGATGTATTGGTTAGTCGACAGACTGACGGTACTTTAGGACATTCTGTGTATCGGAAACCCACCCATACCGATAGATACCTCAATGGTCTTTCCCACCACCACCCTGCCCAAAAGCAATCTGTCATAAAGTCCCCGGTCCACAGAGCTGTCAACCTATCTCAGCCACAATCCTTAAAATCAGAATTAAAACATCTATCATCTGCATTATTATCAAACAATTTCTCCCATTACAACATTCAAAAAGCCATACAGAAATACACTTCACCTAAAATTCCAAATCGACGTGAGCCAGAAATCCATCCGGAAGACAAGATTTTTCAATTGTACGAATGTCACATTTATCCTTCAAATCATCCCACTTTAGTGGTACCTTTTTAATCTCATTTGTTGGTTTTTGAAATTGAACTGTTAAAAAATTGAGTATCACAAAGTAATATACAATTTATGTAGTGATTTTGATATAAATTTTGACCAGTTTCGATAACTATCTTTCCCGAAAAAAAATCTGTATCTCTCTCTCAACCCCGACTTGTTCGGGAACTGCTAAATGTTCTCAATCTCAAGGTGATGGTAAAAGCAACCAACTATGAATCATTTATTCTATTGGTTAGCATTTCAGATGAAACAAACAAATCCTGATGGTATCTGCTCTTCCATTCTATCACTAGTTATCAATATATTCAGATAGATTCTTACCTGTAATTGAACGATTTACATTCAAATTTCGTTGAATCAAGACAAAGGTACGCGCAATTCTCTTTAGTTGCATTTGACCATCGCTCCTTTTCTGGTACAGCCAGTCTTGCGTTCCTCTGAGTGGCGAAACTTTCTAAACGTTTCTCACAGCCCATCTCATCGTTTCCAAATTGACAATCCTTATTTTGATAAAAATCAAACGTGTTAGAAGTGTATCATTCAATGAAGACTAATCGAGTCGTCCATATGATCAATTGTTTTTCGAGAGGTAATACAAACGTTACAAAAGAAACATGTCTCACAAAAGTTCGAAATTTGTAAATAAAATCTTCGTGAATTTAATAATAGTTTTTGTATGTTCGTGGAAAGGTGAATTCGGTATGTTCGTATTGCTGATAAAAAGATGCATGGCATGCAGTGTATATTGAGATATTTCTACTATGACGCATCTCGTCAGAACAACCCTTAGTTTTTCGGTAATTTTTTACCATTAACCTATATTATATATTAAGATACTGGTGTTTCTTTGAGCAAGTTTGCAACGTTACTGAACTATCTTTGTTGAAGATAGTAGTAACTGGCCAACAACGTGGTAAAAAGACCAAAACTCCACACGCCTCTGTGAGAAGAGTGAAACAGCTACCTGAAACTATAAGTTTGTAACGTTACTGATCGATCTGGACTAAAAAGACCTCAGCATTATTTGACAAAACCCAACATTTATTTCTCATTCTCTTACATTGGTTCGCTTTGGTGTCGCCATCTGGTGCACTCAAGTAGTCTCATATTCCCCGTAGCTTCTGTAAAGTTCCAGAAATCTATCAGTCAATGTGGTACATTGCTCGATTTCATAGATGGCGTGAGATATTTTGGTCTTTTTACCACGTTGTGGGCCGGTTATGATTACCTTCAACAGAGATTTTCTCCATCAGTAACGTTACAAACTTGGTAGTTCCATTGGTGAAGTCAATGAGAAGAGCGAAACAAATTTAATGTTTATCAATGGCAATGGAAAAGTTAGTAATATGATTTCATGTTATGATTATGTAAAAGGTATGTCATATTACAATAAATCAAACTAAGTTGTTTCTACGAGGGCATAGTGAAAAGTCCCTGAAAAATAAAACAGATGGTGCCACAATCGGAAATCCCATGTGACAGTTGTGATGTATTATCTTTAGGTAGAACGCATTTAAATTTTCAGACTGATATGTCATTCACTTCTGTTATGATACCCATTCTAAGCAAGCAACCCTGCAGATTTTTGTAAACATGGAGAAAAGTGAATTTCTGTCTTGATGAAACATTATTTCTTGCGTGGAAAAAACATTACGCAAACCAAAGCATCGCTTGTTAAACATTATGGGGACTCTTCACCATCGTATGGCCACAAAGAACGCTGATGAAATTATATCTTTCTCTTTTATTAAGCTGAAATTGAAATGAATGTTCCTATTATCATAGAATTGAAAAATAATAGTTTATAGAATTTAATAATTAAAGAGAAAAGTGGGAGTATGAACCCAATAGCTTATTTAACTTATCTTTTACATTTTAGTATATGATGTACACGAATTTGTGATATTCTAAGAGATAATTTGATTTTATTAAATGTAATAAAGTTAGGATTGTCCTAAATGATCTATTCTATCAAAATAGTCCTTTTTCAGGCACTTCATTAAATCTTTTTTATAATTAATGAAACAATAAACTTTATAAAAAATTTAAATGAATTTTCTAAAGAAACATTAAACTTTTTAAAATTATAAGTTTTTGTTATAAATGAAATATTAATACAACGGAATTGTCATAATTTTTTTTGGATTTTTGGGTCTTAAATGAAAAAGGCAGGTGCGAAGTTTTTTTTTTCGGAAAAAGTGTCAAGTTCGTTTTCTATAATAAAATCTT
This sequence comes from Endomychus coccineus, assembly GCA_958510875.1. Classification (NCBI taxonomy): domain Eukaryota; kingdom Metazoa; phylum Arthropoda; class Insecta; order Coleoptera; family Endomychidae; genus Endomychus; species Endomychus coccineus. The sequence continues at coordinate 12,902,677 of OY294070.1, forward strand.
ATACTTTACATAATATAAGTATATACTGGGTTCCCCATAATAGACTATCCATTTTATATTATTAATGAATTCCCTACGAGATAACTAAATAGGTTGTTCTCTGTGGGATTATCTTCTGTAGTCTTTGGGATTTAAGTAAATTATTAATCAAGTAGGTGCCCGTCACAAATAAATTTTAAATTAATAATTTCGTGGAACGCCATTTTTCTACGAGAAGTTTGTTAGTTTTCATCAATAATTATTTAATTTTTTTGCTTTGAGACATTATTTCAACATACGTTTGAACTTTCACGGATTACTCAGTCCAACAACGTGTGTTTTGTGTAGAAACTTACATAAGAAGCAATTCGATAGAAGAAGTTAGGCGTGCATTCCGGCGCCAAATCGTAAAACTGTTAAGTTATGGGTTCGTCATTGGCGGAAAATAGTTCTGTACAAAATTTGAAGAAGCCTGGACGTCAAAAAACGAGTTAGAATTGCGTTTACGAGAATTCCTAAAAGGTCTGCTAATCGACAAACCCTTATCTTAGGAATATCGAAGGGAAGCTTAGATCGAATTCTTCAAAGGGATTTAAAATTTCATCCCTATAAATACCAAATGGCACAGCATCTTAGCAATCAAGATGAAGAAGCAAGGTTAGCATTTTGTCAAGAATTTTTCGATTCACATCAAGGAGCAATTCACAGTCTCCTAATGACCGACGAAGCAAATTTTTATTTGAACGGCATGGTCAATAAACAGAATTTTAGATACTGGTCAAATGAAAATCCTTGTGAAATCTTTACACAGAACCTCCATAACCCAAAAGTTGTTGTGCGGTGTGGAGTAGGATCTTTTGGTATTATTGGCCCTTATTTTTTTGAGGATGAAAATAACCGCGCTGTAACAGTTACATCCGAGCGCTACGTTAATATGCTAGAGACATTTCTCATTCCAGAATTAAATAGACGAGGATTACTAAACAATGCCTTACTATTCCAACAAGATGGGGCAACAGCTCATACCGCCAGAAACTCAATGGGGGTCCTGCGAGATATGTTTAATGGCCGACTCATTTCTCGATTCGGAGATTTGCCTTGGCCTTCGAGGTCCCCCGACTTAACGGCACCCGATTTTTTCCTGTGGGGATATTTAAGAGCCAAAGTGTTTGGGAGTCGTCCAGGTACAATCGAGGAACTGAAAGTCAAAATTCGGGAAGAAGTTGAAGGAATAGACGAAGGTTTGCTACGCCGTGTAATGAACCACTTTTATCTAATATTGAAAAATGTGTTGAAGTTGGTGGAGGTCATTTGGAAGACGTGATTTTTAAAAGTTAGAATTAAATTAGCCAAATTTTTATAAGTTATCATAAATCCCAAAGAGTTAGCTGTAATTTAGTAAAATAAAAAGTTTGTTTTGTTAACTAAAAAAAATTTAATTCAAATATTAAAATGGGTAGTCTATTATGGGGAATCCTGTATATAAAGGACGCCGAACGTTCTGGTCGTCCAATTAAAGTTACAACGCCAGAAATAGTCGATAAAATCCTTGGTACGAGATTGGACGATCGGCGAGTTAAGGTGCAAGAGATTGCTGAGGCTATGGGCGCGATAAGAAGGACTTTTTGCGCCGTTTCGAAACCGTGGACAAAACATGGATCCATCACAACACACCAGAGACCAAAGAACAGTCGAAACAGTGGACTTGTTTTGGCGAATCGAAGCCGAAAAAGGCCAAAGTGGGTTTATCGGCCAACAATGTCATGGCGACAGTTTTTTGAGAAACATATAATGTACAACTTTTATACTTACAATATGTCCGTCGCATACAGCAGATTTGACAATACATTGATTATGACTGCATTTGAATCCTGTTTTACTACAATCGCTGTTGGAAACGGACGGTGGTGTTGGTACTTTGTTTTTACCTCCCGGTCCTACTTCCTCATACTCGTAAATATAATCGGTTCCTTGATCGATATTAGGAAACGGTGGTGGCCAAACTTTACCCGGTTTGTTCGTTGACGATTTCCCGTTACCATCTTCTGTGTCGATATAATCGCCATCAATCGGAGCTTGCACATGTTGATTTGGATGTAAAACGACCGTTACTGTGGTATGTATCAAAGGAGGTGCTTGTGTTAAAAGATTTCCGAATTCGTCGTCTATATTTCCGAGTTCGTTCCAGTTTTGCCCACCTCGATGGCAATTCACGTTGGATGGGAAATCGCAGTTTTTCGAAACGGAATTGAACAACGTACCCGGGCCGCAGTCTTGTACGAAAGTTTGACCGTTCGCGCAGTTCAGGAATTTGGAACAATCGAAGGGATGAGGATGCAGTCCAGGACTATCGTGAGGACATTGCACTTGGTGTTGATGAGAATTAATATTCGAAACTGGGTTGTTACCGGTATGGGGATTGTTATTGGTATTAGGACGGTATTGACCTTTGAAACGATCTTCGGGGCTACTTACGGAATGTCGATTGGGATGATATTGACCGTTAATGTATGGGGTTTGACCGTTAATGTTTGGCGTTTGACCGTTAATGTTTGGCGTTTGACCGTTAATGGTTGGATTTTGACCGTTAATATTTGGGTGTTGACCGTTAATATTCGGGTTTCGACCGAACTGCCCGTTGTTGTAAGAACTTTCGCGGACGTGCGGCGTCGCGTCTGGACGATGTTGTGAAAAGGGTTTCGGTCTGCAACCCATTAATTCGGTACAGGCATCACCAAAATCGAGCTTTCCGTCGATCCCTTGATTGTTAAAGTGACGATTCTGCTTTTGAGAATTCGGTAAATCATCGGGGCGGTGTTGTGAGAATGGTTTCGGTTTGCCTTCATCAAAATCTAGTAGTTCATCTATCCTTTGATTGTTGAAACGAGTCTGGCCAGCTTGATGACCTTCGTTTGCATTTACCGTTTTTTGATTATATTCGTGATGAAACTGACTATTTTTACTTCCTTGGTTGGTGTTGTAACCATTTTGATTTGGGTTTCGATGTTGGTTGTATTGGCTGTGATAATAATTCTGTTGCATTTCGTTATAGTTTCCATTTTGGTTTTTATTTCCACCCTGTACTCGAATCAACGTGTTTCCATTATCGATATATTTTTGCTCTTCCATGACGTAATAACCAGTATCCCGTAGTTGTCTTATATCTTGATTTTGATCGTTGAAACATTTGGCGATGTACGGATAATCGCAGATGTTCTTATTGGTGTCGAATAAAGTACCTGGAGGACAGACTTGCTTCTGTGCAGCTCCCTGGTTGCATATGATGAATTTCGAGCAGTCGGAGTAGTCGGGGATGAGACCACTAAATTCTTTAGGACATGTGGGTTGGTGTGAATTGAACTGTTGCTGTTGATATTGAGGCGATCTTTCTTGTATGACGTTTTGCTTGGGACCTGTGAGACATTGCACTTTGCTTGGATGGTCGCACGTCAACGTGGCAGGATTGAATAATGTTCCTGCAACATCAATCGAGGCAGTTTAGAACTGGTAAAAGGAGAAAACTATGTGAATATTCCAGATCAATACGTGCTACGTTTTTTTTTTCAGGCCATACCAGAGCATCTCTTTGAGATGAACTTTACGAGAGATACGAATTCGATATTCGATATTCGCTTCAATGTCATTTCAAAATATAGATAAGCAGAACCTTCTCAATGACAAGAATGAATTGACGTCATAGTTAGTATACTGTGCAACCAATTCATTTGAACAGTTTCCCTAAATTATTGTCGCGCTATGTTTTAACCAAAGCTGTAAGATATCTTACAGCATCGCTCATCGTGGAATGATGGCAATATAAGTGTCTGGAAATTCATATGCCTAATTTCGGAAGGTGATTAAACACAAAAAAATGAGAAAAAATGGCTTTAAGATGGTTTTTCTTTTATATCTCAGGAACCATATTATTATTATTACTGTAACGTTCCGCCGCGCGTTGTGTTTTTGTAATAATAAATCTGAACTTACTCCAGATTGCTCTAGATTTAATATTTCCCAAATAAGTGAATAGGTTCGAAATCCTATCTCACTGCTTGTAACATTTGAACTTGTAACAGTCGGCTGGGTATTATTTCAGGTAGCGTTAATACCTCATCGACGTGTTATATGAATTTTAAAATTGTTTGTTGGAACCTGTTCGGGTATCAGAGATCTTAGTTGATCCGTGTACCCTTAAGGTTCTTTTAAGCTGCCACCACTAGGCGTATATTTCAGCCCACCTAGAAGCTGTTTATAACTACTTTGATCCCTTGATCTCTTTCAAGGGACCGCCTCGTACAGTTACTTATACTTATATCTTCATATCTATTCAAGCGTAAATTTTGATGGTCGCATTCGCTGATAGGTGATTAGGAATTACCAGTTAAACTCGTAAATCAAATTAAAAAAATGAATATATATTGAATAAAACAAAATTAACAAAAAATTTGATACATTAACCAACGATGAACGATTAATCCAAAATTTGGTTGAAGGAATGATAGCATTCTAAAAACGTCTAATTCAGGTTCACCCCAAAATGGGAACCTGTGAAACCATTATCAATGTCGCTAGTTCTACCCCTTTCGCCAGCGAGCGAGTTCCTGCCAGGATCTCTGGAGAGTTTGAATCAAATGAAAGTCTAATTAGCACACAAGGAACAGTGATCGGTTTCGCGCTCGAGATCACGCCGATGATTGATAAATAATGTTAAAAAAATTAAAGAATTCCTCCCTTTCTGGTAAGCTGGGGTAAACCTACGACATGATGCTCTATCATTTCCCCTAAGTAATCTCCGATAAGCGGAATTTGTATAGACACTCAAAATAGCCCGAATGGCAGGAAAAAAATATATTAACAAATAAAACAGTGGCGGGCGAAACATGATCTGAATGGTAAATAACCACATTATATTATATTACCGATTCCGAGGTTAAAGTCAATATAACAGTTGTTCTTTGGCAATCAAAAATACACTTACCCTGTTGGTCTAATAACCCAATTCCCTCTCGAACCCCCTTGTAGAGATAAGGCACAAATAATTTCAACACTCGATTTTTACGTCGAATTAAATTTGGTATGATGTGGAATTGGCACAAAAAAAATGATTTTAAATAAGGGAACAAACACTTTACGCGTGACGCGGATGACGCGAACAAGTCCAGCGCTGCTTTAGCCCCCCCAGGGATGTATAACCCTTGTTGCATTGTTAATTTAATATCTATAAATTTCTTGAACTTGATTTGTATATTCTGGACAACATTATATTAATTGATTTGATTTAATGCAACAATGATCATCCCTGTGGACATAAAGCAAGCTGGCCTTACCGACAAGTACCTGGTGGAGAACTAACTGAGAAGGTGGTTGAGAACTGCCTTTTTTCCTCAAAGTAATTAGTTTTTATGAAATCATTGAAGCGGGCGGCCACCCCACGCTCAATCTTAGAAAATATGTTCAATTTCGAATTCCGGGATCAGAACACGCCCATGAAATATAACAACAGCCAATAGGAATCTAACTAGGCGAAAGAATTGCTCTGTTCAACTCCTGACTCAGGGAAAAAAGTACCATTGACCTCGTGTCGTGCTTACGTTTGTAAAACATGGTTCATGGCTGACCGGCCAATGATACACGAAAGAGGACTCAGATTACCGTCGCTAGGTCTTTCTGGTATATCGTGTTCAAGATATAATAATTTATAAAATTTTCAATTTGAATTTAAATCAATAATATTCAAAGGCCCCAAACCAAAAAGTAATAATCCGTCGGATTATTACACTACTATTATTATTATTATTGAAAAGGATAGAGGTTCTAGAACCTATTATGCCCAAAATGCAAAATATGAACAGTGCATAATAATGTACAATTTATAAATGGAAGGAATTGAACAAAATCAAAATTATAAATTATAACTAAGGGGTTGCGAGGAGATTATGTTGAAAAATAAAATAAGTTTTGACCTAATACAATTTTTCAGGAACTTTTCCCCGTGCTCTAGTATATTGAAGCATTTTCGAACACATGTTGAAATAAAAAAATGTTTCTTATATTTTCTTGTATTCTTATCACCTCCTTCAGTTTGGCACATGAATTTCCAGACATCCTCTATAAATACGATACTATAAGTTATAAAATATCTTACAGCAACGCTCGTTGTCATTACCGGCTTAACAACACCTCCATTAAAAAACATAATTAGCAAGATGCAATGGTTTAGTTGCGACGTTTACAAACTTTGGATACGTAGCACACGTGTTCATATCTCTGTTTTTTTACTCAAGTAATTGAGGGAGTACCTACCGTGGTCTCTTTCTAACCTACACATCCGCGAAGTGTCTCTCTCATACACACATTTTCCTACGCCGGTCGCAGAACATAGATTGATCATCATCTACCTATCATGGATTAGTGAAATAAAGTGATTGCCTTACCTGGAGCGCAGTTATCAACGAATGTTCTTCCTTTCCAACAATTTAAAAACTGGTTACAACAGAGACTGTACACAAATTGTCCAGTGGCACCTTCTGGACATTTATCGTAAACTTCAATGTGCTTCTTTTTTCTAACCACGATCGTATGCTGGGCCGTTTTCAAATTAGCGGAAGATGTCTGAGTATGATCGTTGGGACTATTTCCGTAAGTATGACCGTTGTAAACCGGATGCGGACGTTCGTTGGCGGGTTTTTCGTGATTTTCGTTACCCAGTAACGGACGGTTTCCGTTATTGGGATTCTGGATGTTGACCTTACTATAGTTGTGGTGAATTAAGATATTATTGGGAGATTGAGGTTTTCTCCAATTGGCTGTTTTGATGCCTTGGGACATGGGTGGTTTGACCAATTGCTGTTCGTTTGGATCTACAATCTGGAAAAAAGTTTACATAACTATTTTGCGAGCGAAATTTATGACCATAACTTGTAATTAATTCGATATCCGTCGATAGCCAAGAATGTCGTCCAATTACAGTTACAAGATGGTAGAAATAAACTTGCAATAGGATTTAGCAGGAACTGAGGCTGAGATATAGTTTTGAAACAAACAAATGGAGCATCTCAATTGTTTCATTAAAAAAAGTCCTCCCCGGTTTTAGAAAATGATCTTGCAGCTTTTATCAGCTTATTTATCATTTCAGGGCTTTAACTTTTTTAAGAAGGGCATGAAAGAAAATCGTATATCTTGCTCTCGGTGAACAACGTTCCCAACACAAACATCTCGAAAAACAAATATCTTGTGAAGGAAGTAGATTTTAATTGTTACTTATTAAGGGTCAAGATGGTAGAAATAAAAAAGTTCGAGCAGGAACTGAGGCTGAGATATAATTTTGACAGAACCAAATGAGTCAGCTCAATCGTTTCATTAAAAAAAAGGAAAGTTTTCTCCCCGATTTTACAAAATGATCTGGCAGCTTTTATTAGCCTATTGATCATTTCAGGGCTTCAACTTTTTTAATAAGGGCATGAAAGAAAATCGAATATCTTGGTCTCGGTGAACAGCACTCCAAAAACAAACATTTCGTAAAGGAAGTAAATATTAATTGTTAGCTATTTTATGTTGACAAAGTTTTGGCTCAACAGGTTGAACAGTGACAACGTCAGTGAACGAGGCAGACATGAAGTCACTGATGAACCATCTCCGAAAGTGAAATAATAATACAACTTTAATAATGATATTTGGCAAACCTATATGTTCCAACACCATCTGCCAGAAAGCAGAAGTACCACTGGGAATGCAATTCTCAATGTTACGCATTGACAAGAATTCTCGCGATTTAAAGAGACGACGAGGAAACAGTTGGAAATACTACCGCCAGGTGACGGTCCCGCAACAATGCATAGTGAAATACAAGCTCATTTCGTGTCAATAGATAAAGTTTTGGTTCACCAGGAACAGTCTGCCTGGTCTCACTGACAAGCTCATGACTATGGCGAAACAGCTGTCTGTGACTATAGGACGTGTAGTCACTATTCAACCTGGTGAACCAAAACTTTGTCTATTAACTGCTAACACGTAATGAGTTTGTATTTCCTAATGCATTTTTTTATGTTGTTATTTCTATCTCTGTTATAGTGAGAAAAATAGACATAGCATAACGTAAAATAAATAACAATTAAAAATTACTTCCCTTACGAAAAATGTACCTCGTATCATATGTAGACTAATAGCTTTACTGGCCGCAGTTTAATTGGTTGCATAAGTGTGTCACTGAGTAACTCATTTTATACGGTGATACACCCAGTGATACACTTATTTTCTGCAACCAATTAAACTATCGTCTGTAAAGCTATTAGTCTATACATGATTCGAGATGAATTGTTTTTAAGTATTTATTGATAGTTGAAGTTTTTACTTTATGCTAATTTCTCATGTTGATAAACGAAATAAACAACACTATTTTATCTACGTATATTACCAATTACCACTGATTCTTTGTCACAAACTGTCATTATCAAACGATAACAGTAAGTTTTATGAATAGTGATAGAATAAAACACTATTACTTCGTTTTTATATCACTTATGTTATAGAACACTTTTATTGTGACTAAGTTTCGATCACCGTGTGTCATCTTCAGAATAATTCAGAAGTAAATCACATTAATAGCATTCTACAATAAAAGTGATGTAAAAACAAATAATATTTTATTTTATCAATATGATAAATTAACACAAAGTAATGGCAACACATTTATTACTCACTTCTAGAGAAGCCTATATGCTGAAATATTTGTCAATATATAGTTGTTAAATGAGAAATTTGTTTTTTATTCACATTTTACTATCCATTTTCAATAACGTGGAAACTCTGGAAGTACCTACTTAGGTTTGAGATCTGATATTTTTTGAATAATCATAAAACATCGAACGTTTTCACGGATACATCAAGAGTTTCTCTTTAAATGTCCAATTGTTGAATTGTTAATAGTTAATTTCAAGGAAACAATGAATACTTACACATTGAACATTTCCTAGAAGTATGCCAACAATAATAATGGGTACAACCCTCACGAAATAACACATTTCAACACAATTGTTAATTTTTCATGTTTCGATACTATCTGTTCTTGACATATAATGTTCTTGTGATTATGAATTAGCTGTAAAATGTGTCTTATCTTTATTTACAACTGGGAAATTGAGAGGTCAAATAGATGCCCTATTGAATCATTTCTAGTGTAATCACTTTGTAAAAACAAAATTGTTAGCAGGTCATCTTGGTTTTTCTTCGAAATTGAGGACAAATAATCTAGATTCCTTTCGACAATGCAAATAGCACAATAATTTTGTGAAATGTGAGTCTTACACAGTTTTCATAAAAAAATTGTTTGATTATACAAGAGTCTAGTAAGTATATAGTAACGGTACATGTAGTATCATTTTAGGCATCTCTAGCAAACAATTAATGCTTATAGATATGGAAAATTAATCAATTTCGGAAAATTCCGTGAACTTTGAATTAAATGTTTCCGATTGCTATTAGTATGATGTCGCTTTATTAGGAAATGAATAATTAAACATAATTTTCCTCTGCTTTTTTTTAGACTGAAAATATACATTCTAAATCTCCAATAACATTAATTTTATATTATTATGTTCAATTTGTAAGTAGATAGTTATTCTGTTGTACTTGTTATATTTTGGAAGTAGAAACGTTTGTATCTCACGCTCATGGGCCAAAAATTTATTAAGGCGGTTTGGTAGAGATAGTTTTTTATGATACAATTTTTCGAAATTTGTACAGACCGTTTGAATAACAATATAAGGATATGTCTAATTTTTTGGAGGGCTTCACTACACCGTTTTTTCAAATATATCGAGTCAAAAAACAACATTTTAACATGAAAGCTTATGGGGACGTGGTTACATCTTCTAATTTAAAAAACGGCTAAATAGGAATGCTTCTTTGTTTTAATGGAATAAAATCATTAAAATAATATTAAGTGCAAGTTTGAGCGAGCCCTACTAATTATTTCTATGAAAAAATAGCCTAGACTTTTTAATTTATACATTTCATTAATTGTTATTAAGTTTTAAAAACACGGAAAGTCGACGACAACTATACGATTATTATTTTTATATGTGCTTATGTATACAACTCCAGCCGGCAATATTTATAGCGTTGCCAGACCTCCACTCTCGCCCTCCGCTTGGTCTTCTTTTATATTTCCCCGCGCTAACACTACCGAACCATCATCATTTACATTAAACATTAAGCATTTGCTTTGAACTTCCTCTGTTAGCAGGTTTTCCTATCGAGTAAACATTTCATGTTAGTTTTCGTTGAAATTTGGACCATGACTATATAATAGTTGTATGCAAATTTTGCCAAAAGCGTGTTTTAAAGTTTCCGAGTCTTATATGGGCGAGGGTTTACTTTTGCATAAATAGCAAGAAAAAAAATTAGACGAAGATTTTGATTGAATTTTTCCTTCTGTTTAACTAAATTTGAAAAGCAGGTATAAAGATACGTGTTAAATTGAACATGGCAAGGTCATAATCTATCTATATTATATTATAGCTCTTGTTCAGTAAACTGAGCGCTGTACCTTCTAGATACAAGGCCTGAACGCTTACAAACGTAAGTGTAGGAAAATTTTTGCACAATATGCCCCATTTTTCTTGTGAGGCTGCTTGCCAAAAATGCAAGTACATTTTTTAGTCGATTTTCGCTGTTTTTGAAGTGTAGATTGATTAGTTTACGTCTGAGATGCAAATGACCTATATAAAAGTTGTTGGTAATTTTATGAGCTACAAAACCCTGCCAATTTTGAGCCATTAACAATTTTCCGCTTTGATGGAAAATTGTAAACAGAAATGTAAACAGAATCTTAGAAGTCCAGATATTGAATAATGCCAACTTATAGGGAAAAATTAGCTGAAAATTTTTGGTCATTAATAACTTCCATATTTCGCGAGATATCTGGACTTCTAAGATTCTGTTTACATTTCTGTTTACAATTTTCCATCAGAAGCGGAAAAAATTATTAATTGCTCAACATTTTTTCTTGGCAGGGTTTTGTAGCTCATGAAATTATCAACAACTTTTACATAGGTCATTTTCATCTCAGACGTAAACTAACCAAACTATACTTCAAAAACAGCGAAAATTGGCCAAAAAATTTAAACAATTGCATTTTTGGCAAACAGCCTCATAAAAAAATGGGACATATTGTTCAAAAATGTTCCTACATACCACACGACCAAACGAAATAGGTTTGACTGCTATCCCATCATTTCTAAAATCAAGTGCTTTTTGTCTAATTTGACTGGACTATTTAAAATGCTTTATTTATTATTTTCATAGCATACTAGAAATTACGGGCAGAAAATATCAGAGCGTGACGTCATACAGTTAGTTCGGGGCGGGTGCCAGCGCATAATGAATAGGATTTTTTCTTGCATTTTAGCAAATATTACCACAGGATTTTATTATAAACTTTAAGAGCCTTTGGTAATAGATATTCATCACATCGATTTTATGAGCTTTGAAAGGAAATAACATGTTAATATACAGACCGTTCAAGCCGTTGAGCAGTTTGGGGATTTTTCGTAGAACAACTAAAAGTGAACCATCACGTTATGTAAAAGAGTCTTGCTTGATAATATGAGACATTTGTTTAGGAATTTATGAATTATCAGTGCTTATGGTACGGCAAATCAGTGAAATCAAAGTGACTCAAGTATCATCAGTAGTAAGGTTTGCAATCAGACAAAATTGTATATTATATTATACTAGGACTAATAAAACACATAAATCAGTTTAAAATTTCGATTTATATAAAACGTAATTCTATAAAATAACTTATTTGTTTAATATCACTTATAAAATAGGCACATAAAATATAAGAACTCAGTATATTATAAAAAAATTGAGTTATGTACAAATAAAACTAACGACCACAAAATACGCAGGGCGAGAAAACTGAGGAGAATTTTCGTTCCTTGATGCAGCCAGTACAGTCTGAAAAAAGGAAACCATATTTAAAATATAAACTCGTATATTGGAAGGAATCATCTGGAAATTTAGAAACTTAAATAAACTCAGCAATATTACAAATGAACACTACACTGAAAAATACATAAGCTTTTATCATGAAAATAAATGAAAACACGATATATTTCACCACACAGCTGCTTCAGGTGAACAATAGTACTAAAGAGTGCATGAAGATCCTGGCTGAATCAGCCATAAGGAACAAACTTCAGCTAGTATGGGCACCCGCTCACTCTGATCCATTGATCAGAATCTCATCACAGGCCTGCTGGACTGGGTCTTATATCAAAGGGCGCACAATAGACCCAATCAAGCGGCCTAAGTGGTCTGGACATGTCCGCCCTAGTTTTGATTAATTGATTGAAGGAATGTTTGAAATATTTTCATAATTAAAATTCAACTCTGACCTCCCGAAAATTATTCAACCTCCCCCCAACATTTTTCCTACTTTGACATGACCATACTTCACCTGAAAAGCCGCTGTGTGGGGAAACATGTTGTTTTCTTTTATTTTCATAATATTTTTATTTTGAAATTTTTCTACAGTGTTTTAATCAGGGTAGTATTCATTTGTAATATAAGGGATTAACAACAATTAAACATGAACCAATTTTTTACTATGTTGAATCTTTCAGTTTTTTTTTCTAGGAATGACAACATTATGTCATGTTTACTTACCTTCTCCATTTGGTTAGGGCTTCGTTCAACGTATCCATCGAATCTTGAACCAAATATACTCGAACACCTCTGATATAGACGCTGAAAAATTCTTCCCAGTCCAATTGCTTTAAATCGCAAAAGAATAAGTCTTTATCCGTCTGGGACATTCTCTGGATCATACTTTGTACTTTACTCGATCTGTACTCGAAGTTTTTCGTACTAAAATATCGGAGAACGTCTGAAAATCTGTGAATTTTTCGGTACACTTTCATTAACCTGCAAGTGAAAAATCTGTTAGTCATGCTTTACAGGAAAGAAGATACACATATATTAGGAATAAGTGTATATGCGATGTGCTCGGTTAGAAAGAAACGACGTCATAGTTAGTAATTTTGTACAACGAATTCATTTGTACAATTTTCCTAAGAATGGGCCTAGCTATCTTCGTCAAAACAGGAATATTTCTTTTTATCAGTTGGTAACAGTTTGCAGGGTTGCCACTAAAACAGCCTATTGCAACAAGGTTACAATAGACGATAAGGTACTGGCCGAGAATTACCGCCAAATCAGTCTCACACCTATCGAAATTAAGATCATGGAATATATCATAATTGATATAATATTACATTTTGGATTTGAACAACAGATTATACCGGACAACCACCATGTCTTCTTACCGGCTAGATCTACTTCTACTAATCTTGTTGAATCTTTAAATGACTGGACAATTTCTTATCATAATGATATTAAGACTGATGTGATTTACTTAGACTCTAGCAAAGCCTTCCATAAAGTTTTCTGTTAAAATTGGAGCACAACGGCATACGTGGCCCATTACTACGGTGGATCTCAGCTTTATTGTCTGGTTGTACTTTAAGGGTAAAAACTAGGAACTAGCTTCTCGGAATCAATCGATGTAGTGAGTGGTGTTCCTCAAGGATCAGTGATTGGATCATTATTGTTACTAATCTACATATCAGACATTCCAAATCTGGTAGATTCTAAGTGTTCTCAATACGCAGATGACATACCATTGTATCATGGCTTATATCACAAAATGCGTCCAAGTGTGCGGTGCTTCATATTGCAAAAAGTAATCCAAAACTTGCTTATTTTATTAATGGCTCGCAGTTGAATGTGTTCACGTCACAAAACGATTCAGATATTTCACTCCTACTTAACGTGGTCACAACATATTGCTATCATTTGCAAGAAATCGAATACGTCTATATTTCTGTTTAGGAAAGTTTTTAGCCAAATAGTACAGTACAGATAACTGTAACTGATCCTCCAAGACGCAGAGCACTCTTGGTAGAGCTTTGCACCACTGGGAAGATACAGAAACTGGATACGAAAATGGTGCTAAACCTCTTCATTTTAATAATTTTTTTGGATTGTTTTCTAACCTATTTTTGTATTCTTTAACATTGTATTACCTGATACGTATTGTTACTTATAATAAGTTATTATATTTGGATCATAGGATTTTACCCTCCACTCTGAATTATTAATAATAATAATATAATAATACATACTGAGAGGGAACTTAGTGCTTAGCTGTTTAGCATTTGCTTGACAAAATATAAAGGGGTGCGATGTTATCTGTTTGAAACCATTGATAAATACATCAATGAATATCTAATAACATCATGAATGACTGTCTCATCTATACTTTATCCTAATGATACACTTGGCGAGTTCTCTCAATAATGTATTACATCCAAAGCAGTTCTTAGTCAACATATAAACTTACATAGGTGATTTTCCAATACATAGTAATGCTCCATCGACTATAAGAGCTGGTAAATAATGCAGGAAGAATATGAAGAAGAGATAGCCCAATCGAGATTTCTGTAGATAGAGGCAATAGTACCATATTGCTTTCGTACTTGGGTAAAAAAGTCCATATTTCTCGTTCAATCTCATGAATTCACCCCATGTTATGGGCTGATCAATGCTTGATTCGAAATGGTATACGGGAGGATCCTTGGGGAACTCCTCTTTTGCTTTGTTCTTCTCGTAGTTAGTGCCTATTTCCCAGCCGGCTGCGATGAGAGAATTGACACACATATCGACAGGTACAACGTTGCCATTTACTGATTCGTCGCAGTGCAGAACTCTCAGTAGACCATTTCCTGAGGCTGCGCATATTCCCGTGGGACCGTACATGTTGTTGATCCAAGCGGCTATTGGTTCTTTGTACGTCGAGATTACTAAAAAAAGAAATATTTTATATGAGGTTGACGTGGTAGTGTCAAAATGCAAAACGAATCAAACACCCAAATCGTTCCATGATAATTCATTTATTTATTTATTTCAAAGCTCAACGACAAAGTCATTTTACAGAGCGAGGTGGTGTATGTGTTACAACTAAAAACAGAATACATCAATAGAGCTGTAAATATAATTATACTACTATATACTATCATTTCAGATGGTAGCCAACTTGTAGAAATAAGATTTGATAGGAGAGATGCTAGTGGCAAATATATCTAACTGATCACCTATGCTGTTGCAAATATTACTCATGTGGTACACCGGAGAATTTAATAAGATATTGGTTCTACCAGTAGGTTCATAAAAAGTAATGTTTCCACGCGATAATAAACTAGAAATATTGACATTTAGTTCAGAAAGAAGGTGAGAATCACTAAGTTGGCTAGAAATTAATTTGAGAATAAAGAGTACAGACTGACAATCTCTACGGGACTACGGGACTACGGGTACTTAGGCTAAAAACCGCATGTCTTTGAACTAACTGATCATGGGCTACACCTCTAAGAGGGTAGACTCTGCCAATTTTCAAGGGAAGTAGTTACAAGAATCTTCTCGAGTCTCCGAAGGAAATGATAATCGGGGGTCAGTCGACTTTTCCGAGACGGTGAAATATCTGGCAGAGGATTCGGTCTACAATAAATTAAGCTCAACATAAGTGGGAGAGGCCGCTCTCCCTTGAGCATCCTCTAGTTGTGCAAATGGAAATAGATTCTTGTCCTATTTTTGTCTCTGATATTCTGGTAGAGAGCCGTTGAGACATCCATCTGGTTGTCATACTATCTACTCATCGTTTAAGAATACTGTTTTATGAAATACTCATGTGGTACTATCAAGTCGATATGCAACGTAAAATACCAAAATAAGACTGTGGATTTTATAATCCAAATCACGAAGCCCCTTAATGTGAATGGAGGTTAGATTAGGAAGTATGGGATTAGCTCAGCTTTAGGCTTAGGTTTCTTGCGAATGAACTGAATATTGATCCCTCTATTACCACCGTATGGTCTGTTATGGCTCCGTCTGATTATAGTTTACCCAACAAGTTCAGTATTTTTATAAGGCCTATAATTTTGCGGGTTGAGGTTTTGTTAAGATCTTTTGGTAGATGTGTCTTAACTAACATCTCAGACCTGATTCTTTCCCCGACTGACAATTTGCTCACTAGCTTACTAGATCATTATGGAAAATCTTCAGATTGATCTCCTTCAGTAAGAGGGGTTCAGTGCTTGAATATTATTCCGGGCACATGACCTGCTTGGATTCGTCATCATAGCACCCATGATACATTCGCATTGAAACTTTAGTACAAGGAGAGATTATTCTATTATTCCGGATTATCAAATCTTGAGATGTTATCCAAGGTAAAACGATTCGGAGGCTATCATGTTTTTCGTGTTACAATGTGGTATCATACTCACCAATAGCTGGCCTGAAAATGCCAACTGGTAACCCAAATCCATCTTGCCTCACAATGTCTTCCGCCAATGCTTTTGTATATGTGTAGGTATTTGGCCATTTATCCAAGATACTGAAAACAAAAATTTTGATTGATGAGCTCATGTGTCAAAACGCTATTTTTGAAATTATTTCAACTTACCTTGGAGTAATACTTTCTAAAAGTTTTTCCGGGATATTTTCTGTGAGCAAAATCAATTTTTTACTATCTGTAGGCGAGGAGTAAACTCTTTCTTCGATGACGGTTTGAGGGCAATTGCAGTAGGCTGTGGATACGTGCATGAAGGTTTTCAAATTCGGCATGAGTTGCGCCATTTGCATCAGTTCTTGCGGTGCTCTTATGTTGATACGCACGGCCATTTTGAGTTTTTCGTCGAAACGGACTGTAGCAGCAACATGGAACACCACGGAAATCTGGAATTTCAAGATCGAAACGTTAAAATATAAAATGATTGATCGAGTAGGTGAGAAAAGCTAAAATGATATGCAGAACTATTTGTGATTGTTTTACAATTTCAAAAATACCTACACCAGCACAGTTTGTGAGTTCAAATTCTCGACAGAAATATCCATATTTTTCCGTTTCACTAATTCTTTATTAAAAAATAAAAAGTGGTGGCGGCGATTGCAGTCTCAATGCTTTATGGTTGGAGGTAAAACAATATAAGCTAATGTTTTTGAATCTCCCACAAATATGTATTTTCGATATTCGCGCATTGTTGTACAGATTCTATCACCTGTTTGCTGTTGAATATAACCCCACCTACAAGGTGGCATTGAAAATAGTATCTAAAAACACGTTAAACAACACTGTTTCAAATCGTATCTGCAGTTTTGACAGAACTTTGTTCCCGTACTTTTCTTTGTCGTTGTCGTGATCATAATTTCATTCCCAATTTTCTTAAAATATCCCATCCCATAAATTCACATTAGTCCAAAAGGGTGCTAGTCTAGCTTTAATTCGGAAACGAATTAAGTATACTAGACGCGAGATTGATTCCATCAATATAACCCTCTTAGGAATTCAACTTGAAATTTAAAATACCCTTGAGCAATCCGATTGGTTGTTTCTCGACCGAATTACTTATTAGTCGATCAAATTCGTACTCTCAATTCCAAACGTCATATTCGTAAATGCAAAAGGCTTCTTGTCTTCCAATGCCTTCAGCACCAACCTTTCCTCTTGTAAATACTGTGGTTAATTTATCTTCCCATACCCTTTCCGAAGCAGAACAATCAGCTCTATCTAAAGGTCCTAATTGCGTTCTCTCCCCAAAAATGTTCCTACGACATCCATTATTTCTGCTGTAGAAGCATCCCTACATAAAGTTCCCCATCCCGCAACAGATGAAATTCGTTTCGAAACAACATTCCAACATTCCTAATCGATTCTTATTTATCTTCCACATATTTTCTGTACGTGGGCAAGTTTTACGAGAAGTCCTCAGGAGCTGCCATGGATTCCCCACTTTCCCCGGTCATAGCTAATATCTTCATGGAAACTTACAAGGAAGATGCTATTGACTCATCTGTTCTCAAGCCGAAATGTTGGTTTAGATATGTCGACGACATTTTCGTTATTTAGCTAAATGATCGCGAAAATCTTGTTCCATTCCTCAATCACATAAATTCATTACATCCCAATATCCTTTTCACCATGGAAGTTGAATCGAAAGGTCCACTCCCGTTCCACTTACACCGATGGATACCTGAATGGCCTTTATCACCACCACCACCACCTTGCCCAAAGGCAATCTGTCATGAACTTCTTGGTCCACAGAGCTGTAAACTTATCCCAACCTCAATCCTTAAAATCAGAATTAAAACACCTTTCATCTGTTTCGTTATCAAATACTTTTTAGCATTGTAACATTAAAAAATCAATACACTTCGCCTAAAATTTCAAATCAACCTGAGCCACAAGCCCCCCACTTGCTTTATCCAGTGCCTATCTTCCATATATTGACAATATAACTCATCAAATTTCTAAAATCCTCAAGAAGCATAATATTACTACTCGTTGTTCCACACTTCCAAAACTTTCTCAGTTCTACAAACCTATGAAAGGTCCACTTTGTTTATAGCATTTCCTATTCTTGCGGTAAAGTCTACATTGTTGAAACAGTTCGTACAGTAGCTACTCGTGTGAAAGAACATGGGCGCTGTACAATGCTTCTTCACCACATTGGATCTGCACTCACGGAAAACAAGTTTGACACTGATCATCAAATCCTGTTCGAAAATACTAAAATCCTGGCCCGAGCCCCAAACTTATATCAGCGAAAAACTCTTGAAGCGATTGAAATCCTAAAACATCCAAACACTAAACCGTGACTCAGAATATTACCTTCGAAACATTTGGAAACCTATCCTCGAAAATTTCACTCCGCACATGATCACACAACGGCAGGATCAAGTGCCAGAACCACCGGAATAAAGGCACTGAAGATTTTTGTTATAATAAATACCGCTACAGAAACCAGAAGAATCAAGTTCAGCCTCAAGCCTGCACTGAAGATGCCACCTGTAATGGTTGGAAAAACGTCGGACTATGTGCCTGAACTATGTGAAAATCTTGATTTCCGAAACTCAAGAATAAATCCAACGATTGTTTTATAATTCCTTGTTCTACCCATGGCTCACCCTGTATCTTTAATTAACAAGCAATACATAGTATAATATGTGACAGAATTCCAATAACTCATCTTCATTCCAAATTGATATTCCAACGCGTCGGTGTTAAATACGTACAAGACTGTTTTCGGATTATTAATAGCTATCTTGGATTGCCTGTTGCATATTTATATCAAATTTCCTTGCATACATCAAGGTGGATTCTAATGTTGTAATACGATTGTTAATTAATTGGTGGTCACTAGCTAGGTCAACTTAAATCGGAATTCCGCATCAAAAGAAGACAAACAAATTAGCAGCCTACTAATTCTAAATCGAAAGTTCTAGTTTAAATATAGATATTAGTTTACGCTCATTCATGCCAATACATAATATTATTCATAGCTATATTTACTATTAACCGAGATTTAGTATGACTTCGGTATAAGAAATGAACTGACATTTTTTAAATTAAATTTGAATTTCGATGACAATGGGTAAGTAATGACGTCATTGTATTCAGTGGCGGCTCGTGAACTTTTTAAGAGAGGAGGCTGGACATAAAACGTTTTTGTAAAAATATACTGTATTCAGCCAATTAATTTAACCTTTGCACAGCGACCGTACCAGCTACTTCAGTGACAAAATTAATTGTTGCCAAGCAAGAACCAACGTGGAAGTGTAGAGTTTCTCTTTGCAAAAAATTTTTTGTTCGTTTTTTTTTTTTGGATTTTTGATATTTTTCTTTTTTTTTGAAATTTTTCATATTTTCTTTTTTTTATAATTTTTATCAACTTTTTCTATATATTAACGGAATTCTACGGTCTTTAGTTTGCGAAAAATGATCAATAATATTATCATAAAATGTATCATTTTGTTTTAAGTGTTTTACTAAATCTTTTTCAATAGATATCAAACTAACATTGTATAAACGATTTTGGCCCATTGTATTTCCCATGTAAGTTTTAATTCGTTTGAGAGTAGAAAATGATCTCTCCACCGATGCCCGACGTGACAGGAATGGTGTCAAACAAAGCAGTTTATAAAACTGAGGTAAAACTTGTTGCAAATCATTGTCTATCATACATTTATCATATCGGCGTGAATGTCGTACTGGCCTAAAATATCTATATCCGAGTATACAACGCATAATTCATTGTGCAGTGCTATTTTATCAAAAAATTTATATTTTAGAACTAAGTTATCTGAAAGTGTATTGGGAAACTCTTTTGAAAAAGATTCGAAAAATCTTCTATTCGTCAAGTCGAAAAACTTCAATTCATGTAAATCGGAAAATCGAATCTCAATTTGACCTTTAATAGTATTTAAAATTTCATAAAAAAAGTTATTTATAATGTAGTTTCTTGTCCACCAAATTATATGTTTTCCTCCTTTAACAATATTCTGTTTACCGGTTAATTTAAACTTAATACTCGATGTAATATGTTCCTGCGATTTTTCATGTCTGTCTATACCACGAGCTAAATTTTTCAAATCATCATAACCCGAGTGCCCCCAACATGAAGTTGTATCAGATGTAAATAGCCAGCAATACCAGCAATATAATTTATTGTGTACCTCAGATCCCGTTAACCAGAAATATTTTTTATAATTATCAGTATCAAATGATCGATTTTGAAACATACCTGACCTCACTAATCCTTTCAAATCCGGTTATTTCTAAAAACACTTTTCTGTCATATGTTAATCCACTAAATGGATTTTCTAAGATCTCAGCAACTAAATCACTTCTCATTTTAACGTTTAATAACCAAAGAACTCTTTGTTAATAACTCACCGAACAGATAAATTATAACTTAACCTTACATCGCGTTGCGAAACAAAAACAATAACTGACGGAGCACGTGTCGCTGTCGCAGCAAGTATCGTATTTCATAGGACCGACCGAGTGCTTACGAGAAGCTAGCCTACGTAGAGTGTTGCCATATTCGCTGTTTTACCTTATTTGGCAATTGAACTGGTTGGAAAAACGGCAACTGTGTTGACCACACGTATTTAGCGTTTGAGATATGTATAGAATCTAGCCTCTGGCCACTGTTGCCAGATTAAAAATAACTACTGAGAACGGGGAATTAATTGTAAAATTTAAAGAATTATCAGAGAAACAGGAAATAAAATGGAGAATGATCATTAAGATAAATTGGTGAGGAGGCTGAGCCTCCTTAGCCTCCTTCGAGGAGCCGCCACTGATTGTATTGTTTACCAGGAAACGTAAGCTGGGCACACTGCCAGAGATTACTTTCTTTGGAAAGGTGATGCAACTCAAAGAGTCGGTGAAGTTTATGGGAGTAATCCTAGACTCTAAACTGACCTAGCGGGAACATCTCAAATATCGGGTGAAGAAGGCATCTGCGTCCTTCTGGGCGTGCAGGAGAGCTTTCAGAAGCTCATGAGGATTACAGTCAAAGATTCTCAGCGATTTTAAGTGAGGCAATCTCTAAATGCCACATACTAGAAACGAAACAAGATAGCTCCTCCCAAAATTCTCATCCCGAATAGAGGAGACTGGAGTAACGAAACTCTCACCATTCTGCCACCAGGTGGGCTCGTATGGTTCACAGATGGGCACAAGGTAGGTTATGCTTCTGGGACGATAGTGTACTTAAAAAAGTCGAAGATTACCGTCTCAGTGACTCTAGGCGTTTACTGTATATATTTGCACAGACAGCCAACCGTCTCTGGGAGTTCTCAAATCACTCAGAGTCACATTAAGGCTAGTCAAAGAATGCAGAGATATATCAGCTGAACTAGCCAAGAGAAACAAAGATCAATTCAACTGGGTCCCTGGAGAGGCGGAAGAAACTGCCTCTCACATCCCGTTGGAATGCCCAGCATTACCATCCCTCAGGCACCGACACTTTGGAGAATCAAAACTGCTCCCAGAAGAACTTATGGAAACCAGCGCTGGCAATATTCTGAGTTTCTGGCGGGCCACAAACCTGCTAGAATAGGTTTCTGATTACGGGGCGCACATTGGGCCCAACTAAGTGGCCTAAGTGCATTTGGAGGCTAAGTATCCTACCCTCGAACGATGATGAAGATAGTGATGACGTCAATAGAAAAGTATACTCTCCAGAATTTTTCTGCAAAATGAACATTTGTCGAGATATGGCCACTCGAGATTTCCTAAAAGTGGGGGGGGGAGGAAGGAATGTGAAAGGTAGAGAAAAAGTTCAGGTGAATATATGATCGAAATACAAGTTTTTTCTCAAGTTCGTTTTGTCCCAGTTTTTTAGGAAACACTTGAAAAACCAGGCCCTTTCTTTGACATTGTAGCGCTTCAAAGCTATTTAATTGATAAAATTCGAAAAATTTATGTATATACGTTGAGTTCTTCTTAACAATTTTTTCCCTGAAATTTTTTTCCCTGAAGTTTTTTTAACATGCATTATTCCTTGTTACAGACAGTTTTTGCGACGACAAAAGTACTACATTTTTAGGAGGTACACTAAAAAATGTCAGAAATTCGTAAAATAGTTCGGATTTGTATATATTATTGTAAAAAAAATATAAAATCTAAGTATTAAAGCCGTTTTTAGATGTTAAAACAAATTTTTAAACTGAAATAGTGGGAAATTTTCCCGGATTTTTTCTGAAATTCACGTTTTTCAATGAAAATAATTCATCATAACAAAATTACTGGTATGGGTCAATCAGATAGAATTACACAGGACCGTAAAACGAATAGCGTGGAAAAGGTTAGGCTATAAGAAACAAAGACAAAGACCATGATGGAAAAGATGGAAGTATGTAAATTTGGCAGATCCGAAGTGAAGGAGAATTGAGCGTAGGAGAAGGATAGCCAAATATAGGAAACGTTGGGATAAAATAATCAAGCATAACTTTGTCGCCTACTATCGAGTTTTTTCTCAGATAGACCACTCCATGTGGTGGTTGACGTAGTATCCTCCGATACTATAGCTATCAAAGCCGGGGTTTCACAGGGAAATGTCTTGGCACCAACTTAGTTTCTGCTCCATATAAACGATCTGCTGAAACTGACCATCTGCCCGTCTACAGCTTTGCAGATTATGGTACACTTCATACTGCTTTCTCATCTAGAGCCCCTATACCATCCAATGAAGCCAGATGACAGGTTGCCACAATTAATGGAGATCTAGCAAAGATTTTGAAATGGGAATCTGATAATCTAGTAGTTTGATGCAAGCAAAGCTTCTTCAGGAAGGCGGATTCCACAATCTTTTTGAATTTGCCATTTTATTGACTATTCTACATTATATGATCTATAATCGGATCATGAAAAACATTTTCATGATAATGAACCTAAGCGTTCAATAATCTAACATGAATGAACTTGGGTAATGCCAAATGTAAATAAGTATAAGTTCTTGGGAAACCCGAAGTAATTAATAATTCTGATAGTATTATAAACCAGACTGGAAATAATGTATGTACATTATGATTCATATTTCCTATTTATTTTAATACCGTGTAACTTTTGCTAATGATACTTAAAATTGTCGAAAACAGTAGAAACAATGTTTTGTTTCGTTCTTTCATATTAGCAATGTTTATGTTCAGTGGTTTGTGTGGAACAAGCCTTTGGACATTTTTCATGAGAAAAATCAAGGATGCCGCTTCAAAATATGACAACACACGTCATATATCATGTACCGGAAGTGACACAAATAAACAATGTTTCTAATTGATGGCTGGCCCGGCCTCCTAATATCTTGTTTTCCATGACACCCTTTACTTTTTTCATACATTAAATCAAATAAGCGTAGTTCGGCTATCAGTTGTAAATAATCTCTGTCAATTCTAATGTATGCGTGATATTCACGTTATAATTTGTATTTTGTATTTTTCTTCACCGCCTCGATTCTCTCCTATCTACCTAATTGCGAAAAAAAAAACAAAGCTACCGTCCATTTTCCACCAAAAAATACTTTTCTTTGTGAGCATAAGAGACTTAAAACTGGCGACAGGACTCCTCACAGGATCCTGTCTTCTGAACAAACATCTACACTTAACGGCACTGGCTCCTCTCAGGCTACAATACCTCCGCAGCGCATACAAGCCGCCTGAGAACGTGAAAGACATCAGTCCATGCAGAATCATAGTCTTCCGCGATGCTTTAGGCCTGCTGGACTAAGTCTTGTATCAAGGAGCACACAATGGACCCAATCAAGCAGTCTAAGTGCTCTGGACTTGTACGTCCTCGTTCTGATTGATTGATTGAAGCTACAACTCAGTCAATATTCATCCTACAGAGAGAAGTGAAAATCCTTCCTTGCCTTTAATTTTAGTCATGACAATTTTCTTTATAGAATTTAAGGTCGCCGAGCTTTTAGGAAAATTGTTCGAAAAGTGCTTTCCTTCACCGAAAAATGTATTACTTCAACCGTAAATAACTCAGTAAGGATGGACGAAAAAAGTATAGAGGATCCTATTTGTTTAGAATTCATTACTCTATTCGATCCTGGGATCATTTCAAATTTCAACATTTTCATTCACCCTAGAGAAAAGCCTACCCCTGGACGAAATCATAAATTCATTTTGGAACATCCCCTAAATCTTCCCAAAGTTTCATAAGAATTAATGGCATCTGGAACAATCCGGGGGTAAGAACCGTCGTTGACTGGATTGTGAGTATTATCCTGGTTTATAATCGCAAAGAGTCTCGTTTCAATCCAACTACTAAAACTTTACCTGACATGTGGTTTTCTCCGGTTGTAACTTCTATATTTAAAAATGGGACAAACTCGTTGCCGAAAATTATAGACCAATAAGTTTGATTCCAGTTTGTGCTAAAGTTAGGGAAAGACTTACTGTTGATCAACTTCTTCCTTTCTTACTGGACTCCACAGTTAAACCTGATAGCCTACATGGATTATCACCAGGCAGGTCGACAACAACTAACCTGGACAGGAATCTGCCCATAGATGTAATCTACTTAGATTTCTCAAAAACCGCGTTCCTAAAACTAAGTTATTAGCCAAACATGACTTTTTTAGAATCGGTGGGAAGCTGATTCGATAAATAGATTCATTTATATTCAACAGATCATTCTCAGTTCGAGTCAGTAGTTCCTTGTCCCAGTTGCATAATGTTTTCTCAGGTGTCCCACAGGGATAATTGCTCGGTCCCATCCTTTCTCAATATATACTTCAGACCTACCACGTTCATTGAGTTAACAGAATGAATTTTACGCTGATGATGGAAAGATATTTGCGAATATTTTTACGTATTATCGAGAACTTCAATCTGATCTATTCTTAGTGGAAAATGGTGTTCTGAATGAGATACCCCCTAAATTTAGATAAATGCACAATTTTACATCTTGGACATAACAATCTCAAAATTGTTTACACTTTAAGGGGAGGGTACTTATTACTCCTGTTAAGTTAGCACGAGAAAACTACAAATCCACATCCCACCAGAACTGTCTATGTAACATAGTTTTCCTATCCTGGAATGGTCTACGTCTTTTGGATGGTTCTATTGTTCGTCCTACTTGAGTGACTTCATAACTAATTATTACATTTTATCTGCACTACATCATTTTTTTTTATCATTTACTACATTCTTCAGTTTTACTAGGTTCTAGAACCTCTCTCCTTTTCAAACATATTAATGATAAAAATAATAATAATAATAATACTTGAGCACGCACCTTTTCGATCAACATTTGACGATCTTGGAGCGTTAGACCAACGTCCGGCAAACAGCAATCCCCTGCCACGCCCACGATCTTATGCCTGAATTTCGGGAATTCCTTCCTCAGTCTATCAAATAAAACGTCATCGAACAATTCGTCAATCCTCGAATGTAGATTCTTGCCCTTTTTGTTGCGTACAATCAGATAGATGGTGGATATTGTGGGACAGGAACGCAGGAGTTTCTCAACGAGTACCTTGCCCAAGAAACCAGTCGCCCCTGTTATCAGCACGTTGGTCCCTGTGTAGAATTCCTGTATCGGAGATAATGCGAGTTCTGTGACGGTTGTGTTAACGTCGGCCACGTTGATCGTTTGTTTTGATTCGCGCATCGTGTGTAGCTTGGTGTACAGACCCTGAAACAAATAAGTAGGTCGTAAATGAAATAAAATAACTACGATGATAAGTTGTATGTTGACCTGCAATGGTATAACCATTAAATGGTACCAATGGACCCAAATGCATTTATTAAATGGTACTTTACGAGTAATACTTTGTGAGTACAGAGACAAATTAGTCGGAAGTAATATAAAAACAGTTATAAACAATTATTGTATTTAACTATTAACTTTCTATATGATAACGTTCAATTCCCTCACAAGACATTATTACAAATTGAAATATGAGGAACAGATGTATTTACCATTTGCCTCATGCGTATTGGATTGACAAATATTTCATGGTAAGTTGTAGATTATGTGACTTGAGTTAGTTTTTCTTTGTGTTTGCTGAACTTTGTATTGAAGATACTCAAATTTTGACATACCTATACTGTATACAGGGTATCTAGTAAATGTACGACAAAAAAAGAAACGTGTGGCACTCGGGGACTGCCGCGGTAAAGCTATTGCATGGCACTACGCCACTGGAAAAAGTTGGGCAGAAAAACATCCACTACCCCTTCAAAATCTTCACGAATTAAAGTAAAAAAGAGTATCATCTTGATCTCTATGAAGAGTATTCTGTGACAAGTGCATACATAACTCTACTACCGGTAGTAGTTATCTATGGTGACAAGTGTCAGTTGACTTGTAAACACAATTTTATACGAAAGTCTTAACGTTCAGATCTCGATAGCGCTTCCGGCTCCGGGATTTTCACGTGGCCTATCGAAATTAGAAGGTTCGAATTGTATAAAAACACAATTGCATGAACGCCAGACGACTTATGTAATTAGCTACGAACGTAATCATTTTGACATATCCTCGAGGAGCTCGCTGCGCGTAAGTTAGAGTTTATACATTTTACCTCTGTTTTGTTCGCTAGCTTTTACCCGCTTTCGGTATATTTAAGTAGCTAGAAAATTCCCTTTCGTACGTCGGACGTCAGATGCTAGTAGGTGACAGCTGAGAATACCTCAAACTGTTTTAATTAAATTTTCCTATTTAATTGACATTTTGGGGCCCGAGACTATGCTATTTAGTTGGCCCCGTCCATAAACTAACGACATGGAGCGAATACCGCATGCGAAAAGTCCTCGTTAAGACGTTCTATGTACCGTAAATTAGCACTTTTCTAACTCGCGACCTACGCGCTTTTCACGTGAACGTCATTCGTTTTATCGAAAATTAAGCAATTCAAAACAGTTTTCGACCCAGTTTGAGGCTATCACGACCTTTTAAAAGGTTCAAAGTTAACATTTCGACAATTTTAAGCTCGGCCGAGCTACATGGTAGGCGGAGTGGTGGGTGTCAGGATATTTCGTTACAGTATTTGTTTTTTGTTTTTTTAGATTTTCGTTACGGTATTTGTCTTTTGTTTCTTTTTCTTGATTCGGTCGCCGCGCTCAAAGCCCGGGATAAAAGCTATATGCAATAGCTTAAAAATGTAAGGGGTTACTCCTTAGCTTATCTTAATGATATTTTCTTCTTTGCTGATTCTCGGAAAGCCACATTGTTTCGAAAATACAGGTCGAATCATCAATTCATCAAATTGAGACCGCTTTGAGCAAAGCTCGTCTTTCCCTACAAGCCAACTAAATTTAGATGAATTTATAATTCTATCTTCTGAAAAAAAATGAAATATTTAAATTGCGTCGATACTAAAACGTGAAACAATCTTTGGAGCATCATCAATCTTATTTTCATAAAATAGAATTACTTTGAGCCAGGTTCGGAAATCGATCTCAACACCGAGTTAATCGTCTTTCTTCGGGAAAGTTCAGTTTAATTGGAACATGATTGGTTCGATTGGAGGGCACAACTCTCAAACATAATTAACTCAAGCATTGTTCTTATCTTCAAAACCATACAGAACACCTTTGGATTGCAGAACAGAAATAAAGAATAGATTCGTGAAAGAAGTCGCAAAATCGAAAGGGACGAAATCATCACCCAGGACTCAATACAAAGGCCATTAAATGGTACACTAATGACTCCAAAACAGCAGCAGGAAATGGAATAGCAGTATATGGGCCTGGAACCGAATGCTCTGAATGTTTAGACAAATGAGTATTTTCCGATCAGAAATTCACGCTATAGGAAAATGTGTCTAGTTTAAAATAAAAAGAGACTTCCTTAGACAAGAAATAGTCCTCATGTCGGATAGTCAAACATCCATCAAGGCGCATAGCTCCCACGTAATCCGCTCCAAAATGGTTTGGGAATGCTCAGAGAAACTAATGAACTAAGCAAAAACAATGAAGTTACCCTCCTTTGGTTACCGAGACTCACCGGAGTGGAGGGTAATGAAAAAGCCAAAAATTTTGCAAAAAAAGGGATCGAAACACCATTAACAAGCCTGAACCCTCCTGCAAAATAAGCGCCAGCACAATACCGGAAGAACTCAAGAAAAGATTCACTAGATAGAACTACAAAGACTGAGACAGGGAAAGATATACTTCTGGAAAACTATAACCAGAACAGATCTAACGATCTAACTGCATTAACCCAACGAAAAAAAAAACGAATACCAACTGGAAACCTAACAGGGCACATCTTAAAAGGCTCGGATTAGTGGAAGAAGAACAATGCACGTTCTGTAAAGAAAAGGATGAACTTCTATACAAATTCTCTCAGAATGCACTATTTTGCAAAATCTAAGGGCACGACACCAAATAGAAGAAGGAAATTGACCTAACTTGAAGCCATCCGACATCCTGAACATCCTAAGAGCTACAAGGTTGAAGATACTGCTGTAGCTGTTGTCGAGAGAGAACTACCTGGCCGGAAGACTCCGGCAGTAGCTTCAGCAAGCAACGTCCTTTCCGAGGTTCTCGGGATGAGTAATCCCTACTACGCCAAGATGTATGTAGGTTTTCGCTTAAAGTAGCCTTTGCCAGACCGAGCGGGGCAAAAAAAGGTGCCTCTGAGAAATGTCAGGTAAACGGTGCACCACATAACGTTTACCCATGAAAACCAAGGCGCAGTGCCTTCCTACCCCAGACGACTGGTTGCAACGGACGCACAGCCATGGTAGACATATGCGGTAGGCTATTTGAACGATGCCGAACGGTTACTCATCCACGTTCCTGGTAAAACAGATAACACGAAGAGGCGAGAGTTGGCTATAGCCCAGAAGGTGCAATGATATAGTCTAGCAAGCAGTGCCGTAGTAGGTCCGCCTAAAGAAGTCTTTTCAACTGCACCACATGGCTTTACACCTAAAGTCCGGTGTTTGTGCTTCCTATCCCAGCTTTCTGGGTAATGGATTCGCGACCAGTGCAATGTTATGTGGTAGGCCGAAGATATGACGCCGACGGCTACTCGTCAAACGGAAACTGTTTTAACACTACACGTATAGGGAGGGGGGACAGGCCCAGATGTATCAAAATACTGTCTCCTCTCCAATTAAGGCCTTGGTCTCTGCCGGGCAATGGCATGCTGTTTGATTATAGGGTAGGGCAAGTACGAACGCTTAGAGTCCACTGGACGAGACCCCCAAATTTTTTACCGTGTTGTAGCCGTTGAGACATCCTGTATGGCCCATTAGCAAAACGGGACACCATAGATCTATTAATTCTCAGTGTGCAAGTATCGCCAATACAATACAATAGAGTACCAATATTTTCCATCATTTTAAGATTTTCAGTAATAAAATTGCTACTACCGTTTGTCGTTATAACCTCGCAAACGGAAAAAACAAAAGCAAAAGAGCGACAAAAAACCAGAGAGAAATAATTAATCTCTGACACAAGTACCTGTGTAGATGGAATCTGAAAAGAACAACAGAATTAATGGCTCGTTTACTATTTGTTCTTGTTCCAGCATTGCGCCACAAGTTTAATATTCCGGCCAACTTATAACCTTAAGACACTTATATAAGTAACGCCACAAGAATGCGTATCGTGTACGATTGTTTTCAATAACCTCCTATGCAGAGAAAGTTTGATATCTTTACTGTTTATCAATTGAGCCGGTATCCAGTTCGTAATTCGTATATCTTGTTCATTACCATGTTTGTGCTGGTCGCGATCGAAAGAGGTCAAGCGCATTCTGCTACTAGTTGGACAATCGATCGACAATTCAAACGAAGGAGATTTACCAATAACATTACGTGATAGATTATGACAGGTAGCAGATAATAAACTGCTGGCTCCCAATTGATACGTGAAATCGGATTTCGGACCACAATAAACTGCTAGATACAAAAGATGTACCTAGTTAATTATACTATGCAGATTTTTTGATAACGTCAACAGATTATGAAACAACAAGTATGAAATTGATGAGAATTCAAAACGTAAATTAGCAACTCCGGCCGGAACAAATTAAAAGTAGAATCTTATAGTTTGTTTTTGGGATTATATCCGAAAATATGTTTTCCATTTGAAAAACTAAAAGAGATTTTACTAAAATTAGTTTTGAAACATAAAAAAATCCTTAGATTACACGTGGTATCAAGGTAGCTTGTCAAACAAAAAGAAATGGTTACATATTGATATTCACATGATTTCATTTGTTCGTTTGTAAGGTAGATCTGGTATTGCATAGATAAAATGTAGTATTTGTTAAAATTAAATTAGTGACAGGTACAAGAGGAAGAATGGATGATCAATCGAAACCTTTTCTTTTTGATAGAGAGTGTTCCTTTTCTTGTTTGTTATGTTTTTCCCAATTTAATTGTTCTCAATTGTCAAGTCTGTAAATAAATTAATTTATTTCTATTATTATTATTATTATAAACAATTCTTTTGATCGGTTAGAATATTTCTCTTATGTTATGACGTATAGTCATTGATTAGTTGACCAATGGTATAGTCCGGGAAGGGAAAAGGAAGGAAATTAAATAAATAACTACCGTAGGATATCTTATCAAATGTGAGTATTATATTTTATTCTTATTCCTCGTATTTTGTTTCGCATATACTACTGTGAATATGAAACTATATT
Organism: Endomychus coccineus; assembly: GCA_958510875.1. NCBI lineage: Eukaryota > Metazoa > Arthropoda > Insecta > Coleoptera > Endomychidae > Endomychus > Endomychus coccineus. The sequence goes on from OY294070.1 coordinate 12,933,686, forward strand.
TCTTTTTACGTTTCTTTCTTTATCAGAAATTGTTTTGTTTATTTGCGTTTTCATGACTGTAAGAAAGAAAGCTAAAAGTTAATCATTTTGCAAAATAGTTCAAGGTAATCTAGGTAAATTAAAAAAAAACTCTTTGGAAATAAAAAACTGATCCTATTCTTTAAGAAGTCCACAAGCCAGTTAAATGAAAGAACAAGTTATTTCTGATGTCCTATAATGTTTTTTTTTAAATAACTGAAGATGCCAACTTAGTTGCCATGAGTCGTATTTAGGTTACTAAATAATAAATATTATTAAAGTTGGGATACGATTTCAAGATGCGCCATTAAACCATATGACCGGCAATTATTATTGACCTAGTTCCATTAAACTATCTGAACATGTGACTTCATGTTGCTTGGACGCTTTGTCATCAGAATTAGTGTTTATCACATTTCCAAACAAACGTTGCATTTTTGTAGCAATCTAGATATCCATTGACAACAAAGAATATTGAGAAGAAGAAAATATACAAAGCATTCGTTGGGGCATTGATATACAATTAGCTCAATATATGCGATATAAGATTGCAGACCAAAAAGAAATCACTGAAATGAGAATTGTTAGCAGTACGGCACTGTTAGGGACGGTCCGGGGAGATCCCACTATGAGCATTTAGCATAAGAGAATATCAGATATGTTTATAGTCATTCTTAAGATTGTTATTCTTTTAAAATATAAGTAACTTTTATTTGATAAGTGTTTCTTTAAAAACTCTAACAGAATTGAAGAGCTAATGCTGAAGACAATAGCCCTTTAAGATGAAAACAAATAGTTGTTTTTTCGCATGTTAGCGTATGAGATATAAAATTATCGATTTCAATTCGCTTATATAAATTATCTAATGACGTAGAAAAAATTTGCTTCATTATGTAACTCATTTATTTATTTGTCTAACGAAATATTCAGGCACAAGTAGCTCATATAAACAATAATATGATGTTTTGAATTAGAAAACTGATTAACAAGCAAGAAAAGTAATATTGCATGTGACACTTAGTAAATGAACACTCGAGTTTTATTCATCTTATTATGTAAATAAGTCTGGTTGATTATAATTTTTTATTTCCTACCAATTTGATTATCGAGTCAGCTATTTTTCAATCAATTAAGTAAGAACACTTTACACCTGTCGTTCTCAAGGAATGTGCCCCTGAATCAACACTAGTTTTCTGCAGGTTGTTTATCCTTTCATACACACTTGGTGTGTTTCCTTCCAGCTGGAAAACAGCTAGAGTGCAACCGATTCCAAAAAAAGGACGGAAGACTCTTTCTAATTATAGACCCATTGCATTATTATCTGTAATCTCTAAAGTAATGGATAAAGCAATCAACATTGCGCTCAACAAATACTGAGAGAGCTACTAAATCGTGAATGACCGGCAATAGGCTTTCGTCAGTAGAGATCAACAGAAGACCTGCTTGCCTACGTAACACACGTATGACGGAAATCTATTTAAAAACATGGAAAATCTCTAGCTTGTATCATTGGATCTCCAAAGCATTTGACAGAGTCTGGCACCAAAGCCTTCTTGCCTCTTACTATCGAGTTTTGCTCTCAGATAGATCACACCATGTGATGGTTGACGGAGTATGCTCCGATACAATGGCTGGTGTTCCACATGGAACTGTCTTGGCACCAACTTTGTTTCTGCTCTGTACAACAATTCCTTTGAAGTCTTCCATGACAATGCTCCGGATCACCACCAACACCACCCTCTCATGAGACGATCGTGTGAGGATAGATGCTTTAATAAGTTAATTTCTGCTTTTATCTTTCAATTAATTTGGATAAAAGTTAAGATTGAAGACCATTGCTATAACCTTGATTGTATTCAATTTTTCATTCAGGTTTTCAGGAGACAGAGGAAGTGAAAAGGCTTTATGTAACACTATCGATAAGAAGTAATTACCCTTATCCGCTGAAAATACTATTAAAGACCTTTCGACTACCAAGTTACCATCATCAGTCCTCAGTACTTTAATATTATTTTTAGTGGATAGGGGAAATTATTTCTTATCAATAGTGTTATAATATATTCGCAGTGTGCACTCTTTTATAGTTTATTAGCTCTATGTATCATTGAGTTGTATGCTGTCAATTTGTGACTAATTTGGAACTAAAAGATGAATTGGTAATAGTTGTATCTGTGAATGTAGATTTTCTATAAATTTTGAAAGTAATGATATTATTATAGTGTGTGAGGGTAAGTTCTACCAAATTTATTTTGTTATATTTCTCAGTTTCTAGAGTTAACTTAATGCTAGTAATTTTATTTTATTATATTAATATGACAAATTATCACAAAGTAACGGCTTCCACCATTGACTTATTTCAAGTATTTCAACATAATTATTTGAAGTATAGACCGAATCAAGCTTTTTTATTCATATATTTTCATTTAGTTTTTCAGAGATGCTATAATCTATTTTCAAATAAAATAATTATTTAATTATTCTGAGTAATTAATTCTTTTAAATGTTGTAAGAAAATATATGCGGGGGGTCAGCTAGTTGAGCCCCCGCAGGACAATTAATCTATTTTTTCGGGGTCATAGATGACTAGAGCAGATGAGAACTAGATTGTGATTTTTTTGAACCATTGCAATAATATCATTTCATGGTAAATATATATAAGTTAACAGGTTATTCTAAACCTTCAATTCTTTATCGTAAGTTGTTGGCGGTTTCATTAGATTCAGTATGTTTATTTTATGTAAATTGCTATTGCACAATGAATTTAATTATAATTTATGTGATTCCCTTGGCATGGGGTTCTATGACACATTTCATCAGGCTCTTGTGTTCGCTACGCACAATATTTCGTAAATTTAATATTCTTGATCTTGACAATCACTTGATCGGATTATGATAAATAGTTAAGTAAAATCGTTTCTCAATACAATTCTCTTTAATTTAAAGGATTTTGAGTCAGTCCTTATATTCATCAACTTTGTCACAGTGCTATAAATATACATTTTCTGAAACCTTCGAATTCTTATTAGGAGACATTTAACAATAACTGACAGAATTCTAGGTCTCCCCACCCTTCGAAAAATCGACTAAGGTGATATTTTTAAGGTGTGTTGCTATATGTTTACGTAATACTTTTCATCTCACAGAACAAAAAATCAACAAATCAGTATGAGATTTGAACGAAGCAATGGATTAAGAGCGGCATAAGTTTGTGAAAACAGTTCTTCAAAATTCGAATCCATAATAATTTTCTTTGATTGGGTTTTTTTCATTCTACGTCACGCTATCCGGAAATCTTTATGATACCTTTTGAAAGGCCATACTTTGTTTTTTTCTATACTCTGACTACATGAGAGGATCACTATCTCAGTGACTCTAGGCGCTTACTGCATGGTTTTTGAGGCGGAGGTCTACGCAACACTGACTTGTGCCATGGGAAATCTGCGAAGAAACTGTGTAAATAGGCGCATATATATTTGCACATACAAAGGCTTGTCAAAGAATGCAGGGATACACTGGCTGAACTAGCTAGGAGAAATAAAGTTCAACTCATCTGGGTCCCCGGACACAGCGGAGTTGGAGGGAACGGAATGGTCGACTCTCTAGCGCCCCTATCGGGCCGGAGCCAATAATCGCTTTATCAAACTGCGTAGAGGGTCTCGCCCTTCTGGGCCAAGTGAATAAAGAGAGGTCTAAACTGTGGCGAAAATCACCACGCATGAGGCAGGCCAAACTCTTCATTGAATTGGATCACAACCTGTAGAAAATCCATTTATTTATTTTAATTGGTCAACTTTTTACAGTAATTTATTTCATAATTTTTATTATTAATCCTTTTATTTTTAAATTTTGAGACTTATTAATATTTAATTAATCAATGAACTTGAATAAGTAAATATTTTGAAAATATAATAAAGAATAAAATTTCTATTGATTTATACAAAAATTAATTAACTATATTAAATAAGAAAATAATAAATTTTTAATCCAAATTAAAAATATAAATAATATAAAGAAATAGGTAAATATATTTTTCAAGCTAAATATATTAATTTATCATAACGAAAACGAGGTAAAGTTCCACGAACTCAGACTCAAAAAAAAGATATAAATCTTAATTTAAAAAAAAGTTCAAGAAAATAAATTACCTCCTAAAAATATTAAAGAACACGTTATTCTTATAAATAAAATACTAGAATATTCTGCTAAAAAAACCATAGCAAATCCTCCTCATCTATATTCTACATTAAAACCAGATACTAACTCAGATTCACCTTCAGCAAAATAAAAGAAGTACGATTATTTTCTGCTAAAATAGTAACTACTCATATTAAACAAAGAGGAAAAAATAAAAATAAAAATCAAATATATTTTTGAAATACTATGAATTCTAATAAATTTAATCTTTCAATTATAATTAGAAAAGATAAAAAAATTAAAAATATTCTTACTTCATAAGAAATTGTTTGAGCAATAGCCGTAAGCTACCTAATAAAAAATAATTAGAATTAGAAGATCATCTAGCTAATATAATTCTATAAACTCTTATTTTAGAGACTACAAAAAAGAATAAAACAGATAAATTAAAATTAAAAACCCCTGAAAAAAAGGGTATACAAACTCATAAAAATAAAAATAAATTTATAATAGGACATAAATAATAAATAAAATAATTTGATATAATAGGATAAGTTGGCTCCTTAGAAAAAAGTTTAATAGCATCTCTAAAAGGCTGACCCAATATGTGGGAAATGCAGAAAGGTGGAATAAACTGCCTCTCACATCCTGTTGGAATGCCCAGCACTACCATCCCTCAGGCACCGACACTTCGGAGTATCAAAACTGCTCCCATAAGAACTTATGGAAGCCAGCACTGGCAATATTCTGGATTTCTGGCGGGCCATAAACCTGCTAGAATAGAATAGGCTTCTGACCACGGGGCGCATAATGGGCTCAACTAAGTGCATCAGGAGGCTAAGTCCCCTCCCCTCAAATGATGATGATGATGAGAGGGAAACCTATAATGTCCGAAGAACATCATGTGAGCCAGCGGTGGAATGTTGGGAGAGGAGGCATTCGAATTTTTCTTGAAGGTTTGGAGGTTATAGCCATAGGAAAAGACCTCACAAGATAACCAGTTCCACATTTTCGGTGCTCTATAGAAAAATGAAGCCTTGTAGAAAGAAGTTCGGTGCAGGTGTCGAGCTTGACAATGAAAGGGTGACTAGTTTGAGCTCGTCTAGTCCACCTATCTGGATTCCCTCGTGGTGGAGCAACAGACGAAATTTTTGATGAACACCGACCATAGAAATATCTATAGAAAAGGGAGAGATTGTCCACTTTTCTACGATGTTCTGAAGAGGTCAATGGATTCGTAAGTTGCATTATCAATCGGACGAATAACCTCCCTTCTGGATAAAATCCAAGAGCATGAGCGTATGTTTGGGAGCCGAACGCCAAACATGTGAACAGTTTACTCCAAGACAGGTCAAATCTGTGCTTTGTATTACGAGGAGCTGCTGGGATGTAAAGTGCTGTTAGTAGTGATCCCGAGCATGGATATGTACCTGACATCGTCATATTAGGAATCGTGAGATTCGTCTTCCTGGAGAAGACGCAAGCTTGAGTATTGGTTGCATTAAACTTTACTAGATTATCGGATCCCCATTTCTGTTAGTTTTAAAAATGTATCAAAGTATTTTAGCCTGCAAACATTTCAGATGCAATTGATCCTTCACATGAATACACCTTCTGATAGCAATAATCGGCACATAAATCAATCAAATTATAACATTGCAAAAAAAGGAGATGATACTGTAACCGCTAAGAAAGCACTGCTACGAGTCGACTTAACCTCATTCCAAGCAAGTAAACAAATATATCAATTAGGATAATTTAATGTACTTCCTGTCTGATATCACACATCTTGATAAGAATGATTAAAATTACATTTAACATTAAATTAAATCTGGATAGTTTTTTGGTTCTGTTTAGGATTCCATGAAGGTAATAAGAGCTCCTGCAACGAGGTAGGAATTACAAATTAAATGTAAGCCGGATTTCGAGGGCCAACAAATCGATAACAAAAGATTATGTCCAATTAAATACAATTTATGTTAATGGAAATTAAGTATTTTTTAATTTGTAACCTTTTTATAGTTCACGTACATGGTTTAACTTGTTGATAGAGATGGTTTGCTTATAATTGATTTTTTATTTACGGAAGAGTGAATTATTCCATAATGAGTGGGTTTTGATTGAAGTCTTCCTTGCCAGGGAGCCTGCCACGTGTTTATAAAGCTTCGCCTGGCAATGGTGACAAGGTCTTTGGTTGTAATTTTATTTAGGGTTATGTTCGCTCCGTTCTGAGCTCCTTGTTTGACCTATTTATCGACGACTTCATTGCCGTCAATTCCATTATGTCCAACTATCCACAGATACCGAACATTATTCCCTTTCAAGCGGTAAGAATAATGTAGATTGAAAATTTCCAAAATCACTTGCAGGGTTTTCAATTGCTTCGAGAACACCCTCAGAATCACAAGCAATGATCAACTAACTCGGATATACTACAATAAGCTAAAGTCATTTTTGAGTATCGCCAACATGTCTCTCTCGCACCATACTGTCATCTAGCTTCCCAGCAATCGTGTGGAGAAATAAAGATTGAATAGAGAGATCTCCGATATTGGCACTCGTAATTCGCCGCCGCTAATCGTGTACCTACTGTCAAGAAAAGTGACATTTATTTGAAAGTGTAGTTCCCGAGTTCCGATCAACTTAACCTGTCAAATCTTTGAGTGATCTTGGTGATACAGTTCTTTGTTCTTTCTACTTTCTAAAATATCAGTAGACAGAATAGTATAAAAGTATATAATCATGTTAAACATCTTTCGGAAGTTTTTGTTCATGAAATTTTCCATATAGGGCCCAACAATGGATTTTGTATGAATATACTTATACAGATATGATACAAATTATATGTTGATGTAGTGGTGAAAAAGTGAAACTATTATTGTATTGCAATATAAATTAAACAATTGTGATCTAATAATGTCCTCGATAGAAACAAATGTTTTTCACTGGTTAAGAATATATAAAAATATACTTAATTGCCCAGATGTAGATGAACAAAGTAATAAGCAGCTCATAATCTGCGCTTCAATATAGTTACTTGCACGCACACATAAATCGGTGCATACAAATTGCTATTATATAAATGTGGTCAGTAAGTGAATCAGTTTAATTGCCAAAATACCAGTCTTTTTCTGTAAAACATGGAAGAAACCCACATTTATCATTAACATTCTTCTATGTCTACAGCTACACCGTTAATATTGGTTATAAAGTTTTTTTTTTGATGTTTTAACAGTTTAAAAAAAAACGTACCTTACTGCCGTATAAATAGTACGTCCGTGGCGTGGGGTACCCTGGAAATCTGTTTAAAATACCCTATACAATACCTGATTTCTACATGTCATGTTGGAGAAAATTCCGTAGTTACGAATAGACTACTGACTAACTCTAGTATATCCGAGTTCGTTGGCAATGATACTATTGTCAGTGCAGTTATCGTTGACCCAAATTAGGGATTGTCTTATGACAGACGCTTCAGCCGTAAAAATCGAAGCGGCATTACGTAAATTGATTATTATTTCAATCTCGTACTTGGAAGCGGTGCCATGTTCACTCTCATAGAGATGAAGAATAGAGTTCTTGCAGGTGCTATATTTTTGACTCCGTCTAAGAAATTTGAAGGCAGTCTATCTCTTTCTACTCGGTCCCGATATGCCCCGCCCTCTTACGTTCCGTAAACATACAGCGTTGCGAGAATTAGAAAGAGAAAGGCTGCCTTCAAATTTCTTGGAGAGGGTCTTATTGTAAAGCATTGCGCTGTTGGGACTCAATAACTCTATATCTTCATCTCTATGTTCACTCTTCGATCCGTCCGTGAATATTATTGTTTCTGTAGTGTTTGCCGTTAGAGATTTAAATATGTTCGTGTTGAAAGTAGAAGTACCTGCGATATATTTTGGGTATTGAACAATTTTTTTCTCCATAAGACTTGCAAAAACCGTAAGGAAATGAGTGAGCATTCTAGAATCATTGAGAAGCTTTACTGATTGTGACTTTTTTTTATACTTTGACCACAAGAGAAGGAAACCTATAATGTTCTTGGGAGCCAGCAGTGGAATGTAGCGAGAGGTGATAGGCATTCGTATTGGAGGCTATAGGAATAGGAAAAGACCTCACTGTTCGATAAAAGAATGAAGTCTGCTAGGAAGAAGTTCGGCAGGTCTCGAGTTTAACAGTAAAGTGGTTACTAGTTTGAGCTCGTCTAGTTTGCCTATCTAGAATCTCTCGTGGTGGAGAAACAGACGAGATTTCTGATGAACACCGACTATGGAAATATCTATACAAAAGGGAGAGATCTCCCATCTTCCTACGACGTTCTAGAGAGGTCAATGAACTTCTAAGTGTGACATCATCAATCAAATTAATAGCTTCTCTTCTGTATAGAATCCAAGAACTTCAGCGTATCTTTGTGAGCCGAACTCCAAACATATGAACAGTACTCCAGGACAGGTGAAATCTGTGCTTTGTAGATTGTGAGGAGCTGCAGAAAAATGGTGTTAATTCAGATGCACATTCCTTGAGAACGACAGGTGGAATTCCGTCTGGCTCCATAGACTTTTTGGCATTGAGATCAAGCAGAATGCGTCTATTGTACGCTGACCGAAGACAATTTCAAGCATATGGATATCGATGGCAGTAATATTAGGAGGGTCCGTCCCTTGTGGATCCAAAGTTGATTTTGCTGTCAACGAATTTGAATGTCAACGAATGCTTCCATGAGGTGGTGCTATTCTTTTCAGTCCAGTATTTGTTTGTTAAATTTTGGACATTTAGGGGTGCGATGTTATTAAGTTAAAGTAACCAATTTTCATTGTTTCATTGGTAAATATTAACAGTAACAATGAATTTAAATTAATTGTAGGTATTAACAATTGTGCATAAAATTTGATGCATAATCTATGAGTATGTGATTTTTTAATTGCACGTACACACTATATTTTTATCACGTTTAAAGAGAACGATTTAGGTTTTACATATGAAAGATGAAAAATAATATTCGCAATATTTATCATGAACTTTGTGTAATTTCATAATAATCATCAATAACTCATTAATGTAATAAATTGCAAAAGTGCTTTGATTCAATACTCCATTGTCATTCTTTACAAATGTTTCGGAAGAATTATCATTCTCAGTTCAATAAGTCTTCAACTGTAACTATTTACAAACAAATTAACTCTCATGCAGAAGATATCTGTAATGAATATGAAACATATAGCTTCTTTAAGAGTTTTAAATCAGTACCACCACCTACTAAATTATGGTTGTGTTTTCTTCGGATGTTAAAATATTGAGAAGGGTAATGTATGTCCTACATACTCGTAAAAACCAGTACAATCGCCACAACTCAAGCCGTACACTTCTCCTTGCATTTGTTCATTTCAATAAGATTATTGTTTCTCCTGCAGGAATATTTTGAAGGTGGTTTCAATCCCATAGCTATTGGACACATGGGAATTACAATTTAAATAAGAAACTATTGGCAAATCGTTCAAGGTTATCTTCTTATCTTCTCTTTCTTATATCGTCTGTTCTGTTATAAACTCTTGATTAAAATCATCGAACCATACGCTCAGTTTCCATTATTTATGTTTATCATTGTAGTCGAGGAAATAAAGCACTAAAACAGGTCCAACCTTCCCAAACTGGCGTAGTAAGATTGATTGTCTTGCGGTTTTCTGCATTCGATGCAGAATGTAATCTAGACATTTTGTGGCGGGTTTGTTTTTTGGGCAAACTCTATTGCCTTTCTACAGCGAAAAAATGCATTTCTACGAGTGCACTTGAGGGGAATAAGAAAAAACTAATTACTCGGTGAATAATCAGTTAAACGGGCTCGAGTTGGTTTCACAGGGGTTTTCGGGGTCGCTGATCACGAATATGATGTCCTAAAAATTCTCTGAGATCACGTTGGACCATCCCGGGCTATCCGGGAGTCCTGGCGCCCAGAGTATTCATTAATTTCATTAAAAAATATTTTTTTATGTTATCAACTGATCGAGCGAGGATATAAAGGTCCCTGATGAGGATTACGACATGCAAAAGCTTTCTTGAAATACCTGGGGGTACCCGGGGACCGTATGACGTCATCTTCTAGAAATTGTTTAATTTTTCTCCCGAATAAGCAACAAATTCTGGCTCTCGGGGGTTCTTGGAGTTGCTGATCACGATTATGACTCATAAATAGTATATATATGTATATACTGTTATGATTTCATTTCCTACATAACATAAAATGATAGAATTTGAATTTACCGAAACATTAAAATTAGAAAAGATTAAAAAAATATATAAAATATGGAATTAAAAACATTATTTGAAGTTAAATTATAGGTAGTATAAGATATTAAACATTGTATAATAACATAAACCAGAATGTAATATAGAATAAGAAGTGTAAAGAAGAGACAGTGAAAGTGGATAAACGTACAGTGATACGAAAGAGGAAATCATAATTAAAATGATTCAAAGACTATCAGAAGATAGCACAAACTAGTAAAATAAGTTATAGAATAGATTTAAGATAGTATTAAGAAATGTGTGTTCCACAATGTTATATAAATGTTATTGATATTTTATATTATGTATTAGATTTAAGAATTGACAAATGCCAAAATTGACATAAGAATTAGAATAATCAAGTCAATAGGAACCTAATCATAGGTTATCTTACGAGTATATCAAAATATGTGGAAAAATGTTGGCAATATCAATTTAAATAGCAGAATGCACCATCACTTAATAATTTGAAAATCTTCAATATTTCAAAATTTCAAGAATACTCAATTTTGATTGGTCGATACGAATTTAGATATTCCAAAGGACAACAATTAAAAAGTTCTGTCAGATTCAACAATGGGAATAGCATCCTAGATATGGAAAGGAAGTACCTTATTGGTTGAATCTGACATAAACTGGCGTCCTTTTGTGAGTCCTATAAAAAGGAAACAGGAAAGGAAGCACAGTTTGCATTTACATCTGACACTGAAAGTGTGTCCAGCAGCAGCCTCATTGTATTTGTGTCTCTGAATGTAAGATTGTCATTTGTAAACAAGTATTCATTTTAAGTAGTTTGAGGTTATAATAGAAACATAGAAAATTTGAAAATACAAAGAACTATTGTCAACATAGAAATTTCAGAACATAAAGATAACTTGTAAAATCTGTAAACTTGATATAATAATACAGGGTCATTAATATTGAAATATAAACTTATAACATTCAAACAAAGTATTGTGTTTAATTCCATATAACAAATCATTAATTCATTCAAATAAGATCAAATAAATCAAATCAAAATTCAAATCAAAATAAAAAGCTAGCCGGAATAAATAAAATAAAATTAAATTAAAATTGAACAAAATAAAAATCATTAATTTATGAATAAAAAAGTAAAGCCTTTTTATAACAATTGTCACCACAACGTGGGGCAATTAAAACTCATTAGAGATTTCTTAACAATACACTAATTATTATATATACATATAAGAACTTTCAAAGTTTTTGCATGTCGTAATCATCATCAACGACCTTTACAACTTCGCTCGATGCGTTGACAAGCAATTATTTTTAATGAAATTAATCGATATCCGAGTAATTAATTTTTTCTCATTCACCTCAAAAAGTGCACTCTTAAAAATGCATTTTTTTCGCTGTAGAAATGCAATAAAGAGTGCCCAAAAAAAAGTGACACAAAATTTCTAAATTACATCCTGAATCGAATGCAGAAAACCGCAAGATTTCCATCTTACTGCGCCAGTTTTGGAAGGTAGAATGCTTCATTTCATCGACTGTTGATGTTGATGGAACTATTGGAGTATTCCAACAAAACATAGCTCGCTTAGCTCATGATGAATAAATTTTTTCATTACAATTTGTTGTTTAAGTAAGTCAGTTGAGTATTCGTTACGATCAGTCATCACGTTATTGACATCTGATTTTATTTTTATTTATTCATTTATTTCAAAACCAGGCTATAATCTTGCAGTTTTGCAAAGAGTTATCAATTAACTTCAACAAAAAACTTATAAGCTAGTATAATATTCAGTTGTATAATTATTATAGGTAGACAGATACTAAAAAACATCTTTATGGCTTTAAATTCTTTATATTATCATTGTTGATGTTATATGTTTCATTGATTTTATGTTTCTGGTTTTATTTTTCTAAAATATTTTCAAATCTACTTGTGGTATATTTCTTTCTACATGTTTTTGTTCTTCCTAATTTACTTGTTACTCACCTTCTTTCATAGTTCTCTATTTTCCTAGTCTTTTTAAGATATTTTCTTCTACATATACTTAGCTTTTTTATTCTGTAATTGTATTTTTTCAACCAATTAGTTGCATCATTATGATTTAAATATCATTCCGAAGTACCTTTATCGTTGCCAAACTACATTCATTTGCCAGTACCGGATCTAAGCATTTTATTTGGGGGCAGGTTTCTTTTTATCCGACCGAAAACAGTACACAGTAATCAATGGAACCTCCTCGGAACACAGTGGAGTTCCACGATCAACTGTCCTTGGTCTGCTAATGTTCCTCATCTTTATTAATGATCTAGTTCAGGTGGTGCGACCAGCAGATATCCTGCGCTTTGCTGATGACACCAGTATGGTTCGAAGCGAGAATAATAAAAGGGATTTGCATGGTTGCTTGAGGGATTCTCAAGAAAGTCTTTTTGACTGGTTTTGTGCAAATGAACTGTCCGTAAGCCTTGACAAAACTGGTATTAACACATAGAAACATTATTTTTGAAAACCCTGAACATATAAAGTTTTTGGGTATCTTATTTGATCGAGTCCTTAGTTGGGAGTGTCAAGTTCACAGTGTAGTCAACAAAATCTCTAAAAATAATTTCTTGATGGAAAATTTAGTAAAATACTTGCCTCTGGAGGTGATGCGCATGGCATACTTCTCCCTTATTCAGTCCCATATGTCATATGCCCTGAGAGGCTGGGGTAGTTCACCTCATTCGGATAAGATTTTTCGCCTTCAAAGAAAAGTGTTGAAAATCTCAACAAAGAAACGTTTCAGCGATGACATTAGAAAAAGTTTCATTGCTTTCAAAATAATGGCTTTTCCGTCACTATATATTTATTTATAATTGCATACTAATGGGTATGTCGTCAGATACACACGTTTTTAATGATAATCCGCATAATTATAACACTGATGTTGCCATAATATTCATATTGACTACTTAAGATTAATAACGAGTCGCTGTTTCTCGCAAAACTGGGGGTCATAGAACCCCTAATAGGCCCCGAACCAGCGGTGGGCATCTCGAAGAATAACACCAAAGTGACAATCCACTTCTGGGCCAGAACACAACACTAGGAAGAGTGGAAACCAGTGAACTGTTACAGGCAGTCAAAAGCACTGATTGGACAACACATCAGGGAAGACTGGTCTCGGCAAATGAGGAACATGGTTAAACATGGTTGCCAAACTGCTGACACAGATACTGAAAGGACACGGACCGTTTAACTACCACCTCCATAAGATGAACCTTAGCGATTCCCCTTTGTGCAGATGCTTAACACTGATCCCCAAGACGCAGAGCACTCTCGATAGAGGTTTGTGACATTGAGGAGATGCAGAAACTAGAGGTGCCAACTGAAAGTTGAATAAGTGACTGTTTGTCCACCTCGGGCACCCACCCGGTGGACACTCTGGAGTGGGAACCGATCTTCTAAGTGACACGTGACACGAGGTGCAAAAGCCTTCGGTCTAGGCATTAAGGGACCACAATGCCCCCGTTAATTAATAATAATAATGTCATTCCTTCCTGAAGATTCGGACTATAACCTGTTATTGCTTTATAATGGGATGAAATTAAGCATGAAATTACCCAAAACCTGATAAGTGATTTACCATATACATATGAGGGAAGTTAGCAGAGGTGATGTTATGTATATATGTTATAAGGTTTCCCCTTTGAATTTGATTTCAATTAACTTTACCTACTTATTAATTCTTCAATACTGAAAAACTTCCATTAAAATCAAGAGCGTATTGATGCATTATTGGTCAAATTGTCTCCATTTAGATCACAATGAGTCAAAGTTGTGATTTTGAACAGAATTTCTGAATATTTCTTGTGTGATACAAATAGCATTTAACTCTTTATCTTTAAATCTTTGAATCGCAAGCTGTTATTAATTCGTATGAAGTAAGTTATGTTCCGAAGAGTTTCATGTGTCTGTGTGAGTTCTTCTGTCATGTTTTGAAAAATATGTCAATTGTAAAGCATTGACCAAATTTATTGGCAAATTATTTTCTTCAATGTTCAAAGTAAACTCAATAACATAACAGATCGGATTAATGTATCCCAACCTATTGAGTATTCTTTGTCCCCATACAATGAACAAATCTGTGTATTATCTGAACCGATATTTGGGCATTTAAATCAAAGATTTCATAGCTCCACAAACGGTTAATCCAGTTAACATATTTCCAACAGATTTAATATTCCGATGCAATCAAAAAGTAGTCTTTATTCTGTAATAACTTCGATAATATTTATGACTTAATCGGTCGGAGCAATAAATTAGATACAACGAAGGAAACTAAAAGTGAAATTGTTTGCTAACTCAACATTTTTAATTCTATCGAATTATTATTCAGACTGAAATTTAAATTTGCATATTTTTTAGTTATTGTAATTAACTAATTGATTAAAGTTTACGAAAGGGCGTCAACATAATATGAGCATACTGGTTTAATTGGAGATTGATCTTTCATATTCTGAATAAACTGTATAATATGGAACGCTGCAGATTAATTAAGAAATAGTTTATAGCTCAATTAGAAAAGAAGTACGAAGTGAAGATAAGTAATAGCTTTTGGCACTCTCTGTGTCGTAAAGGGTCTTTATGACAGTTTCTAATACGAACCCATAGATCGAGCAGCCATTAGGAAGGAGGCTCAACTGTCAGCAAAGAAAAGGATCATCACTTTGGCGAAGAAGATCTTAACATTATAGAACCGTGAAACGCTCAAACCAGAACGGAAGAATAGAAATCAGGAAATGAGGAATGGAACCAAAACCTAGATCTAGAAAAATATTCCAGGACCAAGATAAGTGAAAAAGTTGCACGATTCCGCAATAGAGGGCAAAAACCGTTCTTCAATAAATGAAATACAAGCTCAGAAAGATAACTGCTCTTTCAGCTAGTCACTGCGTCTCGCATATCATCTAATCATATAGGCAATGCTGAAGAAGATGAGTTATGAGTCATGGTCTCACCTATAGTAAGAACTAGACAAGAAAGTTCCATTCAGCTCGCTTACAATGAAATTATGTTCTTTTGGATAACAATTCATAAGGTATGTTCATGATAAGGTCTCTCTAATCTAGATCGATCAAGTTATGAGCTAATGGTTCTAAGCAGCTATCTCTTTCTAGTCCAGAACGATCACTTATAGTTCCAGGCAGCTGTGTCGCTCTTGTGATTGAACTCATTGCTAGAACGAGGAAGCCTGCAACGTAACTGAACGATCCCTGCTGAAAGTATAAATAACCGTTCTACAGTATGGTAGAAAGGCCAAAATATGTACTATAATAATAATAATTTTTGATCCAGGTAAGAATGATATGTAAATTCTTGAGAAAGAACCTAATGGCATTTTAATGAGCTTATAAAAAAGCAATCCATACCCATAGATCAATCAGTGTCCTCAGATGTTGTTTATTTATTTACAAATATACCAATCGAATTAGCATTAAGTAGCATCAAACAACGTTTGGCGGAGATTGAAGAGCACTCACCTATAGAGCATTATCGATGTAGTAAAGTTATGTTTGGAATGCAATTATTTTCAATACGGTGAGCAATATTTTGGACAAATATTGGGCACAACAATGGGATCTCCTATTTCAGAAACTATCGCTTATCAGTTATGGAAAGACTAGAAAATCTATATAGTAAATTCACTAGATTTTCTACCCGTATTCTTCAAACTGTATGTAGATGATTGCCTAATGTGTGTCCCGACAGATAAAATGTAGCATGCAATAAATAAATTCAACAATTTTCACAGTAAACAACAATTTACTTGTGAAATAGAAATGAACAAAAACATAACGATATTAATAATTAAACATGATTCAGACGTAAAACTAAAAACTCGTGGATTACAAAAGAAATTCGGTCTCAACGATATTTCCATTATAATTCAGTTGCAATAAAAAGTTATAAATAAAGTGACTCAGAAAACCGTCCAAAAAATTTGAAAAAAAGTTCGTAATTTACTGGAAATGAATGACTACCCAAAAAATAGTGCAATTAGTTGAAGAAATCCTGCGCTTCAGTTGATGGGAATTAGTTTTCAAACGCCTTATGATGATGGTCGTGAGACAGAAACGTACGTAAAGACGAAAATACAGTACACATAAATTTTAATGGCAACCCATTTCTCAAGAATTTACATATAAGTAATGTTCAATCAATGAATCAATCAAAATGGGGTCGGACAAGTCCAGAACACTTGGACCGCTTAATTGGGTACATTGATATAAGACTCAGTCCAACAGGTCTAAGACAGCGCCGAAGGTTACCATTCTGCATTGACTGATGTCTTTTACGTTCTTAGGAGGCATGTATGGGATGCTGAGGTGCTGTAGCCTGAAATAAGTCAGTGCTGGACATTCTGCAAAAATATGAGAGGCAGTTTCGTCCACCTTATCACTTTTAAAACAATTTATTAAATTCCGATCCCTTGTTTATATTATTATTCCCAAATAGTGTTTAAGCAGGCACATTTTTATTTATAATTTACTTTACAGGTCCTCAGTACTTTAATAGTATTTTTAATGGATAAGGGTGATTATTTCTTATTCATATTGTTATTATTTCTTAAATATACGCTTAAACATGATACTTACAAAATCCCTGCTTCACGTGGAATCAGTACGAGATTTTACATAAATAAGATGTTAATAGTCCATGGAAAAATAACACCTGTAGTCGACGTCATGTAAGCTATTTGGGACCTGGACTAAATAATCTTTTGCCTTTTGATCTCAAGTTGAAAAGCAAAGCGTACTTCAATAAAAATTTAAATAATAGGATGTTTCAAAATAAGCTAACTGTAATAAATTACTTCAGAATTTTCTGCATCATCATTACCGAAATCAACAATGAGATGTGTAATATTAAGCAAAGTCATATGCACAATTTATTCAGAAGAATCATTACCTAGCCGGTTCTAGGAATCCCCTAATAAGCTGTAAATATTATACAGTTCCGTCTAAATGAACAATGAAGGAATATTTTGCTGATCTTAAGCATATAATTATGGTAACAATAAAGGTTTCTTCAGTTCAGTTCATTGTGTTTAGAGTGATAGATCTAGGATGAAATTTACAGGAATGATAAGCCAGCGAGGGGTAGAGCGAATCGTTTGCGAAAACAATTTTAAATATTCAAGAGAAGAAAAAATGGACTTCCTCAACAACTAACTGCACCGTTGGATGTAATTTAACATTTTCTAGACAAACAGGCGAATATAATCATGCTAACGTGGACACTTTGAATCGACAAAAAGTGGACAATATTTGCAAAAGGATAGCAACAGGAGAACTCAACACCAAACCTTCAAAAATTAGTCATAAAGAAGTAGAAAACTCTCCTGAACTACTCAATACACAGTCCAGAAGAGATGTTACATCATAAGGAACTCTATTGGGCGTCAACCTCTTCAATTACTTCCAAAACTAACTCAAACACAAGAAGTTAGGCAAATTTTACTCAATGAAATTGAGATTAAAACAGTAAAGGACGAATTATTTTAGCTGGTAAATGATCAAATTAATAATATTGTTATTTTTTCAACACAAACCTGCATAAAACAACTTAGCCTTCATTGAACATTTATCAGTTAAAAAATAGACAAATTGAAATTAAAGACTTTTTTAAAGTATTTAAGTTACTAAATCAATAAACTAATTTAAAATCATGAAGTTCGTGTTTTTATAATATTAAATCAACAACCAAAAATATTTGATAATTTTTATATTAAAGTTTTATACAGTGCTTTCTTAAAGTACTGAATAAATCAATTTTCAGCCAAACTATCCAATTCTGCGGAATCTCATGAAACAAGTCGATTTTTAATCTCAATTTGCCGCATTATAAGGGAAAATTAAACATTCAGGGTGATCCACTTTTAAATAATGTCGTCCGCGACAATTTTTTCAAATAGAACACCCTATATGTTATTAAATTTTTGGAATCTCCATGGCAAGCTGAAATCAAAAATATATCACAACATAGGGTTTGTATATAGTGCGTCCGTAAATTCAGTGCCCCCGTAAAGTAGTGGATAAATTCGTAAAAAATTAAATGAAACATTTTTGGAAAGAACGCTCGATTCCCTCGAATTTTATTTTCATTTGGGGATTCTTTCATATTTGATTGAAACATGACGTCATTTCTCCTACACGAATCATTCTGTATGTATTAATTAAATTTGAAAGCATGCCCAAATGAAAATAAAATTCGAAGGCTTCAAGCGTTTTTTACGAATTTATCCGCTACTTCACAGGGCACTGAGTATAACGAACGCACTGTATAAAATCCTATGTGTGATATATTTTTGAATTTACCTTTCCATGCAGATTCCAAAAATTGAATAATATATAGGATGTTCCATTTGAAAAAATTGTCGCCGACGACATTACTCAAACTTGAATCACCCTGTATATTTAATTTTCCCTTATGAATGTGGCAAATTGAGATTAAAAGTTCATGCGGACGTTGGATTAAAAATTTACCTGTGACACCATCTGAGTTAAGGTTCACCGAAACGGCTGACTTGATATTTCAACTTTACCGCACATTTGATTTAAATCAGTTAGCAGTTTTTCTATATCTAGCTTCGTTTCGACAGCGTTTCAAAGCTAGACAACTCAATTTTTGGCATCCTAGAACTCGATGTCTGGTAATATTGAATACTGTTTTGAGTGAGAAAAATAATAGAAAATTGTAAGAAAAAGATTTAAGACAGTAAATAGCGATATGAATATATAAGGTATTTTTAAAACCAGTATAGAAACTGAGAATTAATCTACATAATTGCTATATGTGTTTAATCCAACAACGATAAGGGACATGCAAAAAATCACTATTATTTAGTTGAAATATGTTACATATCGAAAACACTTTTGAAGATAAATCACAAGAAATTTCTTCTATTCTATTTTATTTATCATTTTTATTATAGAGATAATAATTTAAAAAATATGAGTCGGTGATAAAAAAATATTCTAGAACAATCCATACAATTGAATTTATCTATTGGGAAATTATATGGTTGATGTTTTAAATGACTTTACACATCGAACGATATTTTTACGAAACTTTATTAATATCAACCAAATAAAATAAAAATTTTTAAACTCAATTTCATTACCATCTTTTATTACGTATTTCTACTATTTAATTCTAAGTGAGTGAACATAATTAAATGATAAATCAATTGATTTATTACCGTTTTATAACACATTTTTCAACTAGTTAAATTAATTTAATTGAATAATAAATAATAAAAACTTACTTTTTCATTTAACTTGTCCACAAATCGAAGTCTGGTACACCAATATCATAAATAAACGCGAACTATTAGTTAATTAAATATTTAAAATCCATAGCACGTTTTAATCACTGACGATTGTAGGTATGCACCGAACTGTTTAACGCAATAGAGGTCGAACGTCGATATCGGTATCATAAAACGCACTGGTCTGATACGGTGCTCTTCAAGATTCTTTATTAAATATGTGGAGACATCAACGCAACCAAATCAAAGTTCCTGCGATGCAGCAGGCCGGCTATAACTTTCTAAACTTACCTGTAAAACGTGTGAATGTGGGTCTTAGAGTCAGCTGTATCATTCCAGGAATCGGAGGTTAAGTAGCTTTCCAACAGTTCACCACAAAGAAAACTGATTCATTCATGACTGATAATATCGGAAAATTTCGATGTTATCAATGAAACCAGTCATTTTACTATTAGGTACTACTTAAAAAATAATTATTCACTATTTTTTGTTTCACCATAGATGTAATATTTATCACGGAGCAATTATTAATAATTATTTTTATTAAATAATAAATTGGATTAAATAATTCGAACTCAAACGTATTCATATTCCTTAGATTGAATGCTACCTTCTTTGCTGTTTTCGATATTTGAAAAAAATTACTAGTCATGAAGGTTTATTAGGAAAACTTTCATATAATAGATTTGTTTGATAATTAGCTTCAAATTGATAAGGGCTTTTTTTTGCGTAGAGGAGGGGAAATCTTGCATAGATGCCTCAGGGGCCTTCCCCCCCGAGCGTGCCGGATGTACACCGACTAAAACACCTCCCCCGTGAGGTTGTTTTTCCTTCCCAGAGGGAGCTCCATGGCTATGGAAGACTTTATAGGAATACCTGACATCATCATATTAGGGATTGTGGGATCCGCCCTCCTGGAGAAGACGCACGCTTGAGTTTTGGTTGCATTAACCTCTACTAGATTATCAGATCCCCATTTCAAAATCTTTGCCAGAGCTACATTAATTACATCAACCTATCTCTGTCTCGATCCTCTGGCTTCATTGGATGGTGTAGGGGCTCTAGATGAGAAAGCGGTTTAAAGTATACCATCATCTGCAAAGTTGTGAACGGAACAGGTAGTTACTTCCAGCAAAAATAAAGTTGGTGCCAAGAAAGATCCCTGTGGAACACCAGCGTTGATAGCCATTGTATCAGAGGATACTCCGTTAACTACCACATGGAGTGATCTATCTGAGTGAAAAGTCGATAGTAAGCGACAAAGTTGAGGCAGCATGCCATATGCCGGAAGTTCCCCAAGATGGATTTGGTGCCATACTCGGTCAAATACTTTGGAGATATTCAAAGATACAGCTGGAGATTCCTCATGTTTTTCAATAGATTTCTGTTATTCATGCGTTAGGTAGGCAAGCAAGTATCCTATTGATCTCTGCTGACCAAGGCCATATTGCCGGTCATTCATGATTTTGGAGGTCTCTAGGTACTGGATGAGCTCGATGGTGATTGCTTTCTCCATCACTTTAGAGATCACAGATGATAGTGCAATGGATCTACAATTATTAGGAATGGTCTTCTTGAGTTTTTTGGAATTGGTTGGACTCTAGCTGTCTTCCAGCTGTAAGGAAACACACCAAGTTTGTATGAAAGGTTAAACAACCTGTAGAATTCTGGTGGTAAATCGGGAGCACATTCCTTGAGAACGACAGATGGAATCCCATCTGGCTCCATATACTTTTTGGTATTGAGATCAAGCAGAATGCGGCTGATTGAGCGCTGACGAAAGACAATTCCAGGCATATGGGTATCGATGGCACCAATATTAGGGGGGTTCTTTCCTTGTGGATCCAAGGTGGATATTACTGCAATCATCCCAGCAAAAAGGTTTTGCTTTTTCTTGTGGTGAAGTAGCCAGTGTGCCAACATCTTTGGTTAGGGGAGAGAATGAACTGGAAGTGAAATTCCTACCAATAGCTTTGGCGGTAGTCAAAAACGAACAGGAGCCATTCGGGCATTTGATAACCTTTAATCTTATTTTGGCATTATATGCCTCTTTCGAATCGTTTATTGTTTCTTTGCACATATTTCTGGCTTCAACCTATTTTGTTCTGGTATCCAGACATAGAATAGATTTTATTGAACCATCGTTCACCAAATGACGGTGATTTGTTGGTATGGGGAATGTAAGTTTCCATTCCTAGCTTGATAATATCCGAAATCTCTGTAGCACATTGCTTTGGGTCATCAAATGCAAAATATACGCTTCTCCAAGGAAACTCAGAGAAAAACTTGCAAAGACCATCCCAGTCGGCTGAGTTGTAATGCCAAACTGTGCGTGGAGGTGTTTGTTGGTTAATGGAACAAGTCATAATGATGAATCAATAGTCAGAGTTTCCCAAAGGGGCACGAACCTTTACTGCATAGAGATCTGGATTGTTAATAAGGAGTAAGTCAAGCGTATTGGCATAATGATAGTTGTCATCAGGGATCCGTGTAGGTTCATTAATTAAGTGCTAGTTTCAGAGGAAGAAATTCAAAGAGTTCACCATGAGCTGTTTCATTTGGTGGTAAATAAAGACAACATAGAAATTTTATCTGTTTGTCATTATCAAGTTGAACCACATTATATCGAATTCTTGTGTTCCTAGATTCTCCTCCCGATAGCATAAGAGATCATTTCTGGAATTGATTGATTGACCTGCACCTCAGTATGTCTGGTTTGTCTATGTGCAGGTGGTAATCAACATCGTTTATGTTTTTGCTAAGACCTCGGATGTTACAGAGGTATATCTTCAAGTTTATGTTTTTCAATGTTGAACCCCCTCGAGCTTCCCTCTCCCGGAAATCCGAATGAAAAGCTATTTTTCTTCTGGAGTATCTTACTCTGGGATGCTTCATCATTAAAATTTTCAGAATAAACATGGAATAGATAAAATGTCGGTTTGGATAGGGTGACAGGAAAATAGGTATGAGGGTGAGACCGGTAGCATCGACCGAACACTGAAACATGGGGTTGCCCACTTCATAGCATCTTTGTCGACGTGGTGGTGTTACAACAGGCGATGAGGAAAATATCTATCACCTATAGTTATTCTTTTAGTCGTCTTTTACGACAGACAGGATTTACCATGGGGAAATTCCATGAACGTTAGAGGTTTTGCTTTGGTGTACTCCCCTATTAGTCTAGATTATAACGACGAATAATGAATTACAAAGAATATATTCATGAATTATTGTTATTAAATCATCAAACGATGTGAACGATACGTGACTATGAAAGGTGGGATTTATTCTCATTCTTTTGTGATTTCAGTTGTACTTGATGAATATTCGTAATATTTTCTCCATTCATGAATATATTTTTTATAATTAAATTTTCCGTTCAGGATATAGCTAATATTTAAATTAATAGATGTAAATATGAGTTCTACCTAATAAAATTAAAATTGATATTAGCAAATGTGAAATATATCCTTTTTCATCCAAGCATGTATGTTCTAAATTTATATACTGAAACAAGTTAGGATAGGAAATTCCAACAGAAACAAAAATTCCGTAATCTTCTCACGTTACAATCGAAAAGTTAACAATTAATATTAATATTCAGAATTTACCATACATTTATGTTAAGTAAGATAAATGCTACGAATAAAAATTCAAAACAATTGAAATTATGAATCAGCTATAATTCTGTCTATTGTCAAAAGGACTTTGTAATTAGTAGGAAGTTGAAGTTTCGAAACAAATTGTTGCGAAATATTTAATATATACGCAAATAGTTCTATTTTTTTTCCAACACTCTGTATTATTAAAACCTGTACCTACTTTCTTTGAATACATTTCTGGTAAATGATGTAATCATTTCGAAACGTTAGCTAACATTTGGAATTTCACATGAGTAGGTGCATTTTCAATTGGAAGGAAATTGTTATTCCACCTCAATCTGAAATGTTTTTCCATACCAATTGAGTAACCATATATGGTTACTCAGTTCTGTCTAAAACTAGCTGAACTACAAAAACAACTACTGTATTATAGACAGAAATGGGTGATTCGAGTGTGCTCAAAACAAACTAAGTGCATAAAGAGGACTATTAAAAATTAGCAGCCAAAATATAACAAGTACATTAGTCTGAACTATGTATTATTTTAACATTGATTTCCGTATTTCTAAACCGCCAAAGCAAGTTTAGGATTTACCTTATCTTATCGAATTCAATTTTGATAGTAGATAGTATAAATGTTCTCGAAGAATAAAAGAAGATAACTACCAAATATCTGGATTTGGCTGAACATTGGTAGATCTAGATGGATTTGGTATTTTACTTAAGTTGCCAGTATTGTTCATGCTATTTATTTGGCACTTACAATATCAGCCCTTGTCTTATTTTAGTAGTATAGTATAGTTCATATTATACAAAAATGCAATGGTGGAAGCCGTTACTTTGTGATAATTTATCATATTGTTATAATAAAATAAAAACACTTTTACTTTGTTTTATATCGCATATATTATAGAAACAAATCGTGACTATAGTTTCGAAACTAGCGTATCATTTTCATACTATACTAATGTATGAAAACACATTTACAAAATTATACAAAACTTCAAGCCAAGGTATGCAGTAAAAAACTTATTGGAACTTTCAAAGTGAATGAATAGATTAGCTTTCCCTAAAAATGAAATTGTGGTATCTTTCGATGTTTCAAATATGTTTTTAAATATTCCCACCAATAAATTTGAAATTTTAATATGGAAAATTTTGGTAAAATCACATACAAATCCCTTATTGAATCCAACATATACCAAGCTTTTGATCTTAGCCTTAGCCAAAATTATTGTCATATTAATTTCGAGTTTTTACACAAAATAATGGATTAGCTATGAGATCCCCATTAAGTCCTCTTTTGGCAGATATTTGCATGTCTTATATTGAAGAAACTATAATGAGTTCCTCTCTAGCTGAAAAACGTATTCATTGTTGGTTTAGATATGAAGACGATGTTTCATTAAGTTCACTGTAGAAACTGAGAAAGATCACAAAATAAATTTCATAGACCTTACCCTCACGCACCATAATAATATCATTACTTTCGTCCAAACGAAATGTGGTGACACTTTTCGAAATTCAGATAAAGACTATTTTCCTCACAGTAATCATAAAAGTAATTGATATCCTGCTGCATCAACGTGATTACGTCACAAATTGAATGGTATATTTATAGATCATTCGCAAACATTAAAAAATTGACGAATCGAAAGCATTGGGATATATCATTAATATAAATATTAAATAAGAGTGGCCCTAGATGTGATCCTTGAGGCACTTCAGAGGTGATTTGGCAATATTCCGATTATGTTATCAATATTGTGTTGTGCAAATATTTGTGTGTTAAGTTAATCCACTTTGTATAATAAATATAATAACTTATTATTAATAATTAATTAATTATGGTGTTAAAGGCATTTTGCCTATATGTTAAGATTTCTGCATTTTTCAATAAAAATATTTGCCTATATGAGCGCCTTTTTCTTAAATTTTTGTTGCCCATAAATCCGAGCTTTACTTATGACCTTTTGAGAGCCGACTACAGAATTACAAAATGATCGAATTTTCATTTGCTTCAAGAATTTTCACAATCTGTCTTTTGGTTCAATAGGTTTAAGCCTTCAGAGACTTCAATTGATTGTTGTATATGTATATTCTATAAAAATGCCCTTTATTAAAACGGTGCGTTTTGAAGTGATAGGTACTTAATGGTATTACTCCACCTACAATTTTTTTTGTTAAATGCATTATTATAGAACAGGAATTACCGGATTTATGTTAAACATCACAGCCAATGAACTTAAGAATTATTCTCTTAGTCTCGCCAGTTACTGTTGTTGCATACATAGTTTATTTGCTGAATAAATTTAAGTTTTAAACTGTTGAATATTGTTTTCCAGTTTCTGTAAAATATGACCGATCAGATAAACCGGTGGGAACTTTTTGTACGCAACACGAATTTGTAAACGAGTTCAATTCGAATTCGTTTTTAACGGAGATGTCTGATTTCTTCCTGAAGACTTGTGCTTGGCTCATTCATTAATTCTAGTTTACCTTACAAATTATGAATAGTTTATATATTTTGATTGCTACATCCATAATTAATCATTATATTGGAATCCGGCAAACCTTGTTATTTAACTCTTAACTTAACTTTAATGGTTTAGAATAATTTGAATGCCAAACTACAATGATATTATTTTTTGTAAGCTTATTTGTATTTGGTAGAATGGATCCTTGAAGTTATTTATGTTCAAAGTGTGCACATATATTTAAAAAAAACTGTATAAATAATTTCAAAATTAGAGCTAACAGTTTACATAGCGGAATATTGAACATATAAGGAACTACTGATTGTCTTGTAAAACTGGTACTCTACTTCCCGACAATGCTTAAATAGCAGTTAAATTAATCATTCGCAACAATTCAGAAATGGCCTACTTTCCATAGAATCCCATAAAACTTTGATAATAATAATTACATCGATCATGAGGGAAAACAGTTTTATTATTTCCCTCACTATGAGTAATCTAAAGGAAGTATTGTATCGGTCTGAAAAAGTATTTCCCGATTTTCGTATGAATATCCGTTTTCAGCCTTACCGAATTCATCTTGTTGGCTATTTTTGAGGTGGTGTCTGTGTGTATGAATTCCAAATTCTGCAAATCGCCTTAAAGTGGTAAACATAAGACTAACTATAACTGTTCATTTCTATATATGGGGCATTCCATGTCAAGTGAGCCACCTTTTGCCCTTCATATTTTTGTATTCGGTCATATTTATTTGTATGAATCCTACCAATGTTAGTGATGGATGACTTACCAAAGTCAGTTTTTTTTTGTACAGGTCATTTTTTGAATGATGTCTGTAAGCTTATCTATTTTATTAAGCATTAACCTACACGTATACGAAAACAGAGTAAAGTAGAGTAGAGTGTTGCATGTATATCTATTGTTTACATTTTTCAAATAAAATATGAAAATGATATACTAAAATATGTATAGTATAGTCGAGGAATTATAGCCAAATACCTTCAATTTTTACTGGCAACCTGTATCGAGATGCGGTTTTCGACATTTGCTTCATAAACACAATAGAAAAAAATTTGCCATGAGCTTGGTTGCACTTGTGCATGCAAAAAATGCATCTAAATAATGCGATTTGCGGAACTGTATTGTTGTTCACCAAATATTAACCAAAATTAACCAAAATTTGTTACTCAGGGGTTTTTGGGGTCGGTGATTACGAATTTAATGATTACAAAACGCCACGCTGCATTCTGGGACAGATTTCAGGGGCTTGGGGGGGATTTGCAGTATAAAGCGGAAATCCTCAAATTTTCTCAATTATTCTGTATTATGTGGCAATTTTGAATAGTTTACTATAATAGTTAGCAGAACAGGACTCGCTATCAATCTTAAGTAGTCAATATAAATATTATGGCAACATCTAGTGTTATAATTATACAGATTATTATTAAAAACATGTGTATCAGGCGACATACCCATTAGTATGCAATTATAAATATATAGTGATGGAAAAGTCATAATTTTGAAACCAATGAGACTGGTTCTAACGTCATTTCTAAAACGTTTCTTTGTTAAGATTCTCAACATTTTTCTTTGAAGGCGAAAAATCCTTTCCGAATGAGGTGAATTACCCCAGCCTGTCAGGCCATATGACATATGCGATTGAATAAGGGAGAAGTATGCCATGCGCATCGCCTCCTCAGGCGCGAGGTTTACTAAATTTCTCAAGAAAATATTTTTTGACATTTTGGTAACTACACTGACAACATGACACTCCCAACTAACTAAGAGCTAGATCAAATAAGATACCCGAAAACTGTACATTGTACCAGTTTTGTCATGGTTTTCGGACAGTTCATTTGCACAAAACGAGTCAAAAAGACTTTCTTGAAAATCACTCAAGCAAGCCGGCAAATCCCTTTCATTATTCTCGCTTCGAATCATACTGGTGTCATCAGCAAAGAGCAGGAGATCTGCCGCTCTCACCGCCTGAACCATGTCAAGAATGTAAATAAGGAACAGTAGCGGACCAAGGATAGACCCCTGTGGAACTCCACTGACAACCTCATCAGGTTCCGAGGAGGTTGACTGAGATGACAGTATACTGTATAGCTCTGGGGGGCAATATCTCGATACCCTCTATATACAAAAGACCTTAATTGAACCCCATATGCTTTTACTAATGTTAAAAACCTATCTTCTAATGCAGGGGTCTCCAAATTACTGCCCGCTGGCCAAATCCGGCCGCCAGTGTCATCAATCCGGCCCCCGACAGCTAATGGCTTATTGTTGTTATTGTTGTTGTGATAAGTTGGATAAAAAGACACAGAATGATAATAACGTGGTTTCAGCTCAAGCCTGGTACCTGAAGATGCCTTCTGTAATGGTTGGTGCAACGTCGGCATCAAGTCGAGCTATTGTGACGCGGAATCCATCCGGAAGTCAAGATTTTTCAATAAAATATTACACTTCCTTAATTACCAGAAAATTTTATATGCACACCCACATAAACCATTTATCACATTTACAATAATCATTACATAAGACAATTATTATCGAAAGAACTTCCTCAAATTGTATGTTTTATCTCTACTAAATACCTAAATAACTCTCTCTTAAACAGATTGAGATTATCTATGCCCTTCAAGGTATTAGGCAACTGATTATATAGTCTGAGTGACATGTAAAAAGGTCCTGATACAATGGCTATCAACGCTAGTGTTCCACGGGGATATGTCTTGGTACCTTGTTTCTGCTCTATATAAAAGATCTGCTGCAATTGACCACATGTCCCGTCCACAGCTTTGCAGATGATGGTATACTTCATACGGCTTTCTCATACTTTGGTTTAACGCCGCTCCGCATTTGATTGCTTTACAAATTCTCCAGTCGATGTCCTTTTGTTCGTAATTAGTGTACCTAGGTATATAAATCATGTTACTTTCTTGAAGGTTACTCTCCCATTTGTAGTGTCCACTCCTAACTCCTCCTACACTCCTTGCTCCCCCATTTTTAATTTCTATGAAATAGCATCTCATTAAAAAGACTGTTTGGTCCAGATTTATGTTTAAAGTATATTTTGATTTACTAAAAAGTGCGAGTTGTACAATAGTCTTCTGGTCGAGGAGTCGAGGTATAAGTTGTATAAATAGGGACTGTCCCGGCTAAAGCTGTTTATGCTACGTTACGCCACTGGTTGAAAAGAACCAAATTACTGAAATGGTACCTGGCAATGCATCTATCATCTATCACGTACTATTATTTATTTACTTGATTGTATTACTGGTTTGCTACCTAACGGAATTGTACGAAGTTCGATTATTCCCTAATAACGATGAGTAAACAATTACGAATGTTCCGTTTCCAAATTTCCAGAGCCACCTGATGTTTACGATGGAAACCTCAATTAGCATTTAATGACTTGGTAAAAATTTCCGCACTGTAATTATGTAGATCTCTCTGTATAGGTATCTAATTCGGATTACACAAAATGAAAGCAACAAATAATGAAATTGAAATGTTAATTTCCTCTATAATAATGACGACTTGAATAATGTGATACATTAATAGGTACAAAATAATCACTCTTATTCACTATAAATACATATTATGTTCATATCTATCAGCTATCAAGTAGCCATTATCAGAGTAAACCAAATTATACATCAAAATGTGCCTGTTCAAATACTATTTGGGGATAATAATATAAACAATGGGTTACCCTCAGCTGGAGATAAATCGGAATTTAATAAATTGCTCCTTTGTTTATACATTTCCATCTCTTCTAAATTATCTAGATATGTAGTGGTGATGAGACTGGAGAAAACGCTGATTGACAAATCCCTTGAGACGCCATAAATTGGAATTCTTCTTTTGCAATTTTGAATTTAAAGGGGTATAATCCTTTTGGTTTAGAAAAAGATAAAGGGCCTGAGGTAGGAATGTGATGTCATACATTATGTATGACAGGAAGATTATACCCCTCTAAATTATTAGGTTTTAGCACTGCTACAAAAGAGGATCTAGGTTGTTCTTCTGCAGAATTAGTACATAGACAATCATTGAGAGTTCCAGGAGAAATTTTTATTTCGTCTCCCTAAACAATTAAAACATCTGATTTTATTGAACATTTAAAAATAGTCGAGTCAATTTAAGTCGAGTCAATTTAGAAAAAAGCTCGGAATTTTTTTCAAACAGACCAATCAACTTAATTTTTTTTTGCAAATCGTTCCTGGACGGATACTGAACGATATTTAACTTTAGGATCTAGTCGCTCGACCATTTTTCACCTATTAAACCGGATATTGGCCCATTTTCATGGGCAAATTTGCAAAATTGGTAAGTATTGCCAAAATTAGCTGGAAAACTCCACACAGGGGTTTTCGAGGTCACTGATCACGATTCCGAAGTTAGATTTACCATTTTCCACCGCGGTAGCTAGAAATTGGCCAATTTTATGTCAGAAAAATGGATAAATTAGATAATTTCGTAATTTTTGTTGAAAATGGCTAGAAAATATTGTTTGGGGGTTTCGTGATTCTGGAGTAACATTTTTTTATTATTATACCATTTAGAAATATACCAATTTCATGGAAAAAAAATATTTCATACCTGAAATTGGTCAACCGTCTAGAAACAAAATGGACAAATTCAAATAAGAACAAGAGTTTATGAATATATTTTTATTAAACATTTTAATATTTCATTTATTTTTTTACATTTTATTATTTACAATTTATATTTTATAATTTCTTACACTTACATGGATGGATGGATGGATGGATTTTGATGTGAAGGGTGTATAATTATACTGGCACTTAGGCCTCTGAACTGGGCCCATTGTGCCACCCCTTCAAGGCGAAGGCCTCTGTCCCTCCTCAGTCATCGAGCCGACCAATCGCGTTGATCAGCCCGAGGACCTTACCGGGTGGAGCGTCGCCAATGTTGACCAGATTTGGCCAGGGGTCCCCCAAAATGGCATCTCTTGTCGATGAGAGCGCAGGGCAGTGACAAATCACATGTTCCGCTGTCTCATCCTCTTCGTAGCATCCTCGACATATGGGGTCGACAACGACACCCATCGTGTGAAGATGTTTATTTAGTCGGCAGTGTCCTGTCCATATTCCTACGAGTCTTCTAAGATTATATCTTGTCAGTCGTAGGCAGAACTTTGCAATTTTTGGGCACGGTGCTTTTATAGCAGTATGTGCCTGTCTACAGCTATCATTCGATATCCATCGTTCGGCATGCCGTTTTAGGGTATCTTCTTTTATCAAAGCAGTCAGAGTGCTTGAGGTTAGCGGCAAAAAAGGCTCCGGCCCGAATAGTGTTTGTCCGGAGCCTTTTCGCGCCAGCCTGTCCGCCTCTTCATTTCCTTGATCTCCACTATGTCCTTTCACCCAGGTGAGTTGAACATTATTATACTGTAACAGATTTTCGAGGGTTCTGTGCACTACCAAACTAAACCTGAGTTAACCTTTTGGCTACTAAGGGCTTGTAGTGCTGCTCTGCTGTCTGTCATGATCCGTATTCGTTTGCCGGCGGTATTTTTGTCCGCCGCTATTTTAGCTCCTTGGGTCACTGCTACTAGCTCCGTTTGGAACACTGTAGCATGAGATCCTAGAGGTATGTATTCGCGTAGGTCAAGTTCTTCGGAGAATATTCCAGAACCTGATCCCCGGCTATTTTTGGAGCCGTCCGTAAACATGTTTATGTCGGGCTTTGTTTCGTCGTTTTTGTCTAAATCGATGTGATAGTGTTTGGTGAAAGTAAACTTCGCCGGTATGCAGTCCGCTTGCGCTCCAAGTAAAGGTATCCTCATGGACGCCTCCTCGAGAATGAAAGCATGACCACCTCCTCTTTTCACATTCCACAAATTTCCATTCCGCAGTCTTAGAGCCGCTCCCAGCGCCATCTCCTGTACAAAGATGTCCAGGGGAGGCAAATTGAGAATAGTCTCCATGGCTGCAGTTGGTGTAGTTCTCATAGCCCCAGTCACTGCCAAGCACACAAGCCTTTGTACCCGACTGATGTGAGCTATTTCATTTGCTTGTCGGATTCTGGGCCACCAGACAAGTGCTCCGTAGCAGAGCATGGGTCTAATGACAGCCGTATATAGCCACAGGGTAATCTTAGGGGACAAGCCCCATGAGCGCCCCATCGCCCTACGACATTGCCAAAAAGCCGCACATGCTTTGCTGACTTTTACCTCAAGGTGTCGATGCCAGTTTAGCTTGCTGTCAAGCACGATACCTAGGTACTTGACCTCATATGCCAACCTGAGCTGGGTACCTTTAAGCTTTGGTAGGACCATCTGGTCCAGCTTTCGTTTCTTTGTGAACAGAACTAGCTCTGTCTTTGTGGGGTTCACTGACAGAGAGCATTCTATGCACCAGTCTTCAATTATCTTGAGAACGCTCTGCATTAGTTCACAGAGTACACCAAGATAAAGTCCTGTAAGCAGGATTGTAAGATCATCTGCGTATCCAATGGTGTAGTAGCCCAACTCATTGAGTCGCCGAAGTAGGTTGTCAACTAATATGATCCATATTAGCGGCGATAGTACTACGCCCTGCGGACAGCCCCTACTTGCGATACCCCTTACGGTGCAGGCATTCTAATGTTTATAAATTTAAAAATAATATAAATAAAATTCTGGGTACCATTCCAAAATATAATTTGCAAGAGACAGGTATATCAGAAAATACTAATTCTCGAACGCAAGCGTCATTTGATATTGGATATGAAACAAATGATTTACAGTGACGGATAAATTCCCTGATTTTTGATAGCAGTGCCAATTTCAACAAAAATTACGAAATTATCTAATTTATCATTTTCTAACTTTGGAATCGCGATCAGCGACCTCGAAAACCCCCGAGTGAAATGTTTTAGTCATTTTCAACAAAAATGACGAAATTATTAAATTTGGCTATTTTTCAGACATATAATTGGCCAATTTCTAGATACTGCGGTCGAAAATGGTAAATCTAACTTCGGAATCGTGATCAGCGACCCCCAAAACCTCCGAGTGGAGTTTTCCAGCCAATTTTGGCAAATTTTTCTATGAAAATTGACCAATTGCCGGTTCAACAGGTGAAAAATGGTCGAGCTACTAGATCTTAAAGTTCAATATCGTTCAGTATCCGATTTGCAAAAAAAATCAAGTTGATTGGTCTGTTTGGAAAAAATTCCGAAATTTCACATTTTTTACGTCTAATTTGACCCGACTAAAACTCGTTTTCAAAATTTAATTTCAGTGCCACCTCAACACCATCAGACAAACACAAATTTTATTCCTTCCGATTTATACAATTGCAAATTCGTTTTCGTTAGAGTAGACAAAATTGAAAAGGTATCACCCACCTTATGAAGAACCTTATAAAGTTTTAGATAGATCAGGCAAAATTTTTAGGCTTCCGATCAACAATCTTCTAAATTCATTTCAATAGATCGACTTAAGCCTGCTCATATTGAATGTTCTATACCATCACGACATAGCGGACGAAAGAAGGTCACTTTTTTCTATGATTTACTCTTTCTTTTTTCTCTAGAGGGGAATATTGTGGGATACAAATCCATTTTATTCTACGGTTATTAATTTTTCAATTTCAAATTTTATGTATATATCAAGTTCTCATGTTTATAAACAGTAACCATAATGTGATACATTAATAAGTACAAAATAATCACCCTTATTCACTATAAATACATATTGTGTTGAAGTACTAAAGACCTATCAGCTATCAAGTAGCCATCATCCGAGTAAACTAAATTATAAATCAAAATGTGTCTGTTTAAATACTATTTGGGGATAATAATGTAAACACTGGGTTACCCTCAGCTGGAGATAAATCGGAATTTGATAAATTGCTTTTTTGTTTATACATTTCCATCCCTCCTAAATTACTGTGTTTCAAAAGTGATAAACTTTCTTGAGAAATGGTTTGACCTGTATTTAAAATATGTTCTGCTAATTCTGATATTTCACTATTATTCTTCTTTATATGAGCAAAATATTCTTTCTAACGATTTAAAGTGTTTCTTGTAGCATTTTGAACACGACTCAGAATCAGGGACGTTTAAAGGCTGGTCTAGGGCACTTCGTGGGGGGGGGGGGGAGCTCGTCTAGTTCTCAACTCAATAAAATCATTGTCAGAATAATTTTAATCTTCGAGGGAAGCTGTAAAGTTCCTGAAAAATGAAACAAGAAATGATTTATTTGGTCATGGTCAAAACTTATTTTATTTCACAACATAATCTCCTTGTAGCTCGATACACTCCGTACATTTTTTTTAATTTTTCGATCCCTTCCAAATAATACGATTTCAGCAATGCTTCAAATAGGCGTTTGTTTCAGCGATGACCTCATTGTTGGAGCTGAATCTCTTTCCGCTGAGCCATTTCTTCAAGTTTGGAAATAGATAAAAATTGCAAGGGAGCAAATCTGGAGAATATCGTTGATGACGAACCAATTCGTAGCGCAATTCATGCAATTTTGCCATTGCGACTGCGGACCTGTGCGCCGGTGTGTTGTCCTGGTGGAAGAGCACTTTTTTCTTTGCCAAATGCGGCCGCTTTCGGTTCAAATCGGCGTCGAATCGATCCAACATCTCTGCATAATATACGCCGGTGATCGTTTTGCCCTTTTCAATGTAATCGATAGGAACGGTACCGTGCATGCGAGAAAATATCACAATTTTACGATACAAATATACTTGGGGAGGAGCTGAACTTGGAATGTCAACGTTCCAAGTCATATCTGATCACCAAAAAACTGAAGAAACAGCAAAAAGAATGTATGAAAAAAGGAAAATTCATAAGAAATACGATTCTACAAATGAAGATGAAGAGCTGTTGTTGGATGAGGAGACTGGGATTTGGGATTGGGTCTATTGGGATCAACACACACTATACATACATGTATAATGAAAACCTATTCACTGTATTCCTAAATATTGAAATAATATTGAGAAGTTTTTTATCGATGATGATCAGTAACGCGGGTGGTGATCGTTCATTTTTAAAGCTATAATTGGTCAAAAATGTATTGAGAAATCATATGGCTCAATCACGGTTAAATAATTTGAGCTTGATTTGTATTGAAAATGAAATATTATTAAGAGCTGATTCAAGACATAGTTAATGATTTTACGAATTTAAAATGTAGAAAACGAATTTTCTAATAAAATTCCATTTTTTTATTGATTGTTTTTGTTGAATTTTATATGTATTGTTATGATTTCATTTCCGATATAAAATAAAATGGTAGAATTGAGATTCACCGAAACATTAAAAATATAAATTTTTTAAAAGTATATATAATATGGAATTAAAAACATTATTTAAAGTTAAATGTATAAGTAAAATAAGATATTAAACATTGTATAATAACAGAAACCAAAATGTAAAATAATTTATAGGAGTGTAAAGAAGAAACAGTGAAAGTGGATAAACGTACAGTAATACGAAAGAGAAAAATCATAATTCAAATGATTCAAAGACTATCTGAAGATAGCAAACTATTAAAATAAGTTAAGAATAAGTTATAGATATAAGACAGTATTAAGAAATTTCAATTCTACAAAGTTATATAAGCTTTATTTATATTTTAAATTATGTATTAGATTTAAGCAATGAGAACTGTCAAAATAGACATAATAATCAGAATTATTAAATTAATAGGAACCTAATCATAGGTTATCATATATCAAAATATGGGAAAAAGTGTTGGTAACATGAATTTAAATAGTAGAATGAACAATAACTTTAATTAATTTGAAAATCTTCAATATATCAAAAATTTAAATTACTCAATTCTCATTGGTCAATACAACAATTAAGATGTTTCAAATATCAACAATACTAAAGAACTGTCAGATTCAACAATGGGAACAGCTATCTAGATATTAAGAAGAATTACCTGATTGGCTGAGAATTATTAAACAAGCTTCCTTTTGTGGGCCCTATAAAAGGCAAAACCAAAGGAAAGCTAGTTAGTTTGCACTTACATCTGAGCACTGAATGTGTCTCTTGCAACTCATTAAAGTTTCCATAACCTAAGTTTGCATCAACACCTAGGCAGAAGCTATGCTTCCCTTGCAACTCATTTAGTTTCCATAACCTAAGTTTGTAGTAACATCGGAGAACTGAGAGTGTATCTGCAGCTCCGAAAGTTTATATAACCAAAGTCAATTAGTAATTCCTACGAAGCAAATAGTATTCATAAATCTTCATCTCAACGTCAGTAAGGTTAACATAACCGAAGTTATTTAATTAAGTGGCATCGAAGAGTAACCAATCTTCGATTGCAGTTCCAGTTTGTAATAAACAACAAAGTTTTATATCTTAAAAAAGAATAAAACAATTAACAACAAATTATCAACAAGTTCCTGAATAAGAAGAAGAATCAACGTGTTATCTGTGAACGTGTAATAGCAGAGTAAATGTTTTTAAAAAGTGAATTACCAAATAAAATAAAGGTTTTTATTTAATTCCATATAATATAATAAAATCAATTCAATCAATAAAGAGCTAGCCGGAATATAAAAAGAAAATCAAATAACAAATATAAATCATTGAAAATTATTTATATAATCAAGTAAAGCCTTTTATAACAGTATATATACCAAATCCGATAAAAGGTCGCAGATGGGAGCCTACTTTTGCATAGGGACCCAAGTCCTCAAAAAATCTTGAGACGTCCCTGCTCACAATCAATTTTGCAAACTGCAGATATGTCGG
Source organism: Endomychus coccineus (assembly GCA_958510875.1). Taxonomy (NCBI): domain Eukaryota; kingdom Metazoa; phylum Arthropoda; class Insecta; order Coleoptera; family Endomychidae; genus Endomychus; species Endomychus coccineus. Next base: position 12,970,223 of record OY294070.1, read on the forward strand.
AATCGGCTACTTTATCAAAGGTATTGCCTAAACGGTGTTTAGCTTGTTGTTGCATTTATAAACAGGTTTTATTGCAAATTTAGAAAACAAGTTGTGGAATTAATTCATTACTGACGGATGATAAATGAAACTTTTGAGTCTCATTGAATTATTTGAAATTAATGGCTCTAATTTGATTAGTTGATTGAGTTCCAAAAGTAACTTTTTTATCAAAGATTTGTCGCAACCATTGTTCGTTGCTGCTGCTTCGTTGTTTTCTGGCTCAAAGGAAAGTTTAATAATCTATGAACAAAACTATTGCATGATGCTATTTTATAATTAATTGGTGTACCAACATGAATCCGCTGGAATGCATATACTCGTTCGAGTAGGTTTTCTGTATATGGCGAATTCCAAATGGAGACAATCTTTGATAATATTAATGTCAAGAAAAAGAACTTGGTTATTGCTTTCTAATTCTACAGTGAATTTAATTGAATCATATTGGTTATTAAGCATGTTCAATGATCAAAATATTTACTTATAATTGCGAAAATATCATCTACGTAACTGTGCCAAACTTTCGGAAACTGATTAAATTTTGATTTTAAGTAGGTTTCAAGCTCGCTTAGGAAAATAAAGGTAAAAAAAGAAGACTGGATCGCACATTGCATATCTGATTGTTTGTTTATATTAGTTTTTATGCTCCATACATAAAGAAGTAAGGATCAAATATTCTGAACAGTTTGTATCGGGGATATTAATATTTGAAAGCCTTTTCTCTAGAATGTTAATCAACTCAAGGTTTGAAGTGTTTGTTAACAGTGAAACAACATCAAATGAAATGAGAGTATCACCAGGTTCAAGTTTCAGGTCTTTCAATTTTGTAACTAGTTCTGAACAATTTTTTACAGGCAAACTTGGTGGGGCTTGGAAGTTCCTGGAAGTTCCTAAATTCCTTCTCTAACCATTTTGCTATGTACAGTCCCTGGTCAAATTATAAGACTCACTTCCGAAATCTAAGTTTTTTGTTGATTTTAATATTATTATTAACATAATAATGGTGCAAATGTTGGTAATAAACAGTTGTTGTGTTGCAAAATATTTATTAAAGAAAATGTGAATAAGTATTAATTGGAAAAGAAATGAATCAATATTTTGTTAAGCCACCCTTTGCAGCAATTAGAGCAGCAACTCTTCGTGGCATACTCTCAACACAGTTTAAAGCAATTTCTTTCAACTTTTCGTTGTGGTTCCAATGATGGATAATTCTTTCTATTAGTTGAACCTTTGTAGCTATGTTTTCTTTTGCCAGTTCCCTTTTCAAACACTCTCAAACGTTCTCTATTGGTTTCATGTCTGGGGAGTTGCCCGACCAAGGCAAAAGTGGTATAGACATCTCTTCTAAGAATGTTTTGATTGATTGATTTTGCAGTATGGCAAGGTGCTCCATCCTGCATGAACACTTTTCTACCATTCCCGAACCATTCTTCATCTGTGGAAGCAATCTTGTTTCCAAAACTTTCTTATATTGGTCTTGCCGTACGGTTCCCTCAACCACATACAAACGTCCTAGTCCCTTTCCACTTATTACCGACCACATCATGACAGACACAGTTTTTATGACACAGTCATGACGGAATTTTTCGTTTTTGCGACGCCTAACAAACTGTACCTTATCATTCAGGATTTGAAAAGTTGATTCATCGCTGAAGCAAGTCTGTAGAAAAACGAAAGCAGTAAAAAAAAAGATTTCAAGCAACTTACTATTCTCCAGTCATTAACATATAAATGTTTATGATCATTAGCCTCTTCTTTACCATTGTTGGTGTTAATCTTGGCTTTCTTACGGGTCTACGGCATTTGAAACCATGATCATACAGGTTTCGCCTTACGGTACGAGCAGACACATTGTACCCTGCTTCTACAAATTTGTTTTTGATGTCGGCATGGCTAGCCCTTCGAAATTTCCAAAAAAACCAAAAGAACTCAAATTTTATGACTGAGTCTAATAATCTGGCCAGGGACTATATGTTATACGTGGATCAATTAATGTTTGAAATTATTGGTCTGATGGAATGAAAGCTGGGTGCTCATGAATTTTAGGTAAACAATATAATTTAAGAAGATTAAGATTAATCTGGAGTTTACAAAATTGATTCGGATACTTGTTCAAAATGTAATGTGCGTATTACGTTTTAAGAATGAAATTTCACGTCTATGCAATAGTTAAGAAGTCCTATCAAGTTTACTAAATCACTTTCGTTTGTTTCAGTCCGACTGAAGATTGCAGCTTAGTTGCCAAAGAACATATTCAGGTTTATAAATGTTATTATTACTTTACGGTTATACAATATATACAAAAGAACAAAAACGTGTGCAACATATGTGAAAACAGTTAAACAAAATATGTATATATTAAATTCATTTTGTGTATGAAGCTAAACTAAATTTAATGTAGGTCTGCTGAACTTTAGTGGATTTTTCACTCGTTGCTGCTGGAGATCTCCCATTAGTCGCTTGGAGTGCGACATACGGGGCAGTTCGCTCCAATAGGCACGGTGTTCTGTCTCAAGCCATTTTTGGATTACAGATTGGCACAGGTTGGAGTTATTCCTCCCCCGCTTTAGCGAGTACGACGATAGTTTCGTACTCCCATACGAGTGTCTCTCTATTGGGGATATTTACTAGTGCCGTTAGTTCCTTTACATAATCGAGTACACATTGTGAGGTGATTGTGTATTACTCCAGTGCCTTAAGCACTGTTAGGTTGCACGCTATGATTGTAATTGTCTATTCTCAAAGACTCTCTCCCTTATAATTTGAGCACATGTTGTAATTGATAATATTTTTGCTTGAAATTCTGTCGCAAGTGTTCCTAGGTTCAGAGTAATTATTTCTCCTTGGTCCGTTGTCTCGACTATTTCAGCACCTGTACTTTTTTCGGTCTTGGTGCCTTCGGTAAACCATACAGAATCCCCTGGTATCATATGAGGATTGCTTCCAGTGTTCTCCCGCCCATTCATGATTTGAATCGTGACCGGTACGAAACCTTGATCCTGTCTGGTATCATCCCCAATGGCCCAGATGATCTAAGCAATCCAAGAATGCTTCGGCTTTAATGGTCGGCCTTTAAATGTTCAATAAAAAAATTATAAAGGTTTGATGAATTTTTGCTTAAGAATGGTTAAAAATTGTATAAAATGAATACAGTAACTATGAGAACTTGAATCAAATGTTATACTAAATATTATGATGAATAATATTGTCATGCAGCAATCAAATACTGGATTCAATTAATTTGTTTTGCAATAATAAATAATTCGTAACCTACTTCCTTCTGGATAATACCTCGACGGATATTGTTTTACACAAAAGATAATTCATGGATGAGGGAAAAACCGTAAATATTAATGGGGTAAAACTCGATTCCCACAAAATGAAGTAAACAAAGTTGCTACCAGAGATAATAGCACATCTCCATCCTTCATTTTAGGGCGTCCTAACACTACGTCAAAAGTATACCTGCATCGGAAAAACCAGGTCGCATTCATTTCGTTTTTATGAATCCACAAATATCCTTGAATTTTATGTTTCTTTGCAGACCGCGTACCTCATCGTTTGATATAGCGAATAACGAAGGTTGACGACATTCACTTTTCTGTCTAGAAACCGTTATGAAAAAGTTTGAACGTAATTTGGGTATTCTTCCTATAAACCCAAACCAAAACAAGATTTGAACTAATTCATATCATTAAAGAATATAATTCATTTGGGTTTATTTCCTTTGAAATTAAAAAAAATTCCATCATGCGTTTAAAATTATATGTTAGAGGAGATATTAACATTCAAAGGTTTATTCCCACAGAGGTATGAAATCTTAGGTCATTAAATAAAATTATATCAATGTTTTTATTGTTATCGGGCCGATCGGATCGATTTATCGATTTAGCATGAATTAACAATAATTACAAAACCGGGAAGTTTCTTAAAGACATTTTTTTGTCAGAACTTTAATCGCCGAGATGTTCATTTCAAGGACTCTCATTCCGTAGCAAGCATTTGCCGGCAGTGCTCTATTAGGTCTAGCAGGTCTTTTGTAGTTCTTTTGAAGCTTGTATATGACGCTAACTTGAATAAAGCTGGCTATAAAGAGTTCACACTGTGGATTAGACTGTGCCAAAAAAAAACGATATTTTTTTATTTCGCTGTTCTTCGAGTATATCATTCCCCGTTCAACTTCATTCAGGTCTCCCAAATTTGAAACAAATCGGTTAATATTTAGAGGTGCATCAAGCCCAAAACGTGTTTTCTGAAGTTTTTCCTCAATTTTTGAGAGGTTTCTTAACACTGGTTTACAATAACGGGATGTTTGACCCAGTGGCGGCTCGTGAGTTTTTGAGAGAGGAGGCTGAACATAAAACGTTTTTGTAAAAATATACTCAATTCACAGCCTTTTAACCTTTGCACAGCGACCGTATCAGCTACTTCAGTGACGAAATTAATTGTTACCCAGCAAGAACCAACGTGGAGGTATAGAGTTTCTCTTGGCAAAAAAATTTTTTGTTCGTTTTTTTTTCTTTTATTTTTTTTTGATTTTTAATATTTTTTTCTTTTTTTTTGGAATTTTTTATATTTTGTTTTTTTTTATTAATTTTATTAACTTTTTTCATATATTAACGGAATTCTACGGTCTTTAGTTTGCGAAAAATGATCAATAATATTATCAAAGAATGTATCATTTTGTTTTAAGTGTTTTACTAAATCTTTTTCAATAGATATTAAACTAACATTGTATAATCGATTTTGGCCCATTGTATTTCGCATGTAAGTTTTAATTCATTTGAGATTAGTAAATGATCTCTCCACCGATGCCGACGTGACAGGAATGGTGACTGTCAAACAAAGTAGTTTATAAAACTGAGGTAAAACTTGTTGCAAATCATTGTCTATCATATATTTTATCATATCGGCGTGAATGTCGTACTGGCCTAAAACATCTTTATCCGAGTATATAACGCATAATTCGTTGTGCAGTGTGCTATTTTATGAAAAAAATTTTATTTTAGAACTAAGTTATACAAAAAACTTCAATTCATGTAAATCGGAAAATCCTATCTCAATTTGACCTTTAATAGTATCTAAAATTTCATTAAAAAAAAGTGTTTATAATGTAGTTTCTTGTCTACCAAATTATATGTTTTCCTCCTTTAACAATATTCTGTTTACCGGTTAATTTGAACTTAATACTCGATGTAATATGTTCCTGCGATTTTTCATGTCTGTCTATACCACGAGCTAAATTTTTCAAATCATCATAACCCGAGTGCCCCCAACATGAAGTTGTATCAGATGTAAATAGCAAGCAATACCAGTAATATAATTTATTGTGTACCTCAGATCCCGTTAACCATAAATATTTTTTACAATTATCAGTATCAAATGATCGATTTTGAAACATACCTGTCATCACTAATCTTTTCAGCAACTAAATCACTACTCATTTTAACCTTTAATAACCAAAGAACTCTTTGTTAATAACTCAAAAAACACTTTTATCATATGTTAATCCACTAAATGGATTTTCTAAAAGGCAGCAACTAACTCACTAACACTCATTTTAAATTTACAACAGACAACAATCTAACCTTACTTCGCGTGGCGTGCAACACATAAACAAGCTCTGACTGACCTACTCAGCAGTCGGCAGAACGCACGTGTCGTATTTCATAGATTGCGAGCGGCTGCCGCAGGCTAGCCTCCAGAGGGTGTTGCCATTTTCGCTGATTTAGCCTATTTGGCGATCGGACTGGTCGGAAAAACGGCAACTGCGTTGAACAACACATGCTCAGCGTTTGAGATATATAGAGAGTCTAGCCTTAGGGCACTGGTGCCAGATTAAAAATAACTACTGAGAACGGGGAATTAATTGTAAAATTTAAAGAATTATCAGAGAAACAGGAAATAAAATGGAGAATGATCATTAAGATAAATTGGTGAGGAGGCTGAGCCTCCTTAGCCTCCTTCGAGGAGCCGCCACTGGTTTGACCCTTGGGAGACATTATTACATTCAAACACAAAGAATTTAATGAATTTCAGTCACCACATCCACTTTCCGACAGATATATTGGCGAAAAGAACCATTTTTTGAAGGTCTAAAAACTGTAATTTCGACTTTCATCATCAATAACTTCATATTTTCAGGTTCGTGATGCGTCATATGCTCTTTTAACGTAGTCTAGTATCACGTACCATTAATTGAATTGATAATTTCAGAGAAAATCGCCCATCAGTTATGATAATCTACACTCGAGTGGCCACAACTTTGCCAATTTTGTACCTCAATCAATGAATCTTTATAAAATTAATCGGTCATAAAGTTAATAGAATGTGTTGAGTACAGAGTATATTCTAGTATTTACAATCAAATATTTTTGACACTCATTTAATAATTTATAATCATACATTTAATAATTTGTCTTCGCAAGTTGGAAAATAAAACTCAAATTTTACACAAAACTTTTAACATTTAATTTAAAAATGCTGACAAATTGTTTCACCACACTGTGGCATTTTCAAAGCAAGGAGTTATCAACTAAAGCTTAATCTAAAAGTATGTCCTTAAATATCAGGGATCAGAATGTGCTACAAATCGATTTGATCATTTGATATTACATTATTATTGTTTTTTGAGTGTTTCAATATTTCTATGGATTCTAGTATATTTAGGTATATCCTTTTTTTTCCTTATTCCCTAAATAGTATGTTTAACATTTAACACCAATCTGATCTGTATTACAGATTATATTTCAAAGGCTATTGACGAGGGACTGTAGAAGGATGTTCTCTACTTAGATTTTTCTAAAGCGTTCCACAGACTAGATCACGGTATTCTTCTTAATAAACTTGATAACTTTGGTTTCTCTTCTAATCGTCCTTTCTTTTTTAAATCTTACCTGAAGTCAATAAAACACTTTGTGTGTTATCGTGGTCGAAGATTGGCCGACATTTTTGCTACTTCGGGGGTGCCAGAGGAGTCAATTCTTGGCCCTCTATTTTTCATTTTGTTCATTAATGACCTCTTGGTGGTCTTGGATGCCCCCCCATCTTTTGTATGCCGATGACCTCAAAATGTATTTCAGGGTATCTGATCTCGGTGACTGTCTCAGACTTCAATCCAATCTGTCAGCTCTGAATGCATGTTGTTTGAAGAATATGTTGCCTCTTAATGTTGGTAAGTGTGCTGCTTTGACATTTTCGCTGAAGTCCAATGTCATTCTATACGAATATACCCTGGATGCCTGTCCGAAGACGTTCTGTGACCTTGGTGTTATCTTTGACAGAAGGTTATCATTCATTGATCATATCAGTCATATGTGCGCCAAAGCGTCTAAGATGTTGGAGTTTGTTCTAAGACGTTTCACTACGAGCCCTGAGAGTAAATAATCTTGTTGAGCTAATTGGGGCCACGTATCACTACTGATCCTAGCAGACAGTGTGATTTTGGAGCTCTCTAGGTATTTTTTCTCATACTTTGACTACGCGAGAGGGAAACCTATAATCCAAAGAAAATCACTTAACCAGTTTCAGCAGACAAAGTATCCACACGTTTCCACAACAATCAATCCAGCGCGCTGGAGCTTCGAGCGGCAACCGCTAGATGAGACCGTATCCCGGCGCATTGTTTTGCTACCACGGTCTAGGAACGTGGCGCAAGATTCGAAATACGAAAAAATTACCAAGTTCCACAAAGTAATCCCACAAGACTTCATGAACTAACCAACAAATTTTCCGGCTAATTTCATCACCTATTATTAGTTATTAATTTTTCATTATTAAACAGTAAATAAATAATATATTCGAATAAGTAGGTATGGGTACTTATATTTTTTCAAATAAATAGAACACAGAACTCCAACGAACTATATATAGAGTTAATTATACCTATAAATGGCCCGTCAAAATTTGACAAGGGTAAAGCATCAGTCAAGATGTGTTTGGTTCTAAAGTATAATGGAAAAGGGTCTACAGATTCATCCGTACATAAATATAACAAGTCATCTAAATTCAAGAGATAATCGTCCCCATCTTCATTTTTCATCCGTCATAACATACCTAAGACTGGTCACAGGTAACATTTTTTACAATAAATATCTCCGGCGAGATTCGATTTTTATAGCGTGTTATAAAAGCTTTTGCGCTTAGCGCAAATTGAAAGTCACCTTATTAGACTCGTTCTAACTAAGTAACATTTCTTTCGACAGAACTATTCAGAACACTTACCTATAGCTGTCTTCTTTTTCCCAACCACTCTTGATACGATATAGATGTGATTATCAGATGATTCATTCTGAAAGCAAATCCAGTCGTCAATTTTTCATTGCATAATGGGAAAGTGTTTTGGCAAAACAAGCATGGTATATGAGAATGGAGGAACAACGCTAGTTAAACTACCCCCCAGGGTACTATCAATTTATTCGTTCACTTCATTATCACCATGAACTTGTAGAATTCATTTAGGCATGGAAAGCAGAACTGGTCTGCTCATGATGAACCTACCCCGATTTCCTCAACGCCAACACAAAGTCTTGCCCTCACATTTTATTCTTTGGGAGTTTGAATTCATAGACCATAGTAGTGAAAAAGTTCAGTTAGCCAGACCTAGGAATGTGAAAGCAAGGGGTAGGCACGTCAATTTCTAAAAACTAATGTCTATAACGATACATTTCAGTTCTTCTTCTACGATCTGGATACGTTTTAATACAGTTGGGAAGCGTTCCGGTCGACGATGTATATACGATTATCCTACAGAATTTTCTGGACATAACAGTTGCTTTGGCGGCATATGGTATCATAGGCTATACGTTTTCGTTCGGGCAAGATTCTTTGGGAGGCTTCCTGGGAACTAACTCATGGTTGTATTCTGGATACACTAATTTGGATGAAATCATATTTGGTAAATAGAAGTGATGACTGTTTGTATAATGTTCGAACCAGTAACAACTATTCATATTTCATCATGTGTTTATATTCAAAATATGGGATAATGCTTCCTTCAGGCCATAATACACACCAGACAGTGTGGATGCATGTGGCTGGAACCCAAGATGTGATAACGTTGGCGCTGAGTGAACAAAGCAAATTATGCTAAAACGTTTTATACAAACATCAGCTGAGGTACACCACCCAACAATTGACACCTTTAGATCCAAAAATTCAGTTTTGCTCCTATGAAAGGATGAAAAATAGACGGTTTTTTTTCTGCTCGTGCCAGGGGGTGTTTCAACTTGTCCTTTTCCAATTTTACTTATGAAAATTGCTATGAAACATCAAAGTATATTTGAAAAACATTGAAACTGTTGTTTTTTGTACCAGTTGTTGACAGGGCAAGGTTCGAGGTTACCTAGTAATTGACACCCAATCTTTGACAGCATGAGAATATATTTTTTTCAATAGGTGCCTATAACGAAAATAAAACAGGAAATTTACCTTGACTAGTGTTAAAAATAAATATATGGTTGAGATCAAAGTTAAAACTAAGTGAGCAAGTAAGAGAGTATCAATAAGCTAATAATCAAATGAAAATAATCACTAGACTAGACTCTTGAAGACGTCAGCAAGTTTTGGAAAGAGATATTTCACTCTGTCCCCAATCACAAGGTTTTCGGGTGTTGACAATTTTCCTAGGCCACCAGCAGTTCCACCAGTGATACATCACTTCCATCTACTCTAAATAAGTCTTTTTCAAGATTCGATACTTTCATTGAAATAACTTCTTCATGATGTACATTCTGGACAACACAAGGTTCAACTTTTCCATCCCATTTGTCTTTATTGAGATAAAGATTCTTACCAATTCTGTCAGTATTCCGAATGGTTCTTATATTTTCCGGCTTTTTCTTTATTTTGTAGATTTGTCGAGGATATTTTTCCAAAATCTACTTTATCGACCTTGATGGGAGTTAGGCCGTATTTACTAAATCCAAACTGTTTCTGAAATGTACTTCCATTCGCCAATTTCAAACTTCCTTCTTCCAGACATTTTTCAGGTGTCTGAACGGAGCGACATCCTTTGGCACTTTTCACCAGGTCGTCCGTTTTTTAACGTATTATTCCGTTTTGTTTCTTTTATCATATACTCCACACTGGTTTTTTGTAACAGGATAATGGAGTTTTGAAATGGCGAATATCCACTGGACTAGAATATTTTCCTCCATTGCTCTCAATGTCGTAGATGGTCCCATTGAGCATTTTCTTGGACTCTTTCCATTCTATTTATGAAGATGTGTTACTCTTGGCACATTGAACTCTTTAGCTGCAGTAGTAACATTTATTCCCCTCTCGAGAGCTCCAAGAGCTGCTTCGTGGCGTTTTTCATTTTTGTGGCTATGTCTGAAAAGTATTCGACCCAATTGGAGCAATCTCTAGATGCCCCATACTAGAAATGAAGCAAGCTAGCATGATCCCAGGTATATGTCTGTCTCACTTCTCCCAAAATCCTCATCCTGGATAGAGGAGATTGGACTAACGAAACTCTCACCCTACTGCCACTTAGGTACACTCCCGCCCCAGAAGCCTGACCTACCTTGCACCCGTCTGTGAACCATACGAGCCCATCTAGGCCCATCTAGGCTCGTATGGTTCACAGACGGGTGCAAGGTAGGTCAGGCTTCTGGGGCGGGAGTGTACCTAAACAAAAACACCAAAGATCACTATCTCAGTGACTCTAGGCACTTAATGTATGGTTTTTCTGGCGGAAGTCTACGTAATATTGACTTGTGCCATGGAAAACCTTGCGAAGAAGCTATGTAAATAGGCGCAGCATCAAGGCTTATCAAAGAATGCAGAGATACACTAGCTGAACTAGTCAGGAGAAATAAAGTTCAACTCATCTAGGTCCCTGGACACAGTGGAGTTGAAGGAAACGAAATGGCCGACTCCCTTGCCTGGTGGAGGTCATCCGGCGCCCCTGTCGGACCGCAGCCAATGGCTGCTCTATCAAATTGCTTGGGGGGTCTCGCCCTCCTGGGCCATCTGAATAAAGAGTGGTCTAAGCTGTGGCGAGAATCTGCATGCATGAGGCAGGCCAAGCTCTTCACCAAAGAGTCTCTGCCTAAGCTCTCAAAGAAACTCCTTTCTCTGAACAGAAGGAACATCAGAGAGATGACTGGAATCCTGAACGGTCACTGTCGCCTTAACAAACACATTCATACTATGGGCTTTGTGAATAATCCTATAGGTAGGAAGAAGAACTTATGGAAACGAGCGTTGGCAATATCCTGGGTTTCTGGTGGGCCACAAACCTGCTGGAATAGAATAGACAACTAAGTGGCGTAAGTGCAGTTGAGGGCTAAACCTCCAATTGCCCGATTGTTCGTTTACCTGTAATTGGCACTCGAATATTTTCTTAGTAAAAATATTTATTGGTTATGTTGGGCGTGATGTTTCTTTCCATCAGAGCATATCGATTGGGTAGAAATATAGAAAATGTATAGATCATACGTATTAAGGTTATTTCTTCAGATCCTTACCTTAAAAATATCTCAAACAATTTGGAACAACTATGTACAAATGATGCACTTCTTAACTTCATCTGCGTGTTGTGATAGAATGGCGACTAATAGTTGCGCTAAATTTCGTGCATATAGTAGCTACATATATCAAGGAATGCAACTTTATGAGTAGCGTCAATTTGAAAGTGTCGATGACTGGGTGGTTTACCTTAGCTGCAAAATTATCATCTTTTATGATTTCCTTGTATGGTGATGAGAAACAATGTTGTATGTGTCTCAACGAGCCTAATGTTATTTTGCAGGTTTTACAACATGCCTGATCGGAACAGCTATCATAACGACCATGCTGGCTGGACGCATTATGCCATTATCGGCAGCAGGTACAACGTTCGTCTACGCTGGTCTTTTCCAACCTGTTGTCATGCACTGGGTCTGGCATGAGAAAGGTTTGATGGCGCACTCGAAGTTTTTGTCCGTAAGAGTATCGATCAAAGATCATGCCGGTGCCATCCCCATCCATCTGAGTTCGGGAATGGTGGCCTTGTGGGGTACCATGTGTCTGGGCCGGCGGCTAGTGAAGCTAAAAGAAGTACATGAATCGTCTATTGGAAGTGAATCTCCCGGTACAACTTTCGTAGGTAATTCGTACAGCTGAAAAATGCTTACCCTTTACCCTTTTGTTTTTAATTTATATTTTGATTCTATCTGGATCTGCCTCAACTTGATTGATGATAATATTAATAAATATAAAATAATCACGCTTATCCACAATAAAAATACCAAGTAGCCATCATCAGAGTAATCTAAATTAGAAAACAAAATATGTATGTGTCGAGTAGTGTAGACTGTAGAGTGACTCATTACGAAGAGATTGATATCATTCTGAAGTACATATCTTTTATTAAAAAGTTATAGCGCGTTAACCGATTAAATTTCGTGAAAATTCTCACATATTTAACCCATCAAGGCCCAGGCAAAACGCAGCCTAATTACAGCCAAACTAACTACGCAGTTCATTGCATAAGTGGAAAAAAAATTACCCGAGATATGGACTTATCCTCGCCTTTTGCACAATTGTTAAAACGCTAATAGACAATTCAGCTGTTGAAAAGTCGGTTAGATCCATGCTCAGGAAAGTGCAAAAAAATTAAACGAACTACGCAGATCATGGAATCAATGAAAAAAAAATTACCCGTGTCTTATTGTTTAGCCAAATTGATTGTTTAAGCAATTTTCGTTTTAACAAATTTCGTCTTTTTGAGGGTGCCAATCGACTCAGGGAACAAAATTACTATGACCTACGGACTTTTTGTAGCAAACCCAGCAACTGTATATTGTTAAAACGCTCATTAATAAATGACTGTTTATTGAACAATCATTGACATTGTTTAAACAATCAATTTGGCCAAACAAAAAAAATGGGTAATTTTTCTTCATGGTCCCTTTTTGTTGTGTCTTACCATATCAAAGAGTCATATGTTATTGCAGGCTTTACCACCATGCCGTACAACCAATACAGCATGTCTGGTCGTAGCCCCTATTTTTTCCTAAAGGAGGGTCTGGCCAGAAATATTGAGGTCTCCGTTTTTTTGGTTGCCTTTTTCAGATGTTGTTTCCAGGTCAGTTTCGAGTCTAGTATCACCCCGAGATTTATTTGTATGGTTTCTCCTCGAAGTTTAAGAGGTCCCAGGCCCTCTAATTTGCGTTTTCCAATGAATGATACTATTTTTGCTTTGTGCGAACTGATGTTCAAATCCTCCGAGTCCTTCCATGTTATTACCAGGTTCAGAGTCTTTTGCATCCGATCTCTGTCCATAGTATTGTATTTTCCTTGTGTCAAGGCAACTATGTCGTCAGCATAACCAAGGGTTATATGTCCTTTGTACTGGAGGGCCTCCAGCAGTCCGTTCACAACCAGAGAGTAGTCCTCGTTGCGGGCATCCTCTGGCCACCCTGGCCACCACGGTCTTCTCCATTATCCTTGATTCATATCTGTGTCTGAGGGACCTGATGATATAATCTATAGAGGTATCGTTAAATGTTCCTCGCTAGAAGAATCTATTTATTTTCTAGCGTGTTTTTCCCCTTTCCACAAGTTGATGGAGTGCTGTCTATCTACTAGCTTTTCTAAGGTCTTATGTTCAAACGACATGAGACTTATCGGTCAGAGACTTCGCCGTTTCCTAACCAATTTTTCCAGGTTTCGGTATAAAAGTAACTCTAATGTTTCTCCATGATTCCGGAATATACCCTAGAGCCAGACTGACACTGAGTATATTACAATGCCTGTTCTGCAGTAATTCTGGACCCTTCTGCAGCAGTACTGAGTAAATCCCGTCCGGGCCCGGTGATTTATATGGTTTAAATGAGTTTATAGCCCATTGAACCTTGTCATAGGTCACCACCTTTTTAGCCATTCTCCAGGTTTCCTTGAATCCTTGTATCAAGGTTACCAGGCCATTTGTTTTCTGAATAGCAGGTGTCTGGACTATGGAGATCCAGGAAAGTGAACTGTAAGGAGTTTTTAGTCTGATGATGGTAGCCGAAAGGTCCTTAGTACTTTAGTTGTATTTTTAGTGGATAAGAGTGATTATTCCGTTCTTATTAGTGTCCTCAGCTGTGAACTATTTTGTGTATTTGATGATTATATGCTTAATGTACTCTGAGAACTAGCTAGTATCCTCTCTTGTGCTGATTTGATCTAAACATATCTCTAACAATACTAGAGCAATTTGCATCAATAATTCAATCAGAAGCTGCTATCAACCATGAGGCAAAGGAAAGCAATAAGTGATAAGATCATCTCCACGCTGATATTATAACGCCATGATACCCTGAGCCAAGCAGCAAACGCTAACAATATTAAACTATAATCAGTAAAGAGCATTTTCAACACAGATGAGCTGACGGGTGAAGAATCCGAGGGGAGTTCTGATGAAGGATCGATACTTGTTTCATCACGCAAAAATCGTAATGTCATCCCCAAAGATAAGACTATCAAAGCGTGTATGCTACGCTGGGAGGTTATCCAGGTTGTGACAGGTCTAAGAAGCAATACTGCACAATATCCAAGAATATTACTCGAGACTGTCTCGGAAGAATTTGCGACCACTCACAGGAATCAATTTGGTACACTGTCGATTAAGAGAACGCATTCACTGTATTAGGCCTAGTGTATTAGGCTGTAGGGCATGCGAACAAGAGGACGAGACTGCTGAGCAGCTGAGCACCTGCCCTCGTCAACATTAGATGTTTTGCCGAACCTAGCCAGCATTAAGGAGACCTCTCCGAATGGATCTGCTCTTATTCGTCCAACATCTCCTAGGGTAGCTGGATATGTAGAAACATACCAGCAGGCTGTCCACTATGGATGAGGTACAATGGTCATAGTGAGGACAAAGTGCTCTGGCCTGTAGAGGCACAAGAAATCCTTAAATTTTCTTGTTACCTACTGCAAGGTGATGGAAGATACTGAATGAAATATTCTTAGACCATTACTCTGACTGTGTTAGTTTCTTAATTTTCAAACTTAATTTACCTAGTAAAAAGTTAACGATCTCTTTCATATCAGTTAATCGCTCTCTTTTTGATAGATAACATAACACAATTTACGCTCTTTACAGGTTACACCTTCGTGATGCTAGGTTTATTGACTTTCAGCTTACCAACCCAAAAATACGAAATGAACAGAATCCCGGACGATTTCCTCGGCTTGATACTGGTCAACAGTATCCTGGCCCTATCTTCCGGCTTCTTGGTGGTCCTGCTGCAGTGTTGCTGTTTTGGCAACACATCCGGTTATTGGATATTGCTGAAATGTTTACAGGGATCGATCGCTAGTCTGGTGACGATAAGTGCCGGCGTCGACGTTTACAATCATATTTTCGCTGGTATGGTTGGCGGAATTGGCGTCATTGTATTCTACGTGACAACCATTGTTTTAGAACGCATGTTCCACGAAGATTACAGCAACATCATACCGATACACGTGATGTGTGCCTTGGTAGGCGCCCTTTGTCCAGCATTACTGGGAAGTAAAGAAAACTTGGGTAAGTGCTGCTTATCTTTCAGTAAAGGGCGACTCTACAACTATAGGTACAATTTGAATGTTAAGCCGTCTGCTTTTTCCGTCTTTCGAAACGTTTAGTCAGCCGTGATTGGTAGCTTCAGGTTTAGGTTACTTCACCGCAAACATATGGTCTATTGTGGCATCTTCTGATTATAGTTCACCGAACAAGTTGTCTTTTTGCAAGGCCGATGATTTTGCTGGTTTAGATTTTGTTCAGATTTTTTGGTAGGGGCAAAATACTTACCAAATATATGAGATCTCATTCTTTCCAGTTTCATTTGTTTCGTCGTTCTTCAATTTTTGATTTTTTCGTTAATAGAAATAATTTTCAATAAAAAAGAATGTTGAAAATCGGAAACTGACGAAGTAACGTGTACCGTAGCACTTATATTAAGGCGGAGCGATCGTAGCCAACGAAGTCTTCTCTTGAATCGGGTTATATGGCACAAGGTACGTTTTCATGTAGCGTCCATACGGTAAATGCTTGGAATTTTGACACAAACTAGATGTGATGCTTGAAATTTACGGGTATAAAAATTCGTACTCGTACCTTGGGCCGTTTTCGAGTTTTTGGGCAACTAGACAGACTCTGGCGTGGGCTCTTTATCGGCTCATGCGAAATACGGCGTCAGTGTAGCGAAAGCATAAGCCGATCCTTTTGGCTCACTTACTCACTTTGTCTTAACCCTTCGGGCATGCGCACCGTACTGAACGACCGCCTAGTAACTATTGAGTGGTGAGTTGTAGAAAATGGAAAATGATGTCATTGAATAGAAGTCAGAGAAGCAATCAATACATTTGTGTCAATTTGAATTCGATTCCGAGCATCACAAACCCGGTTCCTCTCTTTATGACGTTGATTTGGTGGACTTCGTATTAAAGGTTCTCCCGCGTACAGATCCAAAAAATTGCATGATGGCTTCATTACTCCACTCGATAATGAAGTACTCTTGAATAAGAATTCCTAACATGCCTTCAGAATCTAGCTACACAATCTATAGCAGTTCGTAGGAATGGGTGCACAAATCGTACTGAGGCTTGCCCATCGGTCCATTCACAAGCCTTTGATGATTTGATTTCATATTATGACTTTTTATTTGTTGCAGGTTATACAGTCCCTCCGTTATACCGGGTAATACATCTGCTATGGCAGTTGACGTGCTGCTTTGTGGTTATTATCTGGATAACAGTTTTCTTTCTACCCTTGTTTGTGGTCTTACAATTCATCGGCCTACTGCGTAACCGGAGCGAGGAATTGAATCACCAAAGAAGCATCAACACTTGCAAACATGTCGGAAGAAACCGTGGTGTCTGGAGGATATTCTCTTCGGCCGATAATGACCCGATAGTTGAGCCGGGTACAGAAATTCGAAGTCGTGCGTCTTTGGACAAGGCAATCAAGGAACAGCTAGAAGCAAGAAGAGTTTCCCTACTCGAGTTCGAAAGAAGTAGAAACAAGAAAGTTGGGTATGTATTTACAAACCTTCAATCAGTGTCACAGTTTGCACCTTATTAAACTCGTCGCGACAAAGAGTTGAATACACCACTGGTCACACTCTCAGAATAAAATTATTAGAATTCCAATGCATGTTCCCCTTTGCAGAAAAAGAACCTTCATAATACCAATGCCACCTCCAGAACCAGAACCAGTGAATTTCGACGATCTGTTGTACGAAAAACATCGCCACGAACCGAAACATATTGCAGCTGTTGGTTATTCTAGACCAAAAAATTTGGTTAGTGTTGTATCTAAACGGGAAGCTGGTGATGTCGGTACGCAGTTTGACATTATCGGAGAATCTAGTAAACATTTGGGCACCTTAACGGAAGTCGACGTTCACGAAAATCGGAAAGGTGTCTTAAAAACACCAGATCGGGCTCCCGAAACCAGTCGCAACAACGAAAAAGCTAGAGACGAACTGCACAAGACGCAACCACTGGTTTCTCCCAGGAAGAAAAAGAAGAAAACACGAAAAAGAGCTACAAATTATGACAATGATCTAAGTAAAAATAAGAAACCAAACTAAAATCTATTTTAAGCTGTATTCTTTATTTCACACATATACATTATACACAGTTGTTGATTTTATTTTAAGGCTACCTATTTTACAAATAAAATCTATTTTTTTATTGTGGCCTTCTTTGATTTTAGAAGTGAGCTTGAATATTAAATATAACCCAACGCGGTTGATTCCAGAGAGCAAAATTGTTGATTCTAAGTAAATGAATTTGCTATTTTCTATAAACAAAATGACCACCACCGTTCATAATTATTATTTATCAATTTGTCTTTAATTATTACCCCTTTAATTCTAAGGTTAGTTAAAATTTTACTCGCAGTATAAATTTACATGTTCTGTGTCTTGCTTTATCTTCTATGATAATGTAATTTCCAAAGGATAAACAACTTGGTTGTTTTTATTATTATTAATGATTGAAAATGAATCTAAACTTTACTTTTCCAAATAAAGACATCAGAAACTGTTGCAGAGCTTGTTTAGGAACATATGAAGATATGATCTTGATAAGTTCAATTGAAAATAATGATCTAATTAACATGTTCAGTGAAATATCGAATATTGAGGTTAGTTAAATGTAATCAACTGATAAGAATAATAAACATTGAGATTTATTTGTAGTGGGTGAACTCAAATGACTATCCGTTAAGCATCTGTAAAAGATGTGAAGGAAACTTGACGCTCGCTCACGATTTTCAACAATTATGCCGGAAATCTAACGATTACATCCAACAGTTTATATTAAACTTAAACTTATCTAAATCATCATCGGTAATGAAGAAACATTTAATAGCTCTTGATTTGTCTCTGTAACATTATACTTATAGATTGAAATAACAATAGATGAGGATGTTAAAGAGGAAGAAGCAATAATTTCTGAAGACTGCAATGATAGGGAAAGTGATTACTCTGGGACTGTTGATAGTGATGAGGATATATCAGAAAATGAAATTAAGAAGAAATGTCGTAAAATGCGTTTAAATAAAGTATCGAAAAGGGTAATTGAAGAAGCTATCGAACAATTCAAAACTCAGAGGAATAAGCATACTACTTGTATTATGTGTAATTTTAAATCAACTTCCTTTCGATCATTATCAGTTCATATGTCATATGTTCACAAGTGAGTTTATAAATCTCAATCTTACCAATATTGTTCAAGTTTCTGATTTTAGATATAAGAGGGAAAGGTGGTGTTCCGATTGTAACCAAATGGTTGAAAATATGGAGGAACACAAAAAAATTCATAATAACAATGAAATATCATGCCAATTTTGCCCAAAAGTTTTGAAAAGAACCCATTTTGTAGATCATTTAAGAGCACATTCTGGTGAGTTCCACAATTATGTTCAGCCAGATTGATATTTTTTAATTTCAGGTTCGAAACCATTTAAATGTATAAAGTGTAATAAACGGTTCGGAATTCGAAGTTGCTTACGGGCTCATCTGAAAATTCACACCAATAGAAGACCTCATCAATGCTATAATTGTGGCAAAACATTCACACAAATCGGTCTTTTGAATTGGCATATTAAACGCCATGGCAGCTTCAAATGTAATAATTGTGAAAAGTATTTTCATTCCAAGAATGATGTAAGTGAACATAATTGTGTGAGAACTGACTCAAAAAATGTAATAGATGAAGAAATAAAAGCAGAATCGGAAGAATTATTAGATATAAATGATATACAAAATTTATGTAGTAACACGTACGTATCTAAATAATTACATTAATTTCAGAATCAGTAATTAGCAGTGGCGGCTCCTAGAAGGAGGCTAAGGAGGCTCAGCCTCCTCACCAATTTATCTTGTTGATTATTCTTCATTTTATTTCCTGTTTCTCTAATAATTTTTTTAATTTTACAATTAATTCCCCGTTCTCAGTAGTTATTTTCAATCTGGCAACAGTGCCGTGAGGTTATATTCTCTACATATCTCAAACCCTAAACAGTAAACACGTGTTGTTTAACACAGTTGCCGTTTTTCCGACCAGTTCAATTGCTAAATACCGTAAAACATAGCTGAAATGGCAACACTCTCAGTAGGCTAGCCTGCCGCCGGCCTTTGTTCAGTACGGCCGGTAGTTATACAAGCGTGTTGCGTCGAAAAGTAAGGTTAGATTAGAATTTGTCTGTTCGGTAAAATATTAAAATTTAAAATGAGTGCTAGTGATTTAGTTGCTGACTCTTTAGAAAATCCATTTAGTGGATTAACATATGACTAAAAAGTGTTTCTTAAAAATAAACGGCCTTTACCGAATTTGAAAGGATTAGTGATGTCAGGTAAGTATCAAAATCGATCATTTAATACTGACAATTATAAAAAATATTTATGGTTAACGGGATCTGAGACACACTATAAATTATATTGCTGGTATTGCTTACTATTTAATTTACAACTGATAATTTTTCATGTTGGGGGCGCTTGGTTTGAAAAATTTAGCTCGTGGTCTAGAAAGACGTGAAAAATCGCAGGAACATATTACATCGAGTATTAAGTTTAAATTAACCGGTAAACAAAATATTGTTAATGTGGTTGATTCTGCTCGTACATGCGAAATAGAAAATCATAACAATACAGTTAAAGACAACCGCGAAGTTTGAAAAAAAATTATTGATTTCTTATTGTATCTATCATCCCAAGATCAAAACAATACAAAACGAAATTCTTGATTCAATAATTTATGTCCTCCGAAATCATATAGAAGATGAATTATTGGAGGTCCCTTTTTTTTCGTGGCAGGTTGACGAAACAACAGATATAACGTGTAAATCACAATTATCAATAATTTTTAGATTTGTAAAAAATGGACAACTAGTGGAAAGATTTTTTGGGTTTTACGATGCTAGTTCGGGAAGAACAGCGGTCAGTTTATTTAATTTTTTAATGGAAACATTTCAACGATTTGACTTTGCGAATAAATTAATTGCTCAGACTTACGACGGCGCATCAGTAATGGCGGGACATTTAAACGGTCTTCAATCAAAAATAAAATCAGTAGAATTCCCTGTAATGCTCCAACTCGATGAAATTTTACATCACGTGCAGTATTTACCATCCATAAAAATAAAGACAACCTAATTGAAACATTTGATTTTATATTAAATTTTTCAACAGATCAGGTTTCATTAAATGCTGCTGTTGGTTTAAAATCTTCTTTAGAAAATGAAGGATTTTTGTTTTTTCTTGATACTTTTAAATTAATATTTCAACAAACTGATCTTATTTTTTAAATTTTACATCATAAATTCACTGATATAATTTATTCAAGAGATCGTTTGAAACATCTCATTGATAAAATTTCAAGTTTCCGTAATACAGAATTTCATTTTAATATTTTATTTGAAAATTTTTCAACTGATGAGACACCTCCCGCGAAAAGGAGGAAAACATATAATTTGGTAGACAAGAAACTACATCATAAACAACTTTTTTTTGAAATTTTAGATACTATTAAAGGTCAAATTGAGATACGATTTTCCGATTTACATGAATTGAAGTTTTTCGACTTGACGAATAGAAGATTTTTCGAATCTTTTTCAAAAGAGTTTCCCAATACACTTTTAGATAACTTAGTTCTAAAATATAATTTTTTTGATAAAATAGCGCTGCACAATGAATTATGCGTTGTATACTGGGATTAAGATATTTTAGGCCAGTACGACAGTCACGCCGATATGATAAAATATATGATAGACAATGATTTGCAACAAGTTTCACCTCAGTTTTATAAACTACTTTGTTTGACGGTCACCATTCCTGTCGCGTTCGCATCGGTGGAGAGATCATTTTCTACTCTCAAACGAATTAAAACTTACATGCGAAATACAATGGGCCAAAATCGTATATACAATGTTAGTTTAATATCTATTGAAAAAGATTTAGTAAAACACTTAAAACAAAATGATACATTTTATGATAATATTATTGATCATTTTCCGCAAACTAAAGACCGTAGAATTCCGTTAATATATAAAAAAGTTAATAAAAAAAACAAAATATGAAAAAAAAAAAAAAAGAAAAAATATTAAAGTCACTTGTCACTGAAGTTGCTGGTGCGGTCGCTGCGCAAAGGTTAAATTAATTGGCTGAATAGAATATATAAAAAACGGTTTATGTCCAGCCTCCTCTCTTAAAAAGGTCACGAGCCGCCACTGGCAATAATTAGATAAAATCTGGCATTAATACATATAATTAATGCAGTCTTTTCATCTTCAATTACTTTTAGTTCAGCGGAACTAAATAACTTCTGTAAAGCTTGTAACAAAAGGGTCCACAGTCTTGCCAATCATATAAAAAAGCATCACAGTAAAGATGAAACAACTGCCGAAACGTTGAACATATCGCAACAAGAATTTCTATGTAACATTTGTAATAAAACTTACTCGTAAGTATTTCTCTTAATATAAAATCCATTCAGAAATTAGATTCACAGATTTTTAGGTCAAATTCAAACCTACAAGAGCACTTGAGGTTGCACGATGACTTGAACCCATATAAATGCTCCTTTTGTGGAAGAAATACCAGAAACCGATCTCAGCTGATTGATCATGAAAGAACGCATACGAAGGAAAAGCCTCACATGTGTAATGTGTGTGGAAAGGTATGAGTTTTCATTCTAAATATACAATGCAAATTATCATAATTTTCATTTTTAGGGATTTTCCCAGTCGGGGGCTCTTAGGACTCACATGCGTCAACATACAGGTCGACCAGAAGAATGCTCAATTTGTCACAAGAGATTCTGTCGCAAGTCAGAATTAAGTCTTCATTCACGAAAACATTCAGGTACATTATTATTATTATAAAATCCTCATGTATTTTGACACGCTGAACACGATGGTGTAGTTTCAATTTGGTTAACCCTGTGTTCGAAAAACTATGGCCATTTTTTGGACCTAAAAAAAAATTGGAATTTTTCCATTTTTTGCGTTTTGAGACAAAACTATAGGTTGTATGAGAAAATGTTTAACCAAAAGTTGTTGGAAAAAAGAATGAGCGATTTTTGGCTCTGGTCCGAAGTCGATTAGAGGTTGTGGGTCCAAGATAGGGCCCATTTAGTGAGTTTTTGAAAAATTATCACATATACATGTTCACACGTCTACATACACTCACAGATTCACACAAAATGATTATAAGCCTTCTTATAAACTACAATTTCGGGCGCGGAATCTATTGTACCGACGCTCCCTTATTGCCTTTTTTACGATAAAATTCGCTATAACTTGGAATTATGAACGAATCTCCGTACGCTGTTTCAAACTCAAATAGCCGATGTATTTCTCTGTAATTTGCGCTGAAGTTTTTGTCGATAGGCCCAAAATTGGGCCCTTTAGAGGCCCAACACATTTATTAGGATAGCTTCATTTCTACTATACGCAAATCAATCTGCTTAGACTTAGAATAATCTTTATAAAAAGCACCTAGAATTTGGATTTCGTAAAACATTTCGAACTTCACAAAATTTTAATTTTTCGGTGGTCCAAAATTTTCAAAATGGCGCCAATACGACGTTTTCAAACCAAAATGCTTGAGTTTTGGATATTAGGTGCAGAATAATGAAATCCTTCGAATTAATTTGGATTTGAATCGATAACATGAGTATTTCGTCTGAAATTCGTAAAATACAGATTTTTCAAAATGGCCGATTTTGGCGCCAAAAAATGAGGTACGTCAAACCACCAGTAATCGAAAGAATAGAATTGAAAATACTTCCTTTTCACCAAAACAGAAGATGAAAAAAACAAAAACTCTTCGACATATACTCAATTTTTCAATGTGCTAAAGAACACTAAATAGGCCCTATCATGGGCCCACGACTACGAATCGACTTGGAACCGGACCCAAAAATCGCTTATCAATTTTTTCAACAACTTTTGTTTGGATATTTTTAAACACTACCCATAGTTTTGTCTTAAAACGCAAAAAATCGCCATTTTTAGATTCAAAAAATGTTTATGTATTTGTGGGATACTGGAAGAATTAACGTTGCTAATTTTCTTCCGATATTTATAAAATATTGATTAGAATAGTTATTTCTTTATCATTCTCGAATTCTTCCCCATTGTCCTTTGTTACGAATGTTTTTATTTGATTTATCATCACATTCGTTGGTTGCCTCTTTCATAAATTTGTATATATTTTTTTCACGTCATTTCCACAATTTGATATTGCGTTGGTGTAATATTGTAATATTTTTAATTGCCAACTTTTATGATCATAGGGGAGAAGCCATATCTATGTACATTTTGTGGCAAGATGTTTTCTCAAAAAAGCCATCTAACTGAACATAGTAAAACACATAGTGAAGTTAGACCTCACCAATGTCCGTATTGTGACAAGGCATTTAAGCAAGATTCTGTCTTGAAAGGTCATATTAAGATTCATATAGGTAAGTTTTTTCCGATTCTATGTAATTTTTTTTATTAAAAACGAAATTTATTATTTCCTTATTTCCTGATCAAACCTCGTATATTGCTTTACCAACAGAAAATCGATTGTACCTTCTATAAGAAAAGAAATTTGCTTTCACAATTTAATTAGAGCATGGAAAGGTTAGTTAGGTTGAAAACGAAAACAACTTTTTTGTCAAAAACCTTCCTGCATCTAGCATGAAAAAGGCACTCTACCTATCAGGGATAATTTAATTTTTTTCCAAAAAACAAAATTTTCCTGTATTTTGCACAGAAAATGAGCTTTCCTTCACTTATCTTAGGAAATCATCAAACCAGTTTTATTTTTATTTTTCAATCAAACTGGTAGAAAATACTGACCTGAATTAACTTTATTATTAAGCCTTCTGTTACTCCAGAAAAATCCACTCCATTGCACTCCTTTCTCCTTCCCAACAATAGAAAATAGTTCATTTAGATTAACTTTTTGATGAAACCTCGCATATTTGTTTACAGGCGAGAAGCCATTCAAATGCAGCCTGTGTTCTTACGCATGTCATAAAGCTTACAGGTTGTCACAGCACGTGAAACAACATTCGAATGAAAAAGAAACAGAGAGACAACAAGTATGTCCCATATGTCAAAAAGGATTTTCGTCCATTTCAATTTTTAATTTCCATATGGTCTCAATTCATAACGCAGTGATTTAATTTATTATTAAAACGAATTTCTCAAGGTGGCAATAAGTTCCTCTCCGAAAAATGTGATAGTTTTGTCGTATTTATGTATAAAAATTAAATTTATTGCATATATTGTGGTGGCAATAAAGTTTTTCTCAATCATTTTGGTTAGTAGTAGTAGTATTTTTAGTGAACTTAACACATCATTAAGTGTAACATACATGGAACTCGTACCTATTTCGAAAATATGGCATGATAATTCATGCCTTCTTATATCGGATGTAATGTGAGATAGTTGGAATACATCATAAAACGGCTGGTACTAAAGGGCACAAGGGCACGTGCCCACCCAACTTCCAAGATAAACACAGAAAGAAATTCGCGTGTAATTCAGTGCATTATTTTATTCCGCACGTCAGGCGAATGCAATGATAACGCTCAAAACTTTCCTGGGGAAGTTCTGAAGTGTACCTATTTCAAGTATGATTCGGCCGACTAAGGTTTCAACGCTCAGTCGACAGCAGGATGTGAACGATGTTTTTCAACCCTCAAACGCATAAAAACTTTTCTGAGAAGCACAATGTCAGAAGATCGACTGAACGCGTTGGGTCCTATCAATAAAAAAAGTTCGTCCAGTCTATCCCGGATGTTGACAACAAAGTCATAGACTTTTTTTCCACCATGAAAAATGGGAGAAAGGATTTTATGTACAAAAAATAGGTAAGTTTTTTCTAGTGCCCACCCTCTTTCATAACTTACGAGCCGCCAACTATAGGCTTGTGCAAACACAAATCTGCAACGATTGAGTTAACTCACTTGTGTACCGCAAAATTTGAATCATTTACGTTAAGCACTAAATGAACCAATGAACTTCAGGATCTCCATCATCAAACGCAAAACTAAAGTTACTGGAATGATAAACCCTTTATAAAAAAGAGATCGATGTAATTCGGATTTCGATAAAAACTGCTTCTGGTAACAATTTTTATAATCTAATATATTAAATTACTATATACATAACTTCGATTTCATCTTTTTCTAGTTTTGTACGTTATAAAAAATGTCTTCACGATAAAAAAACGTAGTTGATGATACTAATCGGTATAAAAGTGGTATTCACAAAAATTGTACTCCTATTCCAAATTGTATTCCAGGTTGCACTTGGTCGCTTGAGTCGTACATATAGGGAAAACAGTAATTCACTTCCACACGTGCCATGTTGCCTAGGCGGAGGGCCAAACCTAGGCCATAAGATACCCTCATGTTTTCAGTGAATACAGGGAGAAATGGTTCACCGGGAACTGAAACATTTTTCAAATCAATTACAATCATAGGGTCAACTGACAACTAACAAATATTTATTCGATTTCTTTGTCAAGTTCAACCATCAAGTATTATCCTGTACGGCATTATTCAAACGGTATCAATTATTTTGTTTTACCATCTTGAATTGAGTTCACTACTATCTTAATAACATTGTTCGTCCACGACTGTTGTATAACATTTTCATTATACATGTTCCCTAAATAATGAAGTCATTGTTTTATACTTAAATCGAGCAGGATATCAGACGCTTCGTCTGAATTTGAAACGTGAATAAGTTGTCAGACTTAGCCCCAAAATTTTGAAGCACCGTATAGTCTAGGAGCCAGAGCGATATTGATGGTCTGAACATTAACCCGATGGCACCATGGTTTATCGTTAGAGGACGGTTCAATTACAAATTCATCTCGCAGACCGAATTTTCGCCGGCTGCTAGATCTCGAAATACAGCCTTCGCAAATTGTTTATTTTTTGGCTGAAGGTTAACCCTTTTCAAGTTGCGGTTACTTGAAAAGCATGCCATTCTTATACCATCATTTTTTATCGTGTCCGTTTATCAAGCTGACCCGTTAACATTGGACCGAAAATGAACTGCAAGTTAACCCTCCCAAACCCGGGGGAAAATGTTCATTGGTGTTGGCAATTGTTAAGATACCCTATGCCATCAAAAGTTATCAGTCCATTTCCGAGTAATTGGCCATTATATGGACCAAAAATGTTTTTTTACTAATTTTTGTGGCTAAACCTTACGGATTACAAGGTAACATGATGGCACCATGTTTTGGGCAAGGCAGTAATTTTAAATCTTTATTTGACCTCCAATAAAGTTATTTAACATGGTGCCATCATGTTACTTCGTAATCCGCAAGGTTTAGCCACAAAATGAGAAAAAACAAACAATTTTTGGTCCAAATAATGGCCAATTACTCGGAAATGGACCGATAAGTTGGCATAGGGTATCTCAACAATTGCCAACACCAATGAACATTTTCTACCAGGTTTGAGAGGGTTAACTTGCAGTCCATTTTTGGTCCAATTTTAACTGGTCAGCCTGCTAAAGGGACACGATAAAAAATTATGGCACATGGTGGAAGTGTATAAGAATGGCATGCTTTTCAAGTAACCGCAACTTGAAAAGGGTTAACCTCCAGTCCAAAAAAAAAATGAGGATGCTGTATCTCGAGATGTAGCAGCCGGCGAAAAGTCGGTCTGTGAGATAAATTGGTCATTGAACCGTCCTCTAACGATAAACCATAGTGCCATCGGGTTAATGTTCAGACCATCACTGTCGCTCTGGCTCGTAGACTATAAAAAAACTTGCATATATTGATACAGATAAAAATGGGATGTCTTATACAGCGTGGTCCACTTTTGATAGGAAACACCAATTTCTAGAGCTAGAAAAAAAATAACCTACATGTTTTCAGCTCGATTTTTGTGGGAAACTGAATACCGAAAACCGCATATCTTACTGGTTTTCAAATTTGTGCATTTTTGACTCATCCCCGTAACTTATTTATTTATGAATATTTTTTGTTTCTGTAAAAACATTCTTTAGGCACCTTTCAAAAGGAATCCAATGGTATCTCCAGTTTTTTCATAAATAACATGGTTTCTAATCTATGACATATACTTTTATTTTATCTTATGGACCACCTGTATATTTTTGCATTGTTTGGAGTATTCAAATGTCATTCAAGCATCAATTGGTTTTCAACGTTAAGGATGACATTCATGGAAAAAAGAAAAATATACAATTTTGGGTATAATCGCTCGAAAATCATTATAAAAAGGTACGCACCAACTTTGAAATCACCAATGTTGCCGGCGTTGACGAAGAAATGGGTTCTAAACAGTTCACCAAAACCGCCTCTTCCTGGTCGAAAAGGCAACGGTGTAAATAGATGGAGCCCAGTGGACCAATAGGAAACGGCACCCAGCGCGTCGCCATCGGAATGAGGCCCAACGCCGCGCATCTGGAAACCACGCAACGACAACGGTCCGCCTAAGAAAAACATATCCGGCAGTCCGATCTTCATGTCGTTGTTGAGCCCGCGCATATAACCTGCCCCGGCTGACATTTGAAGTACCTGTTAAATAAACCAATAGAAACGTTTCCTACTATGAACATATTAGTCCAGTCCCTCTGTAATTTTGTTTGACTTTCGGGTTCAAATTTTTACGTTCCTTAATGTTGGTCAATTTCCATGTTTTCGGGTGCGCTGATCACGAATATGGGCATTAAAAATGTCTGGGGTCTGGGCCCTATGCTACTCGAGTTATTGGCCATTTTTTTGTCAAAATTGCCCCGACTTTGGTGTTTTTTTCGATTTTTAGAAAAACTCTGAGCTCCACTGGATAATTTTATGACAGAAAAAGTCGTAAGGGATCAAAAAGACTGAAATGACGCCAATTAGAAGTTAATAGAATGTAAGCAATCACCTTTATCCACTAAAAATACTGTTAAAGTAGTGAGGACTTTTCGGCTACCAAGTAGCCCATTGTAGTATACCATTGATAGTGATATAAATACGATTTGGTATCTGTCTGGTCAGGCCTTTCCAGTGCCCGCGCTATGTCCTTTGATATATGAATCTATACTTCGATCACTAGTGTGAATGAGCTTAAATAGTTCGTTCTATGTTACTAATACTAATACGCCAGCAAATAGGTGGATCATTTAAAATCAAATCCAACATGTTTTGTTCTTTATGGTGATATACATTTTGGTCACTGGGAGCTCTCAAATTCAAATGGGCAGGTTGCGAGACTAACCCTAGGATTTGAGGGTACAGTTGCCATACGAGCTAATTAAAGAAACTGGTATATGCCAATGAAAACCTCATAAATTAATGACCCCCTTACAAATTCTAACAATTTTTTGTCAATTTAATTTTTCTCATTGTCCAAAGAGAATTTTTTTTCCTGAACAAACAGTTCCATGTTTTATGATTTTGTTAATTTACGGAAAGAGAGACATTTTTCAGCAGTGCAAATCTTTGTATAGGAGTCCAACTAAAAGTCAATGAGGACCGTTGCAAAGGTTAAAATATGAGTATGATTGGAATATTTGCTCAAAGTGCGAGTGAAATGATTCGCAGACATTCGTTCTAGAAAGAATATACGGACTTCAAAAAGTGCGATTTTTGAGCAAAATCAAACGTTTGTTCAATTTTCAATTATAAGAGGACTGTTTGTCGTATCAACTAATGCTTGACACGCGTTGATAGTATTTTGTGTGTACCTTCACATCAGTTTTGTTTGATATTTGCCAAGAGGGCGCTGCAATCGCTCTTTTCGTAAAAAACGTAATTTTGCGATTGCAGGCTAAAAAAGTAACCTTTTGACTCAAAATAAAATTCAAACGAAAGATATTGATGGTTTTCACCTATGAATCAACATCCAACCACTTTGGTTTATATGGACCGATTTCAGATTATTTTGAAAAAAAGGAACCGCGAAAAATGGGAAAATTGTTTAGGTTATAAAGTTCGGATCTGGAA
This sequence comes from Endomychus coccineus, assembly GCA_958510875.1. NCBI lineage: Eukaryota > Metazoa > Arthropoda > Insecta > Coleoptera > Endomychidae > Endomychus > Endomychus coccineus. The sequence continues at coordinate 12,999,697 of OY294070.1, forward strand.
AATAAATTCATAGTTAAATACCTGAAATATTTACGCAAAGGTTGCATCAATCCCGAGAAAACTCATGCTAAGCCTATTTTGGGTCTTTCGTTATAAACCTCGGTTCATTCTATAGATGCCTCTTGTGGCTATCTCAATACACCGTTTTCCCCGCTTCAGCGTTCGACAGTCACACAAAAAAATCAACTAAAAATTCCAATTCTTAATTATCAACGATTATGTAGTGTTGACCCGGGTTCGATCCCACCCGGGAGACTTTTTTTTTTCTTTTTTTTTGATAATTATGACACAAAATCATAATTTCAATAATTATTATGATTATTGAATTAATATTAAAGTACACATAAAATACTACCAATGCATGTTAAGCATTAGTTGATTCGACAAACAGGCATCTTATAATTTACAATTGAACAAACGTTTGATTTTGCTCAAAAATCGCACTTTTTGGGCCGTATATTAGGCCCCTTACATTACAACTTCTAATTGGCGTCATTTCTTACAACTTTTTCTGTCATAAAATGATCGAAAAGAACTCGGAGTTTTTCTATAAATTGAAAAAACACCAAAGTCAGGGCAATTTAGACCAAAAAAATGGCCAATAACTCGAGTAGCGTTGGGCCCAGACATTTTTAATGTCTATATTCGTGATCACCGCACCAGAAAACATAATGATTGACCAAAATTTAGGAACGTAAAAATTTTAACCCTAAAAACTAGAGGGACTTGACTATATGCAAAATAGTAACATTTTCTCTCTCGATTAAGGTTGTTCACCAGGGATTTTATTACTGATACATATCACACCAAATTTTGAAATAAGTTAAAGAAATATACAATAAACATTCACGAAAAATTTCAGACACCCAGGGTAGATACAATAAAGGTTATGAATGAAATAAATTTCGTAAAATTAACATTATCTCTTATGGAAAAAGACTTTAATATCAGATTACTCCCGAAGTAGTGATACAAATTTGATGAAATTTAAATAGAATGTATAGAATTCACGAACAAATCATTTACACAAATCTAAATTCAATTTGGATAGTTTTTAATAACAGATAATCGTTAAAAACCATTATTTGGCAACGCCGCTTTGTGAAACTATTGGAGCGCAACAGCAGCAATCAGAAGATGAAGAGGGAACATTCAGTGATGTTAGGATCCTATCTAAATGAATGTATCGTTGCATGGTTGCGCGCGCTGATTATTTAAACAGCGTTGTCAATTACATTTTATATATTTCCTTTAGGAGGGGAGGCTGGAGAATAACCTTAAACACCCCTCAACTTGAAATATTCAGCTTCAATAATAACTTACGATGTCTTCGATGAGCGAAACGTTAGACTGGACGAACACATCATTTTTCATGAAACCAACATTGCCTCCTAGACCAGACAGTTCCGTTGTTACTTGAACGAGTGAACCACCTGTCGGAAATATCACGTCGTCTCTGAGATCGGCGGAAAATATGTGTCGAACGGCCGATTTCAACGTTGCACCCGATTCTTCTCGAATATTGAAACACGATCCTTTACCCAAAACGCATACGTTCCTGATGACTCCTTCCCATTGTATGTTGTGTTTCACCTGGAAAAGAAACAGTCATCATTATCAACTAAAAATACTGTTAAAGTACTGAGTAGCTTTCAAATACCGAGTAGCCATCATCAGAGTAAACTGTCACTATTTTGAATTCATATCTACAAGGTGTCCGTTTTCGAGTAAAAGCATGGATAATTTTCATTTTCAGTTTTTGAAGTACATATTGGAAAAGACGAAAATTTACAATTTTCGTTTTTATTATTTCAAGGGAATGTCAATAAAAATATCAACAAGTAGAACTCAAAAAACAAAAAGAGGTATGCAAAAATGTTGAATTGACAGCTTTTACCAAGCTAAAAGTGGAGGAATCTTGTTAACATCCTTTTATGCACAGAGTTGTTTATATTTTATTTTTATTTAATTCAAAACATGTATAATTTTCCTCAAGAACTCATATCTCATGATTATACTCACTGAAATGAGTAAAAAATGATTTTCACTATTTTCTATTTAGAAATTCTATTTAGAAAAGACGAACAATAATTTTTCTATTAATAAAATAAATAAAATGTAATAATCTTTAAAATAAAGATTCTTGACCCAGGTATGAATTATGTATAAATTCTCGAGAAATAGGTCACATTAACACTTCTGTTTTATATTTTAGTCTTTACGTACATTTCGGTCTCACGACCATCATCAGAAGACTTATTATTTCAATAACCTGATTACTTAGAACTAATTGTATTCCACAAAGCCTCCTTATCGCACCAATTTCGTTTAAAATGCGAACGTCGCCGAAACGAACAGAAATACGAAATCGAAACTGTAACACAAATGTTATAAGTATGATATATCAAGAATCCACTATTTAGTAGAAATCTCAAAAAATACGAACACATGTCATCATAGTCTATGAACGACTAACACGAGACAAGTTCAAGTATTTACTTTCGAACCAGATGTCACGATTTATTAGGTAATAAAAGAAGGTCTGGCCTCTGAGATATACTTTTGACCATTCTACCTAAAAATATACTTTTTACATTATAGGAACAAACCCACACAGTATATAAATGAAATTGTTTAGATTGTGATGGGACTTATACTGTCTAAGTAATCAGGTTATTGAAATAATAAGTCTTCTGATGATGGTCGTGAGACCGAAACGTACGTTAAGACTAAAATATAAAACATAATTGTTAATGTGACCTATTTCCCGAGAATTTATATATAATAAGTCTTTAAAGGTATACAAGCTCTCTATTACGGAAAAAACATGTAGTTTCAAAGTTTCAAAATGATTCAGATTAGTTTTGATGGGTACAAGTGAAAGAACAACCTAAAGAGGTTGTCCAAAACTAATGTTTAGAAATTAAATATGAACTTTTTTTGATTTAGCACAAGAGTTCACAAACTGTGGTATGTGAAGACATCCCAGGATGGTATGCAGAATTTTATAAAGAATATACCCTTTTTAAACTGAAAAAAACATTTTATTTAAAAAGAAATGTAGAATATTTAAATTAACAAGTGCCAAGTATAGTTACTGACAAAGATTTCTTCACACGGTGACATTGTCAAAACGAGTTATCTACCCATAAAAATAAATTTTATTTACGTTTAGTTTTACCAAATTTTAAGAACTTGAGCACAACTTGGCAACCCCACGCATAAAAACGTCAATATTCTATTCCTATTTTAAACTATTGAACTTACCATCAAAATTAGGTTCTCTTGATCCAAACATTAAATAGCTTATTTCAAAATACACATTGAGTCATTTTATTTGTGTTATTTGAGATTAAATATAACTTATACTTAAGTTGTTTGTATTCTTTAGTTTGGTGATATGTGTACTTTCTTGATTTCAAATGTGGTACACCAAAAAAAGTTTGAGAACCTTTGATTTAGAGAATCAGACACCCATGAAACTGCAACCACGTTCAGAAACATTGCAATTTTATTACTTTGTATGTCAAAATGGAGAATTGTAAATTTTCTGCTTTTCAGAATGGTTTCAGTTCCTGGTTCCTCACCTAATACGAGGGTTATTTGAAAAGTTTCCGGCATTTTAAAGAAAAACACATAATTCAAGCCAAACAAAAATTTATTTCTCGACATAGTCTCCACGCAAGTCAATACATTTGATCAAACGCTTTTCCCAACCCTTCAGGCCATCAGAAAAAAATTCTTTGGTAAACCTGAAAAATACAGGTTTACTGCCTCTTCAATCTCGGTATTTGACCCATATTTTTTCAAGTTGGGGAATAAAAAAAAGTCACTCGGAGCTAGGTCTGGTGAGTAGGGTGGGTGTTGAAGCAATTCGAACTTCAATTCGTCCAATTTCGCCATTGCGACCATGCACGTGTGGACTCGCGCGTTGTCCTGATGAAACAACACCTTCTTTCTCGCCAAGTGTGGTCGTTTCTTCTTGAGTTCCGTCTTCAATTGGTCCAGCAACGCAGCGTAATAGGGTCCGTTAATGGTTTACCTTTTTGAAGGTAATCAACCATAATTACTCCTCAGCTGTTCCAAAAAACTGTCGCCATCACTTTTTCCGGCAGAAAGAACGACCTTCGCCTTCTTCGGAGCTGGTTCCCCCACTTCAATCCACTGCATTGACTGTTGTTTTGTCACAGGAGTATGGTGATGGATCCAGGTTTCGTCGACAGTAATTAATCGGCGCAAAAACTCGGTAGGATTCCTTTGGAACAGATGAAGAGTTTCGCCCGACATGTTCATTCGTACGCGCTTTTGTTCGATCGTCAACTAACGCGGCACCCATCGCGTGGATAATTTTCTCATGCATAAATCTTCATGTAAAATCTTATGCACCTGTTCTGTTGATATCGCTCAAGCCTCAGCTATTTCATTAATGGTTAATCGGCGATCTTCCATCACGGTTGTGTGCACTAAACTGACGATATCTTTTTGGACATCCAGAACGTTCATGGTCAAAAATGCTTGTACGACCGCGTTTGAACTCGGCCATCCAATGTTCCACGGTTGTAAATGAGGGCGACGATTCACCATACACGGAGTCTAACTCTTCTTTCACTTCCCTAGTTTTTTTCCCTTTCAAATACAGGAACTTTATCACCGCGCGATACTCGATTTTATCCATTGTCGTTAACAAACGTAACCTGTCAACTTTGGAAGGGTATCATGTGTTTTGTACTGATCGGAATGACTTGAAATTTTTATGGCATACATATGTAAAGGCCATCTATTGGTTGGCAAGAGAACTTGAATGCACCAAGACTTTTTGCCATACAATAACAAAATTTGATGTTGATGAAATAAAGGGAATTTTGGTATAGTTCCGAAAAAATTGGTAATATTTTTGGCGAATGGTACCGATAACAACGAACATCCTACACAACACTATCCATTACTGAATGTGTGACCTTGCATATTGTACACAAATCCTGGTTATGTAACAATGTTCAATAAAACTGCACTTGTCTTGAATAAGATGTAAATAACTAATTAATTTACTCACTAATGCATGAGAATGGAACCCAAAATCCAACTGGAGCCCTGAACTCAACAGTTTATAGCCTGAGGGTGGAACTTCTGCAGTTGATTGGAATACACTTGTGGTAAATCTGGAACAAGAGGATATCACTAGTTCCAAACAAATAAAGTAATTATGTAAAAATAGATCATGATACCAACGTTTTTGGAATTCAAGGTCAACGATTAAAGATTACTTATCTGCTAGATCATCTTCAAAATTTAAAGTTTTACTTCGAAATTTCTCTTATATTATAACTTACGTTGGTCTATATTTTCCTCTGAAAGGTTTTATGAGGGCAACATTGAAATTACTTGATTTTTTAGAACCATGAGTGTATTCCATTTGGACCTTTTCACCTCTACCAAAAATATTTGGAGCTCGAAGTCCTACCAATAAAGCACCTTCATTATTGCCTACATGTGTGCTAACACCTCCTGTTAATCTTCGATATTCGTTTACATTGAATGTCACCTGAAATTTAAATCTTTAAAACATGATAGGATACATTCCAATGATACTAACATCTAAACCATCAGGTGTGGAACCTACGCCCTTACTAGTATCTATGAAAACGGCAATATTCTTAAAACAACCTAATTCCTCCAGTTTGATTTTCGACTGAAACATTACAAATAGTTTATATGTAACAACATTGAAAATGTTCATACTTGATGTGCCTTTATCAATACATCTTGGAAATTAGATGCTTTAAATAAGTCTTCGAAACAATCCTCTATTATATCATTTTTTGTTCGTGATAAGCCTTCCACATGTATTCTATCCACTCTTGCCTATAATTCAAAAAACATAAATAACATTTCTAACCTACAAAAATTTGAATACTCGCCTTTATACCGTCTATGTCGATTTCTCTTTCATTAGGATCGCATTTTTCGTAGTCCACATTTCTTTTGGGAAGATCCAGGTCCGGCTGTGGGATAAATGGCATCGCAAATGGATCTTCGGGAGTTTTTGGTGGATCCGTCGTCTGCAATGCAGGTTTTCCATATATTTTTAGACATGATATCAGTGTAAACATAAATAAAATCGAATTGACTTACTTTCGCATGTACAGTTCCCATTTTGACTGATTTTAGTTATAGAATGGTTTTTAAATAAATGCTGAAAATTTTAATTAATTCATTTCAAATGCTTTTTTATAATTTTAACTCTTGTTAAAGCTAGTGCTCGACCTGAGTGGTGACTTTTGACAGCTTTCAACAATAGTGCCAACCGCCAATATATTAATTGCAGAAACACCAATCTTAAAATGATATTCTAATGTTTAAGCCACAGAGTAATTTTAGTCTGACGTCTAGTTCCTCTTATTTTTATCCATTATAGGTTGTCCAAGTCCAAGATATAGGGCATGAGACTAAACTCCCGTGGGAGGAGGGAGTCCGGAGAGTTGAATAATGAACTCTGGATAGGCGGGATTCGAGATTTCCAAGTTCTTGCCCAAACTAAACAGATTTGCACAGCTTAGGGCACATCCACCATCCAAGTGATTTATACGCAGTAGTTTCGATTCGAGTTGCGACTGGGTCACATGACATGGATGAAATATAAGCTTAGATATTTCCACGCATTTTTCTAATCATTGGAAATAATTTACTTTGTCCTGAAAACTTGAAGAATGACATCGCAGTGGCGGAGCCGACGCCGTAACTGTTTCTACGAGTATTATAGCTGTTTCTGCGGGCGTAGCCCAAGCACAACAAGTAGTAGTATATATTTATGATCAATACTTTTCAATTCAAAGATCTAATTCTAAAGTCATACGATGTGGTTTGAATTCTGAGAATCGTACAAGACTGCATTAGATTTTGTTATTTATGTAAAAATCAACTCTCCTAACGTAATAACTTGTTCGACTTGGGAATAATTATATGAGTTTAATATTCTAAGAAAATAATAAACGTTCAGTAATACCTTCCAAACATTTTTCAATTCAGTTTGATTAACTTTACTCGTCCTATTTTATATATAGTTCGTCGCAGCCTGTATATAAAGAATCGTACTATAAAAACATTATTTATGTGTGGTGATGAGATGATTAAAAATAAACTTTATTTTGCCGTGAAACTAAATTAACTTCGAAGATTACTTCACAGTGTAATATGGACATGACAGGCGAACAGTCGAAAACCAAAATATAGTTTGTAAACATCCAATCCACAAATCTTTTTATACATTTACAATAATCTCCCACTTTGACATAGTTATTTTTGGTAACATTTTTTCTATTGGCGTTTGCGTTGGTATTGCAGAACTCGCAATGCCAACAATCTGTACATCGTGAAATTTGATGATGATTGCATGCATAATGAATATAAATAGTGATAATTGAATAGGACTGTTTCCTTTTTGTATTGATTATTTTACATTTGTATAGAAGTAAAAGGATAATTTCTACGATTAAAATGATAGTGGAACAACCTGAAGCTTTTAAAACATGGTTAACAGCTGTATTAAAACCAATGTAAGTTGACCCCATATTTATCATTATAATTCTCTTTTCTTTAAAATATTCTTCAAATTGTAATATTTGGTATGAACCTATATTAGCACAGAATATTTATACTTCGAATAAGGAAAGTTTGAGTATAATTTTATTTGTTACCCGATGCGTCATTCCTAACCTCAATATGGATGGAGTCTTCATAATTCTCTAATTATCTAATAATCATCATTACTCTCAGGTGCGATGCAGACCCAGCAGCTCTCGCAAAGTATGTAATAGCTTTAATAAAAAAGGATAAAGCTGACGACGAACTCAGAAAAAGCATGGTTGGACAATTGGAGGTTTTTTTAGAAGAAGGTAATCTTTATAGATTAAACTTGAGTGATTTGTTTGATTGATACATAACAACTTAATATACATATGAATTTGTTGGAATATTGTCCTTAATTTTATGTTTGAAATGTTTCAGAGACAGAACCTTTTGTCAATCAGGTTTTTCAAACATTACAAAGTCAGGAGTATATTACCACACCAGTGATACCTAATGCTAATCCACCTAATCCTAATATCATAAAGAAAGAGGGTACTAAAGAAACTAAAATTATAGTGCAACCGAATGAGTTACCTAGTTTAAACGATCAAATAAATGGTGCCACTGTCTCGAAGAAAGAGACTGAACTGAAAAAAGATAGAGAAGTGAAGAAACCTGAGGTAAGTTTTTGAAATCAATCCTGATATTTCTATACAAATATATCGATATTATTAGTGGTCAAAAATTCAACAAAGTGAAATTTTCCATCGAGTTATAATCGAAAATAGCTTTATTTATAAAACTGCAGCTACTGAATAGTAATTATTAGCTCTTTTGACTTCAATCTTCAATAAAATCTACACCACAACATTTCTCCTGTTAATCATCTCTTTCTGGAGATGTATTTCCTGAAATATTAGGCCCTCTTATTTGACCATGATTTCTCTCAAATAACACTGAATCATTGTGCATTGGTTACAATAATTTTTTTAAATATTCATAGTGAATCTATTACAAATAATTATTAGTCCTTCGAGCTATGCCAGAAAAGCTTACGAAATTTTAATACTTTTGCTACTGAATAACAATTTTATTAAGTGTAGAAATACTTTATGCCTCAACAAAATCTCTTCCATCCACATTTTCAACTTTTCTCTAGTACCGAGATATCAAAAATTATCTTGGTCAAGGGTGGTTGTGGAATCTAAAACGTGTGTCTTACTTTACGTTTGAAATAATTATGTCATAATTAATTTGAAGTTTCTAAAAGTGCGAAATTTCGCAATTTAATACGAATATTGTAACACTCAGAAGTCTTTAGCGCTTTGGACTCCGGGATTTTCACATGGCCTATGGAAATTAGAAGGTTTGAATTATCTAAAAACATAATTGCATGAACGCCAGACGTCCTATGTAATTAGCTACGAACGAAATCATTTTGACATATGCCTCAAGGAGCTCGCTGCGCGTAAGTTAGAGTTTATACATTTTACCTCGGTCTTGTTAATTTGGGGCCAGTTGTAATAAAGTGTTTTTGGCTATGGGCCGCTTGCTTTTACCCGCTTCGTGTATATTTTAGTCGCGAGAAAATTCCCTTTGGTACGTCGCACGTTAGACGCGCATAGCTGAGATCTGAGAATAGCTCAAACTGTTTTAATTAAATTTTCCTATTTAATGGACATTTATCAAAAAAAAAGGGCCGTCGGGCACGGTCCGATACTAAATCCAACTACATGGAGCGAAAACGGCAAGCGAAAAGTCGTAAAGCAATATTAGGTACAACCAGTTTGCACTTTTCTAACTCGCGTGCTACGGGCTTCTCACGTGAACGTCATTCGATTTACGGAAAATTAACTATTTCAAAACAGTTTTTGACCCGGATTGTGGCTATCACGACCTGAAAAGGTTCAAAGTTCACATAATTATTTCATGATTTGTAGTTCATTATTGTTTTAGAACTGAAATAAATAGGTATGAAATTTGTAGGTTATTGATGATATCAGTGTGACAGTGACATAATTATTTCAAACGTAAAGTAAGACACACGCTTTAGATTCCACAACCACCCTTGACCAAGATAATTTTTGATATCCCGGTATAATCACTTCTTTCTGAGGAGTGAATTTCTCTGAAATGTCCAAAATAGGTGTTTACAGCGTCGTTCTTTTATTTGACCAGAATTTCTCAAATAAATGTGAATAATTTTATTTTATTATTTGTATTGTAATCGGAAAAAGCTTAATTCCAATAGTTCAAACCAATAATTTTGGATATGAATGTGCCTGACAGTTTTCTTTGGACTAATTTCGAATGCTTAAAATTTAGAATAAAGGAGTGTGCCAATTAATCGATAAAATACGAAGCTAGATATTCTCCATCTATTAAATCAAACGCGGGCTTTATAATGATTATAGAGAATCTTCTTTCAATGATGATTATTTCAGGAGAAAGAAGACAAAACCCGACAACGTCCCAGGCATAGATCGACCTCTCGCAATCGTTCTCGTTCGAGATCGTGGGACCGTGTGAAACGTTCGCGTTCTCGCGAAAAATCACGAGAGCGCGGCGATCCGCCCCATCGTCTCGAACGCGAAAAACGCGATCGTACCCGAGTGTGGCGGAACAAATCCCCTCCGCGCAGGTACGACAGGAGACGATCGCGTACCCCCACTCCTAACCGTGTTCGATCGAGAAGTCGAAGTCCTCGTCATCAGCACAGGAATCGATACAGGAACAGGTCGCTTCAGAGGAGTGTGAGCAGGAGTCGCTCGAGATCTCTGGATAAACAGAGGAAAGACTTGCAGAAGGACAAGGACACGAAGGAACACTCGAGGCCGGATACGCCTACACAAGATTCGAATCACGGGGACTTGGATCTCAGGTTGACGAATAGTACGCAGAGCGTACAGAGCTGCGTGGTGCCGGCAAGTGGGAAAAGGAGATGTCGGGATTTCGACGAGAAAGGTAAGAGTTTATTATTTTATTATACGAGTGGAATCAATGCCCTCTATAATTTGATAAATTGTTATAATTTGGATATTTTTTTTTTAATTTGAGAGCATTATTCTACAAATTTGAAACATCGAAATGTTGAAGTAGCCTTGAAGGTATTCAATGAATACTTTATACAGGTTCAGGTTCTTTTTCAATTTAGTTCATATATAGAGCATTCCAAATCCATATCCTAGTTTATAAATATTATATTAACTTGGAAAATAATGAATGTAAAAACTCTTTTCAAAAAGCAATGATTAAGGAACATTTTCCAGGAACTTATCTCAAAGGTAACTTAGAGAATGATTCGAAAATCAAGTTTAAAAAAAATTTGTTCAATTGGTTAGATACATGGAAGTCTAGTTCAGCTTTAAACACAACACCGACACATATTGTATGGTCAAACAATTCACAGTATTTTAGAAATAATTTCGTTTTTGTTACAATGAGAATAATTTAAATTACATATTGTTAGAAAAATGTAGAAGAGATCCATTAGAAGACAGGTTTATTACATTAAAAAAAGTAAATGAGGTGCAAGTAAGGACTCAGTTCACGTCTGGCAACCCGACTTAAACAGGAAGTCCTTTTATAGGCGCAGGTTTGTGTATATACAGGGATATCAAAAATTATCTTGGTCAAGGGTGGTTGTGGAATCTAAAACGTGTGTCTTACTTTACGTTTGAAATAATTATGTCACTGTCACACTGACATCATCAATAACCTACAAATTTCATACCTATTTATTTCAGTTGTAAAAAAATAATGAACTACAAATTAAAAATTATCTTGGTCAAGGGTGGTTGTGGAATGTGAAACGAAATGTTAACTTTGAACCTTTTACAAGGTCGCAATAGCCACAAACGGGGTCGAAAACTGTTTTAAATTGGTTAATTTTCGATAAATCGAATGACGTTCACGTGAGGAGCGCGTTGCTCGCGAGTTAGAAAAGTGCAAATCTTCGGAACATAGAACGTCTTTACGAGAACTTTTCGCATGCGGTTTTCCCTTCATGTCGTTAGTTTATGAACGGGGCCAACTAAATAGCATAGTCTCGGGCCCCAAAATGTCGATTAAATAGGAAAATTTAATTAAAATAGAAACAGGTACTCTCAGGTCTCAGCTGCGCGCGTCTAACGTGCGACGTACCAAAGGGAATTTTCTAGCTACTAAAATATACCCAAAAGCGATTAAAAGCTAGCGGCCTATAGCCGAAAACACTTTATTACAACTGGCGCCGGCCGCACGGGGCATAAAACGGCCCCGAATTAACAAGATCGAGGTCAAAAGTATAAACTCTAACTGACGCGTAGCGAGCTCCTCGAGGCATATGTCAAAATGATTACGTTCGTAGCTAATTACATAGGACGTCTGCAATTGTGTTTTTATACAATTCGAACCTTTCACTTTCGATAGGCCACGTGAAAATCCCGGAGTCTAAAGCGCTAGAGACTTCTGAGTGTTATAACATTCGTATAAAATTGCGAAATGTCTCACTTTCAGAAACTTCAAATTAATTATTTTGACACAAGTTTTGATAACGTAAAGTAAGACACGTTTTAGATTCCACAACCACTCTTGACCAAGATAATTTCCGATATCCCGGTAGAAGGTGTGGGGTGTATTGAAGAACTTAGCAATACATTTTGTTAGCGGGAAAAATCAATATTTGAAGATGACAACTACAAGCAAATAACATGCATAATGTTGGCTTCCTCAATAAAGGGCAGGGCGTGTGATCTCGTCTGACTCTATGACTGGTTATCATTTTTTTGGGAAATTTGTCTATGAATCTTTTAGTCCAAGCAATAGACGACGGCCTAATGTTAAATTTGAAGAAAAAAAATGAGTGTATAGAAAATTAAATTTAAAGGTGAGCTTCTGTTTCATGCAACTCGATACGAAATGGCGAACATAACCTAAAAAATTGGCAAAGTTGCAAAAAGCTAGACGAAAAAGTTGTAGGTATCAAATTGATCTATCGATTTGCTTCCATGATAATTATCGATATCTTTCATACTTTCCGAGTTATAGAAAAAACCTTTAAAAATCGGGGTATCGAGAAATCATTAACTATTACGTTTCCATACTTGCTATTTGCTGTACGTATAGTACATTTTTTTTAAAGCCGAAATAATGATAATTTTTCAAAATATATTGATTTTTCGAAAAAAAGGCGCTTTCATAAATTGGCTAGATCTTCTCAACGGATGGTACTAGAGTAACGATTCCGGGCCTATTTTCTTCTTGAAGAGTTGTGCTATAATGTTATCAAAGGAATTTTGCTATTTTTCAAATTTTAAGGATGAAAAAACGACTTTGAAAAATTGCACCTTTTTTGAACATGTTTTTTTTTTCAGATAAGTTTTACAGTTTTTATTTTAGGGAAATGTTTTTGACAGAAATCGATTCCTGACATTTTTCACGAAATACCAAAATCATTTTTCAACTACGACCTTCTGGGGATAATTTTTTTATTTCAAAAAAATCTGTAAGACGCAATAAACATTTTTCAGAAGCGTGCTTTGTGGATGTTAGTGTTAAATACCTACATTTTCAATAAAAAAATACTAGGATATGCTTTATTGATTTATAGTATTAGAAATTGAGTAACGAAGTGAAGCGTACGCGGCTGTCGGAGCTTGCGGCCGAGTGGGGGAAACTGATTTCGTGCGTTCAAAGTGGCTTGTGCTTGCAAAATCTTCTATATCTCGGCTTTTGGAGAGAGAAACACCAATATCGTATAAATTTTCGCCTTAGAAGCAAAATAGACTCAAAAATATTCTTTTACATTTCTAATTTGTTTTAATTTTACTTCATTTAAATTATTATTTATCATCAAAACAGAATTTTCCTCGTAATACCTCAGATGTTTTGCTTAGTGAATCATACTGACGTTATGTTTGCGGAATGCGGATCTCTTTAATAATTATTTAATTATTTCAGTAAATAATTTTGTATGATACAAAATTACAAAAGGATTTTTGAACGTGATCTATAAGCCGAAATATTGAAGATTTTGCAAGCACAAGCCACTTTGAATGCTCGAAATCAGTTTCCCCCACTTCGTGCACGCTCCGGCAGCCGCGTACGCTTCACTTCGTTACTCAATTTCTAATACTATAAATCAATAAAATTGTAAGACTTATTTGAAAAAACATGTTCAAAAAAGGTGCAATTTTTTGAAAGTCATTTTTTTAACCTTAAAATTCAAAAAATCGCTATATTTCTTCAGTAACATTATGGCACAACTCTTCAAGAAGGAAATAAGCCCGGAATCGTTATACTATTACGATTCGCTGAGAAGATCTAGCCAATTTAGAAAGCGCTTTTTTTTTTTCAAAAAATCGATATATTTCGAAAAATTATTTATATTTCAAATTTAAAAAAAAAGCTCTTTTTAGGCTTGCCATGGGCTATACGTACAGCAAACGACAAGTATGAAAACGTAATAGTTAACGACTTCTCGATACCCCGATTTTTAACGATTTTTTCAATATAACTCGAAAAGTATGGAAGATATCGACAATTATCTTAGAAGCAAATCGATAGATCTATTTGATACCTACAACTTTCTCCTTTAACTCGATCTGAGCTATAGTTTTTCACTTATTTAAGAAAAACAACTTTTTGCAACTTTGCCAATTTTTTAGGTTATATTCGCCATTTCGGATCGAGTTGCAGGTATTTATTTCTGTACGCACTGTCTATTGCTTGGACTATTTCTCAAAATTGTGTCTTTCAACTTCTTCCTATGGGATTAGGATAATGATGAGATCTTGGTTTACAACCCTTAATGACAATAGATCTAAAATTATGTATTATCAACATATGTTGCATTAAATTAATACTAGGTATCATCATCGGTTCTAGGATATTGTATGCGAGGAGAAATGTGCCCCTTCGATCATGGGATAGATCCGGTAGTTTTGGAAGATGCCGCTCTTTCCAGCGTTCTCAGTTATAATCCCAACGGTAACGCCGGAACTGACATTCCGACGAACATACCTCCACCGTTGATTTCCGCCCCTGGACATCCTCTGATCGGACCCAGAGGAATTCCACCAGAGTACAACCCTCAGGCTCCCCAGATATTTAGGGGATTCAGGGGACCGAGACCCATTGGACCTCCCAGAGTAAGTAGCTCATTCATTAATTTTACCACCAGCCGCAAGGCTGGGCCTTTGAATTATCAATCAATGTTTCTTCGCAGGTACCGCCAATGGGATTATTTCAACCGCAGGCTAATCTGAACCGCGAACTGATACCCGTGCCCGTGATGGACAACAAACAGAATCACTACGCGCCCGGGTATCCCCCGCAACAGAACTTCATGCAGAAAAACATGGACAACCACGAACATCCGTTCAACAAGAAGAAGAACTTCGATTTCAACCGACTCGGACCTAGAGCGAAAAATCCGATCAACTGTTCGTTGGAACTGAAGAAAGTTCCCACCGGGCTGAACAGTATCACGCACCTGAACAATCACTTTTCGAAATTCGGGAAGATCGTCAACATTCAGGTGAACTACGATGGCGACGCCGAAGGAGCCATCGTGACCTTTTCTAGTCACGCTGAAGCGAACGCGGCTTACAGGAGCACGGAGGCGGTGTTGAACAATAGGTTCATCAAGGTGTTTTGGCACAACGGCGGCAACCAAGATAGTAAGTGGTTTTTGATTCTACTAAGTTAGCGAAACGTAGTAAATGATAAAAAATTTGGTAAATTTCAGCTTCCAACCGATTAACATATTTTCAGCCACTAATTTTTCCGTATATGTGCCAACTTGATCCCTGTATTGTATGGGGTTAAAAATGCAATGGTAAGGGGGTAGATGAAGCATTTCGTTGGGCATATTTTTCAGCTAGCAGTAGTTTCATAATGTAGGTACATTATTCCTACTTTACCATTCATGTATATCACATTTCTTGGGGGTGCCTGTTAGCAGCTTATTCATTATTCACAACGGTGGTAGAGGGTTCTCTAAAATTCACTAAAAGTAAAAATTCAAACCATTTTAGGAAGTTGTTTTGATTATTTCACCATAATAATAGACATCCTTTTCAAAGAAAATATTAGTTCTGCATTAGAAATAAAACCTGCTGCACAACCATCAAGAAGTACCTACAATATGCACGGCGTTACCATCTGTCATCGTTTTTCACAGTTTTAATGCTTGAATCTGGCCAGGAATGAGCGACAGTAACATCTTCGAGGATCTATGTCCCGTCGGGATAAACAAATAGACGTAATTACACCTCAATTTTTCAGAATTTGAATGGAACGTTACTTTGTGATTTTCCAATTTGTAATAAAGTATAATTTTGTTGCAAAAATAACCCCTAGTCATTTTTGCAACAAAACTATACTTTATTATTCATAACTGTCTCAGGAAAATCTCAAATTTCCCGAATTTTCCATCTGGAGAGAGTTTTTTGGGAAAAATAACAGCGGAATCGTGATCAGCGGCCCAAAAAACCTACTAGAGGTCATTTTTGCTACAAAATTTTAAAATATATATTATATATAAATTTTCCAAATTTCTCATCTGGAGGGAGTTTTCCGAGAAAACTAACTGCGGAATCGTGATCAGCGACCCAAAAAATATACTCATTTTCGGCTCTTAATTCATTAATTTTATAAACTTTTGGATTGTTTTTATAAGAATGCTCCTCTGAGGGGTTGAAACCCCGTTTTGGGGGTGTTGAAAGGTCGACCCCCGCGGTCTTGATAGTCATGAATGATCTATGGGATATTAGGAACAAAATGCAAAAAAAATTGAAATTCTAGCTTACTATATTTTTTTTTTGGCCTTTTTCCCGGCTCATTGCCTGGACTATTTTGCAGATCAAAACAAAAAAATTTTAGTTTGTTAAATATCAGTCTATTTAAAAGAAAGTTGCAATTTCGAACTTGCAGTTCATTATCAAAACATCCAATGAGAAAACATTGAAACGTCATAAGAAGCATTCCATGTGAAATCAGCACTCGTTCCCAGGTCACCCTCGGGGATCGTCCTGAAAGTTTTTCCTACATTGAAAAATATGACGATTTCCGAAATTTCGGGTCTTAAGTGTCGATATTGCGCCGAGGAGAACATAATGAAGTTTTTTTTGGCCTTTTTCAAGTAAAAAAATGAAATTCGTCTTATTATCGTAAAATATTCGAAAATTAGACTAAACATTTTTTTGAAAGTACCTAATCGATCGTAAATTTTCCGTACAATACGATGCTGCAGTCAGATTAGAGATATCTTGCAAGGAAAATCCGGGAAATGGGAAAAACAGTTTTTTTTGGAAAATTCATTTCCCAAAATACCTATCTTTTAATTTTTTCCTAACCTGGCTAAAACTCACAAAATGTGTCTACTTTAAGGCGAAATTGATCCGGTAGTGACTTTATAGCCACAATTTTCACTGTTTTCCAAAAGTTTTCTGATTTTTTGACGATTTTTCTTTAAAAAGAACCGACTTTATTACCTACAATATAATCAAACTACCCCAGTAAATTCTAAGCAGTTTTCCTAAATTCTCAGACAATTTTACGTAAAAAACTGTCAAACTCGCAATTGGTTGTAGGTCTGATCACGAAATATAGTAAAATACGGATTTTTAAATTATTATAACCAACAGCCCGGATGTACCAGTGTAAAGAGTTAAACAAAACTATTATGATTTAAATATTCAAGGAAATCTAACTTTTATGTATTCAGCAATATGACTTGATTCGAAATTCTACCATAAACCCCACAACGCAAGCTTTACTAAAAAACTTCCAGAATTTGATTTAAGTGATTCGTGAAATAGTCGAAGCAAGATTTAACTCAAGAAGTTAGAATATAACTGACTTTAGTCTGGTGAGTTTGGTTTTTTATAATCTTGGATAACCACTCCCCCTTGACCAATATGTTTGGGGGTAGTAACGTTTACCCAAAAGAGAGAGAGACACAAAAGAACTTATTTTTGTTGACAGGGACCTTAATTTTATGATCTTATTTAGACTTCCTTGAATTTAGGTATGAATGAAAATTATATCAAGTTAATATTCTAATTAGTTTAGTAAGAAACGACTGCGTTCTGCACGTCTTATGTTATGGTTACGTGAATAGATTGTAGCTTCAAAGGAAAAGGCATGGTGAAAAAACCTTTGTTTAAACCATAGCAAGGGATCAACCTGTCGTTTCGATTTAGATCATATGTCTCAACTACCAATATACTGTCAAGCACTTGTTTTCTTTTGAACCATTTCTGTTAAATACGTAATTTATCATTTCCTATTGAAACTGTGAGGAACCTCTTTGGTTTCAGTGTATTTAACTAAAGAATAGCCAGAATTGAGGGTTTCGGAATGCTCTGACATGATTCTTCGACGTCCGAGGTGAAAACCATTGGTGGAATCGAATTTCTCATCAATGAGGGTGTATTTTGACCCAGTGATATGAGAATCGATGAGATCGATCAAATTCACCATTTTTCAATACAGCTTTGCTATATCTACTCTCCTATACAGTTTCAGCTCCAGGATTAAATTGAATGAAATTGAGGCTACTTTGAACAAAGTTCGTCTTTCCTACAAGCCACACAAATGTACATGCATGTATAATTTTACCTTCTGCAAAAAATTAGTTTTTTAAATTGCTGTCAATACTACTGTGTGATGTATAAATATTATTCCAATCGTTGGCAACACGCTCTCAATATTATCGATCCAGACGTGAATTTGAACGAATTTCATAGTTTGTCGCGAAACGACTTTATGTACATTGAACGTTCTCTTTCTTTATTTGCAAAAGGTAAGCAAGAAAACGTTCCTCCAAGACCCGTCAAAGATCGACTCGGAATGACTGCCGTTGTAGCGCCCAATATTAATAAAGTCCTGAATTTAGTACAACCACGAATCGACGGCGGCGTCGTCGCTTCAGATGCCGCCAACCTCGACGCCAAAACGGACCAGGCAATGGCTAAGCCGCCACCGGCCAACAAAGAGGAAACGAAAGCGCAAGCGACGGCCGCCATTAAGAAGAATCAAGAACTGCTCGCGGCCAAGGAGAAGATCAAGAAGAATCAGGACGAACAGAGGAAAGAGGTGTTGAAGATCACGCAGAACTTGCGGAAACGTAAACAGGAGCTGTTGGAGAAACAGTTGAGCCAGCAGAAAATACTCATCGAAAAAATGGAAAAACGTAAGTTTATTTATTGTTTGGTGTGCCCATTTTACTGTTATTGAAGCTTGGTGTGACGTTTCAACGATAATGTTGATTGTGTTTCAGTGGCCGCCGGACCGCAGCGTGATCTGATCAAAGAGACCATCAAGAAAACGCAAGAATCGATAGAAGAAATACGAAAAGACATCGCGCGTTCGACGATGCCAATAAAACCGGTCGTCCAGAAGAAAACGAAAGAAGACACTCAGAAAGAAATGCTCGATATAGAACTGGATCTCATCACCAAGCAGCAGGAGGGCGCCGATACGACGGAAATACAGAAGAAACTGTTGGATCTGAAGGCGAAGTCGGTCGTTTTGAGGGGTAGAGGTCGAGGCAGGAGGTACAATCCGATCAGCAGGCATCTGTTGAGTAAAAACAACCTTATCGATAATATGGGTGAGTGTTTCATTTATTTTTATTGCAAAATTGATATGAAATAACCGAATTAGCTGACAGTTGCAGGCTGCCATATATTTGCAGCGCTGAATTAAATAATTTTCAGGCATTTTAATGAAGAAATTCTTACTTTAGAATCGAAATTTTGCATACGCTCTAATTAATACTGTATCTATTCAGGTTTGATTAAGGGAACGGTATATTGATTGTTAATACGTGCGATAAAGATTCGACAGAGACGGAAATAGGATGGATGTGACTTATAACGTGCCTTCAACCGCAAAAGAACGTTGAATATTTGACCAATGATCCATATTCAGAACTACACTGACATTTCTAGCAAACGCTTTGGCAACTGTCTTAAATTTTCATTTATCGCGAATCATGGCGACTTGATTTGAATTTATATAATACCGGGATATCAAAAATTATCTTGGTCAAGGGTGGTTGTGGAATCTAAAACGTGTGTCTTACTTTACGTTCGAAATAATTATGTCACTGTCACACTGACATCATCAATAACCTACAAATTTCATACCTATTTATTTCCGTTGTAAAACAATAATGAACTACAAATTAAAAATTATCTTGGTCAAGGGTGGTTGTGGAATGTAAAACGTGTGTCTTACTTTACGTTTGAAATAATTATGTCATAATTAATTTGAAGTTTCTAAAAGTGCGAAATTTCGCAATTTTATACGAATATTGTAACACTCAGAAGTCTTTAGCGCTTTGGACCTATCGAAATTAGAAGGTTCGAATTATCTAAAAACATGATTGCATGAACGCCAGACGTCCTATGTAATTAGCTACGAACGAAATCATTTTGACATATGCCTCGAGGAGCTCGCTGTGCGTAAGTTAGAGTTTATACTTTTTACCTCGGTCTTGTTAATTTGGGGCCGTTTCTTGCCCTGTGCGGCCGGTGCCAGTTGTAATAAAGTGTTTTTGGCTAGGGGCCGCTAGCTTTTACCCGCTTCGTGTATATTTTAGTCGCGAGAAAATTCCCTTTGGTACGTCGCACGTTAGACGCGCGTAGCTGAGATCTGAGAATAGCTCAAACTGTTTTAATTAAATTTTCCTATTTAATGGACATTTATCGAAAAAAAGAAGGGCTGTCGGGCACGGTCCGATACTAAATCTAACTACATGAAGCGGAAACGGCACGCGAAAAGTCGTCGTAAAGCCGTATTAGGTACAACCAGTTTGCACTTTTCTAACTCGCGTGCTTCTCACGTGAACGTCATTCGATTTACGGAAAATTAACTATTTCAAAACAGTTTTTGACCCGGATTGTGGCTATCACGACCTGAAAAGGTTCAAAGTTCACATAATTATTTCATAATTTGTAGTTCATTATTGTTTTACCACTGAAATAAATAGGTATGAAATTTGTAGGTTATTGATGATGTCAGTGTGACAGTGACATAATTATTTCAAACGTAAAGTAAGACACACGCTTTAGATTCCACAACCACCTTTGACCAAGGTAATTTTTGATATCCCGGTATGTAATGTCATTATAGAGTTAGGTCCAAATGTAATGGAAAAATTCCTTTTTTACATTATTAGTAATTTTGTTAATTAGTGTGATAGAATTAGCAAAAAATGTCGGTAATTTTAGCATAATTCTGAGTTCGGAGAAAAAAATGCCTTAAGTAGATAATTATGATACAAATTGAAGGAACTAAAATCGAACACTTTTTGATCATCGCAAATGATCCAAAAGGTAAAAATGGCCAAAACTGGTTTGTTTGTGTGGTACTTGGTGGGCACAAAAGCTACAACATATAAAAATTTCAGCTATTAATATTTAAAAGAACAAGAGTTATGAATTTTCGAAATTTCGAGCAAAATCGATGGTTTTTTGGAATTTGCGGGGTCACCGCTGGACCAATCGGATTCATCCGCAGCTCATTTTTTCCGTCTTTTTACGGCGCATAAGCGTATTGAAAGCTTTTTTTTTACTTAATCCTACGATGTCCGACGCGAAAACCGGTTTTAACCATTTTTACCATTTTTTTTGGACCATGTGTTCGATTTTAGTTCCTTCAATTTGTATCATAATTATCTACTTGAGGCAATTTTTTTCTCCGAACTCAGAATTAAAAACTCCAAAAACCTAATTCTATCACACTAAATGGAACATCTTTATTGCATTACTTTTAATTAACGAAACAAAATGGTACAAAACGAACTTAAATTATCGAAAATTCAATTTATTCATTTTTGCAATCAATATTATTGTCACAAATACTATCAAAATTTCAATTTAAGAATATTGTGGGTTCTTTTTTGCAGCATTAAAGGGAAATGTGAAAGTTGTGAACAAGAAATCGTTCCAAAAACACACTGTAGATCATCGGCCCACCAGATTATTAGTGTCTGGATACGAAATCGAAGAACAAGAAAGCGTATTAACACATTTCCAGGTATTTAACATCTCTTCTATCAATTAAATTTTATTCTAGCATTTAATAATAATATAACTATATTTCAAATAGGAAATTCTAATTATTGGTGAGTGAGTGAATGAATGAATGAATTGTTTTCTGGTTTTTAATTGAATTCCTGTTGAATAATTTCGGATTAATTTAAGTATCATTATTGAATTACATTTTGTTGTAATTATTTATTATATAATTTAAGCTATATTCACTTACAAGATTTCTTTGAGATCTTCGTGAAGAATCTTATAATTTTCTTACTCCTGAAGAACTGTAATACAACTACATCAATTGACCAATTGTGAACACAATGTATTATTAAAGCAATTAAATTTATTATTATCATTATTATTCAACACAACATTATTATCGCCCTCAGAAACAATACAGTTCAATTTTTCCGCATCTCAGTAAGTAGTTTAATCCTCGTTATTTCTTCTTCAATATAGCAATTTGGAGAGATAGCGGATTATGTGACGGACCCAACCCTCCCCAGCATCACTTTGAACTACAAAAGTCGAAAAGAGGCGGAAATGGCTCTATTGAAAGGCAAAAATTTCCAAGTAAGTATATCTACATAATTTTTCGTGCCATCGTTCCCTTATTGCTTGCTTTACATCGAAATCGTGAGAACTCTTTTTTTTTCATCACCAGGATCGAACTTTATCGATAACATGGTGCAGTAGTCTTCAATTGAACAACCAGCTGAACGCTCGTACCGCAACAAGGAAAGTGGTGATGTCAGAATCGGAGGAAGAACAACTCATAGACCAAAGCCTACTTGACGGAGACGAAGAAGTAAGTTTCCCCTTATCATATTTCAAAGATTTTAGCGCAGCTCATCGTGTACCACAGTGAAACTTGTTTCTTCCTGGATATCACAAAAGAAACTTTGATCCTGTTATTCTAATATTTGAGGTTGCAATAATAATCGAAAAAGGAAAAATATTGAAGAAATTATCGACATAAAATTACCTTATTTATTTAAAGTACACCATACACTATAAGATATAAGTGGTGTCGCTTCTAAAGCCAATCATGGACACACAACATAAACATTCCTTTATAGCTTTGAGCAGTTACTAGTGCGGTGTTCATAGGTTTGCTTCATGTCTTCCATTACCATGATATGGCCATTCCCTTACATTTAAACAGTTCTCTATTAGTTTATTAACCTCTTAACTGGTCGCACTAGTGACAAGAACACCCGCCGTATGAGCGAGAAAATAACCGTTTGCGAGTATGTCTTCCATTACCATGATATGGCCATTCCCTTACATTTAAACAGTTCTCTATTAGTTTATTAACCTCTTAACTGGTCGTCATAGCCAAAGTTAAAAAAAAAGTCTTAGAAAAACTCATATTTCAGGATTTTAAACACATTTAATAAATAATAAACCCATAACGAAAAACATAAACACAAAATTTTATTTTTGCATGACAATTGACGCTAAAAAAGTCCATGTGGATATATTCGTCATACAACAACAATGGGATTCCGCTTTTCTTTTCGCCATTTCAAAACAAGTCTGAACGATAAAATAACTTCAATATTACAACGTCGTCGTTCGTCGTATACTAAGAAATAGTAAATAACCGACTATTTCCTTTCAATGCTAGCGGTAGGCGGTAAAAACAGTAAGGAATCACGTGGCTATCCTATCGCAGGCGAATATATTCGGTATATCCATAAAGAGGACCAACAAAAATGAATATACTCGTAATATTCAATCAGTTAAGAGGTTAACTGTTTTCTCATCAAATATTTTCCCATGTTTCTTCCTGGATATCATAGAAGAAACGTTGATACTGTTATTCTAATATTTGAGGTTGCAGTAATAATTGAAAATGGAAAAATATTGAAGAAATTATCGACATAAAATTGCCTTATTTATTTGAATTAAAGTACACCATACACTATAAGATGTAAGTGGTATCGCTTCTAAAGCCAACCATGGACACAACATAAACATTCTGTTAGTTTTGAGCACTTACTAGTGTGGTGTTCATGGGTTTGCTTCATGTCTTCCATTACCAGAGATGAACTGTTATGACAAACCGGAAACGGCATTGAATTTTTAGTATATTTATCTATGTTTAGTGTGATAACTTTTGTACAACTTCACTTGGGGGTTTTATACATAAACTAGTCCATATACTTTGAGAGACATTCCATATACCCTGAAAATTTGTATTCGAAACACGGTTATGGTGAAATTTGACGCCATAAAGTTCAAGGGTCCTGTTTGAACAACTCGAAGCATTTGAAATTGTTTTTGTAACTTATGTCGCACGTTCTTTAGGGAGTAGCAGAATTGCACGAGGAAGCCCTCCTTCAAGATGACGAAGAAGAAGACGAGGAAAACGAAGACAGGTCGTGGAGGCGATAGTTGCAAGATTTGTCACCTGCAATTTAGCCGTTCCTTCTTTTGCAACACTGTTATTTTAGCGGCCATAAAAATTAATTCAACTTATAATTTTATAAGTTAATCAGTTTTTTTACATTAATGTTTGATCCTTTTGAGATCTGCTTTATTAATTTATTGGTCGAAACATCTCTCGTTTGTAATTATCAATTTCACAATTTTTGGTTGAATTTGCACTGTGAACTAACAATCTGTTTTGCTGTTTACTTGCATATATTTTGAGTGTTTTTTCGAAAACAGATTGTTAGAACAAATGTCTTTTTGTATATTATTAAGATGTTATATAATAAGAAAAAAAACTTGAGATGCTCCTTGAAAAAAGAATATCAATAAAATAATCTAATTAAAAAATGCAGTAAAGCAGTAGAAAAAATAGTTTCAAAAATGCTGTAAAAAAAGTGTTGATGTATTTGTATATTTTATTATATTTTCATATAGAATAAGGAGCATCAAAAAAAAATTAAATATTTCACAAAGAATTTTTGAACAGTAGTCGTTCAAAATGGTAACAGTAGTCTACGATATAGTAACAGTAGATGAAGAAAATAGAAGCAGATTGTAAACTGGTAAGTCGGGTTTTCGATGGTCAAATTTTGTTGGACAGTGTTTCCTGGAAATTCCACAAAAGAATGAAAATATATGGTTCCAGAGAATTCCAGAATGGTGAGTGTTTTATAAATCCATAAATTAAGTGATTATGATGCATTTTGTAATTTGTAGACTTTCACTAAAAATAAGAAAACAATCGCCCTTATCCACTAAAAATACTGTTGAAGTAAGAAGTACCAAGCAACCATCATCATAGTTTACTTATTTTTAGCGGATAATGGTGGTTTTCTTATTTATAGTGTATCCGTTGTCTTCTTTGGTTTATATTTGTAGACTTGAATGAACCATAGAGTTTATGACCTATTTTGCCACCATACATTGAATTAAGTCTATGTTTGGCAACAATTTTCAACTTCTATGCAGAAAGTAAAGATTCGTGTTAATATCTATGGGCATTCTATGCAGAAATATTCTGTGATGAGTGACTATTAAGTAAGCGTACTACCTCCCACCCATATAGTTTATATATTATATACCTACATCGGCGGTTAAGACTACACCACGGTCGTACATACAGGTCTGGCGACTCGTATGTTTGACATGAGTTTCTTACGCGTCGCCAAATTCGCAGTCCCTCGCTCAGCCACTAGCTAGCGCTTGGATCGGTACGATTTCTTTCCGGAATCGCAAGCAGTGTTACTAAGTATTCTGATTTGAGAGAGGAATAGAACTGTTACTCTTGTCAAAATTTATTACCCTAGAAATAACTTCCCCTTTTTCGCACACATGAAAGACCTCGTTAAAACGATTTCTTTCCGGAATCGCAAGCATCCACTTTTTTCGCATTTCCGCATCTTTCGGCACTTTAAAAACAGAAGTTTCTTGCTATACACTTTTATACCCCGTTTTGCATTTCGGCATTTTTTTCTAAAAACGCAGGTATTCCTTGTGTTTACAAGTCAAGAATGACAGTTGTCAGAGAACACGGCGTATAGTGTCAGAGAACTTCGACTACTGCGCCATCCTTTTTGGTACTACGCGACAGTTGACGCTTAGCGGACTCACTTCTCACATAGGAAACAGTCCCGAGTTTCCAGACCTGTATGTACGACCGTGGACTCCGCTAATGTATTTTACTTCCCGATAGCCACATAGATTCGGAACTCCAGACGGTAAGGTCGTCGCTGGTTTGTTAGTTAGTAGGTTATTTGTTGAAATTGATTCATGTTCCTTCATGTATTATAAAAGTGCATGTACACTCGGGTGGGAGGTACAACGCTTGACTAATAATAGCCTGTCGTATCTTGTGTACTTTTTCATCATGCTAAAGGTTACTTTATAGAGGCGCGAAATGCTATTTGCGGATATTCGTAAATAGCAAGTCGCGTCCTATTTCATATACTCGCAACTATTTTAGGGATATTATTTTTCATTAAGCTATATGCACGGTCTTATATACAGGTTTGGTATCTCGAGGCTGTTTCCTATGTGAGAAGTGAGTCTGCTAAGCGTCAACTGGTGGGAAGTACCAAAAGACGTCACGGGTGGCGAGGGATGTTCTCTGGCACGTATACGACCGTGTTTGAACGATATGGCGCCTAATCCTGACAACATACTTCGATCCATGCGCTAGCTGGTGGCTGAGCTAGGGACTACGAGTTTGGCGACATGTAAGAGACTCATGTCAAACATAGAGATACCAGACTGTATATCTGACCGTGGCTATGTGACATTTATAACCTAACATTTTCTATTTGGTTTTGTATGGTTAGTTCATAATTTATTTTGTAATCTAATACTATGGATGAAGAATTATTTCATTGGCGACGAAGGCGTGCAGTTGCCGTTTATGTATTGTTAAAAAGGAGAAAAACAAAAGGAAATAGGTCTGTTTCCTTCAAACTGCAAACTCAATGCAATTATGTTGTTTGTATTGCAATAGACTGAGATTGCTACCACAGTACTAAAAATACATTTAGTTAAGCTATTTCTAGCCAAAATATATAAACTCACAATGTAGATACCTCATCAGGATCGGGATTCATTTCGTACCAATGTACAATATATAATATAAAAATAAAGACAGAGAAGCTACACAAACAAGCAAATGACCCGAGTAATCAAAGTAGAAAGTATAATGATGAGGTTATCTTCTTTTCTACTGCTTTTATCCATCGACATATACATAATGTCGATGCTTTTATCCCTCAGCGCATGTTCGAGCCATAACTCGCGCGAATGTTCGCAAAATTTTGAAACTATCTCAAGATTCCCGCCCCCAGATTTCAAATCTTGCGTATTCGCAATTCGCGTCTCTATGAAGTAACCTTAAAGATGTTATTCTTAATTTTCATGTTATTCAGTGTACATATCATAGATCACCATTTTTGCTATGAACTAGGAATATCGCAATCTGTGATTGTTTTGTTTTTCAGATGTGATTGTGAAGTGACCCTGAAATTGGTTAATTTCATCAAATAAGATTGTTTCACCATTAAAATAAACTTTCCTCATTCCTCAAAATAAACATAATATGTTTTCCTAGTGAACTTAACACATTAGCATTAAAGTATGGATTTGCAGAGGGTAATGAGGAAAAAGTAAAAGTGATATTAAAGATTTGAACCTTCAAAATGTATTTATCTCCAGTAGAAAATTTTAATAGTTTTATAAAAAAACGTCCACCTCTCATATTATTTTCAATCTGTATAGTTTGTTTAGCATTAACTACATTTTCATTCGCTTTTTACATTGATAGAACGATACGAATTACAGACACTGATATTCTTCTAGTAAGTTGCCAAATATTGACCTAAATTGTTTAATCATCTGACTTCTCATCAAACAGAACTGGTATCAGTTGAGAATGTATTTCAACGATTTGGATGTTTGTATCAACAAATACCCCATTGAGGAAAGATTGAACGAAAGAGAGGTGCTCTTGTTGGAAGAAGAAACGATATGGACATTTGGAAAGATAGTTTATTTGAACAGCTTTGAGAATTTTACAGATGTAAATGGTCTTTTGACTTTGGAAGGTAGGGAACATAACACAAGTGTCATATACTAGTAACTTGGTGTCTATTCACAGGATTTAGTACGAATGTTTGTGCTGATGATAGTTATATCCCTAAAAGTCTAAAAATTAGTTTCAATACATCTGATGTACAACCGGATGGCAAGATCTGTATGCAAATAAGTGGGCCTAAGAAGTTTATGCCTAAATTTAGTGAATTTCCTTGTACATCTGATATGAGGCTTGATGTAAGTATTTATTATAATTCATAAATCAATTCATCACATTTCTTCTGTTCCACTATGTTGTTTCATAGTTCATTAATAGCTGTATTGATAATTTGTTTTTGCAGCAAAATGGTAGTGGATTCTTAATATCGGAGAAACATATTTCGAATGGGAATTTTTGTGATAATGGAACTAAGATTAAATTTGATTTTGACATTAAGGAAAACAGTGATAATTTCGCAATTTTTTTGGAGAAGGTAAGTAATTCTCCCTCATTAGGTTATGAATGTTATTAGATATGTATTTTAGGATGACCGTAGAAGAATCTATAAGCATCTAATGTGGTGCAGCTATATCTTAGTGGGTATCACTTTTATAATTCTTCTGTACGCCGTTCTTCGCAGAAGTAAAAATTCAAATAGCAATAATTATTAAACAAAATTATAATTTTATAATGTTGATAAACAATTGATTTTTCAAGGTATTTTATTAGTGCCCCATTTGCCTCTACTAATTATTGTGTAAATCGTTAGCATTATTTTGAAATGTGGTTTTTTTATGATTCCTTCTACAATATTTGCATTTGATAAGTGCCTCGCCATGAAATGACCATTTCTATTGTGTGACATCTTTTTAGAAATCAATTTATATCATGAATACTATTTTAAAATAAGTACTTAAAAATGATTACAGATTTTCAGATATTGGCAATTCCGATTTCCTATGTTATCATTAGTTCACCACCAGGTAGCGCTTGGATCGATGTATGTTATCAGGTAAGCGCCATATCGTTCAAACGGTCGTATACGTGACAGAGAACATTCCTCGACTCATGCGCCACCCTTTTGGTACTACGCAACAGATGACGCTTAGCGGATTCACTTCTCGCATAGGATTCAGCCTCGAGTTCCCAGACCTGTATATACGACCGTGGTCGAGTCATATTAGCAAAAAAGCTGGGAAAATTTGCGGGCAACTCCGATCGACTCCGGGTCTTTTGTAAAATTTTCCTAAACGGATTTACAACATTCCCGAAAGAAACCTAATATGTGCTTTTCCATTTTTCAATTGTTATAGAGGAATATAGAAAATAAAGATTATTGACCCAGGTATGAATTGTATATAAATTCTCGGGAAATAGGTCACATTAACACTTATGTTTTATATTTTTTAAATATTTGTGTTACAATTTCGATTTCATATTTCTGTTCGTTTCGGCGAAGTTCGCATTTTTAAACGAAATTGGTGCGATAAAGACGCTTTGTGTTGATACAAGTAGTTCTAAGTAATCAGGTTTTTAAAATAATAAGTCTTCTGATGATGGTCGTGAGACCGAAACGTACGTAAAGACTAAAATTTAAATCAAGTGTTAATGTGACCTATTTCCCGAGAATTTATATATAATGAGGAATATAGAGGAAAATGGCCAAAAAATTAGGAAATTTCAACAAAAATGGCTAGAAAACTGTACTCGGGGGGTTTTCGAGGTCGCTGATCATGATTCCGAAGTCGGATTTTCCATTTTTCGATTTATTGGCCAATGTTGATGGACAAAACCCGGAAATTTTGCAATTTTCAACGAAAATGGTTAGAAAACGGTAGTCAGGGGTTTTCGAGGTCGCTGATTACGATCCAGATTCAATATTTTATTATGTATGGTTGTAATTTTGTAAGAAAAAATTCAATTTGACTGTTGTTATATGAATTTCCGGTGTTGTTAATAATGGTTCTGGATTTGAGTATATTACCAACAACTTGGCTACATTGCCATGAAAATATGATTCAATTTTCAATTTTAAATGTTATCAAACAAATTTTGTGATCTTACTACTACTATTTCGATGCTCTTAACAGTATATTTGATGACTTGAAAAAACTTGGATACTATACTCATAAATGATTGATCCGTAACAATGATTTTTTATTAAGGACTGGCAAATAATTAAAAACAAAGAAATTTTGTAATACAGAAGGAATAACAAACCGACACGTAAAAAAATTTAAACTAATTTTTTACTTATTATCATTAACATATATTAAAATTTTGGTTATATAAAAAATATTTTACAGTCTTTTGAATAATTAACTTAACTTAAACATAATATCTAACTAAATAATAACTAACCTAAAAAATAGATACATAATTTTGCAATAAGTAGAATATTTTTTTTTATTACTATATTTACAATATTTTACAAATGATTTTTCCATATGACTAACCATTTAGCTCAGCTTTTATACTTTTTTCGTCTAATTTGACCCGACTAGGTTCAGTGTTTCAAAATAATGGAATTAATGAAAACTAACTATAATATCTATAAATAAGAATTCTCTATTTTGTTTCAAATACATTGTTCAAATAGTTTAACAATTCTTGATTGAAATTTTTTAGTATTTATTTAATTTATATATTTCTTTTTCCACGAATTACTTGATAAGTCATTTTAGTGCCATTTCAATTCCAAGACATTGTTATAAACATCTGAATTCGAAATTGACTTATAGTTCCACTATAATAATAAAATAACAGCAGAAGATATAATATACTGACTCCTGGATTTGATTAATTGTGATACTTATTCCAAAAGAAACTATAAATATTCTGATAAATGTAAAAAATGAGTTTTTGCAGTTTTCAAAGCTATCACATTTATTTATTATTTTTAAATCATAATTTTTTTATCTAGATAAGTTATTTTGACAATGTGAGTTTTAAATAACTGGGTCAGTATCGAATTAAATTATTGTCATATTGAAAAAATTATTGATGAACTTTAAAAAAATAATTGTTTTTCATAATTCACCAAAAATATTGAAGTAATAAACTAGGTAACTAGACTAATGTTTTAAATTCACAGAAAGTCTACAATATTAAAAAATAGATACATAATTTTGCAATAAATAGAATATTTTTTTTTATTACTATATTTACAATATTTTACAAATGATTTTTCCATATGACTAACCACTTATATCAATTATTCGCTTTCCTGATTTTCATTTTCATCATCATTTTCCTCTATAACAATTGAAAAATGGAAAAGCACGTAATCCGTTCAGGAAAATTTTGCAAAAAACCCGGAGTCGGATCGGAGTTGCCCGCAAATTTTCCCAGCTTTTATACTTTTTTCGTCCAATTTGACCCGACTAGGTTCAGTGTTTCAAAATAATGGAATTAATGAAAACTAACTATAATATCTATAAATAAGAATTCTCTATTTTCTTTCAAATAGCTTAACAATTGTTGATTGAAATTTTAAAATATTTATTTAATTTATATATTTCTTTTTTTACGAATTACTCGAGTCATTTTAGTGTCATTTCAATTCCAAGACATTGTTATAAACATCTGAATTCAAAATTAACTTATCATAGTTTCACTATAATAAAATAACAGCAGAAGATATAATATACCGACTCCTTCTGGATTTCATTAATTGTGATACTTATTCCAAAGGAAACTATAAATATTCTGATAAATGTAAAAAATTAGTTTTTGCAGTTTTCAAAGCTATGACATTTATTTATTATTTTCAAATCATAATTTTTTTTATCTAGATAAGTTATTTTGACAATGTGAGTTTTGAATAACTGGGTCAGTATCGAATTAACTTATTGTCATATTGAAAAAATTATTGATGAACTTTAAATAAATTAATAATAATTATGTTTCATAATTCACCAAAAATATTGAAGTAATAAACTAGGTAACTGGACTAATGTTTTAAATTCACAGAAAGTCTAGAATATTTTGATATCACTCACTTAATTAAAATCATCAATTCCTTTTCAGTTTTTGATTTTTTTCAACAAATGAAACTACATTGTTATTTCAAAATTATATTACTAAAATATAAAGGCATCACGACAAATGTAAAAGAATAGTTTACCATGCATAGCTAAATCAGTCTTTAAAATGTATAATCTTAAAACCCCATGATAGAATCTCTTTTGTAACTAAATAAGCTGCAACATAATCAGAAGCCAAATTATAAAATCCACGATAATAGAACAGGTATTTAAAATGATATTACAAATTTAATCGTAATAAATTGAAGATGTCGATTTTTATTCTTTAATATAACAAATCTGTCTCTCAGGAACAGGCATATTTTCCTTATTGTATGTTGTTGGATGATAGGGACTGTCTATTCCAAACGGACTATACAACTTTGTTGGTGTTCTGCCCAGCAGTTGCCTCGTGAAGGTGTGTGGGGTTATACAATTTGGTGTCATGGGACCTTCCTCTAAAATCTGCCGTCTCTTGGTTGACATTCTAAACTTCTATAAAAAATGACTTATGAACATAACAAAATTGTGTTTAATCCCTGAGAACTTACTTGTGAAAAGTTTCCCAAACTTGTCCGGACAGTGTTATATGTTTTTGAAATTTTTTCGGCACCATTTCTCAGGAGTCTCCTAGTTTCATTTAAATTAATAATCGATAAAATATTCCTGTCCAAGCTATTGGTACTCTGATTTTCGTCAGTGGTATCTGTACTTTGGGTCATTTTATACTGTAATTTTCTTCTACAACCATTCAAATATGAATGTGTTGAAGATGTGCTGCCATTAGAACTTGTGGCACAACCATTTCTTTCAAATGTATGTGTATGATGATTATTTTTGTCAGTTTCCATTTCAATTGTTTAGTTCCTTGCGTGAATCCAAACTAAACCAATGACCGTTTAAGATTAACCGTTATTTTGTTTGAATTGACAGTTGTAAACAAAACAATATCGACCATAGAGATCAAGAATAGGGTACTTGAAGATAGATATTTTTTGGCTCTTGTCTACGGAATTTGACGAGTGGCTTTCTCTTTCTACCACAGATATGGAGAATCTCTGTGCTTCTACACACTAGACTAAATATAAAATTGTGATGAAGTTCAGCGCATAGTACAAACAGATCTATGGTCTAGCAGCGAAGAAAATATTTACGGAACTACATGCCATGTATTGTATACATTTTTACTGTGGCATGGACGTTTCTGTGTGGGCAACGTTCAACCACAGTTGAGGAATCTCAATATTCAATATTGTTGTATTTGACATTTCGCTGTGGAACCTGATGCATTTTAGCTACAGAGCAGATCCGTAAGGCAAGTTGAGATTGCTGAAAATGAGTCATGTGTAATGAATTTGAACTACATCAATATCAGAGATTCTATAAAAACGAGTTTTGTGACACTCTTCGTTTTCTCTCTAGAATCCTTTGTGTTGATGCCAGTAGATATACTGGACTAGTTCTACGACAAAAACCAAGATGGCGGCCATAGGGGTGTCGGTCCTAGTTCTACGACAAAAACCAAGATGGCGGCCATAGGGGTGTCGGTCTGGTGATAAGGATCGGTTGTTTGTAAAGAGTATACAGGGTGCGTGCAAAAAGTGTGTCACATGAAAGAGTATACAGGGTGTGTGCAAAAAGTGTGTCACAGGGTCACGTGACTAACACATGACAGCATGGCGGCCCTAAGGTACAGCTGTCATGGCGACCATAAGGTACAGCTGTCATGGCGACCATAAGATCCAGCTGTCATGGCGACCATAAGGTACAGCTGTCATGGCGACCATAAGATCCAGCTGTCATGGCGACCATAAGATCCAGCTGTCATGGCGACCATAAGATCCAACTGTCATGGCGACCATAAGGTACAGCTGTCATGGTGGACCCCTAAGTACAGATTGCGTTGTAGAGGTGTCGCCACCACATGACAGCTGTCATGGCAGACCTATGGTACAGATTGCGTTGTAGAGGTGTCGCCACCACATGACAGCTGTCATGGTGGACCTATGGTACAGATTGCTTCGTGGAGGTGCGAAGCACCTCTACGAAGCATTCTGCACCTTTGGTCCAGAAGGTATAGACCGATACGTGGAGATGGCGCCACCAGTTCGACTCGTCCGACTCATGCGGCTCGCAAACGACAAATGAAAGGTCGGAGATCATCGGCTACAACGTTTCGTGCGACTTCGCATAATATCGATGAGGACAGTATAGTTCAAGATGAAGTGTGTGGCGGTCGACATTCAGAGCTTCCAAATCTCATACCATGGAATGATAGTTAAGGAACTAGCTTTGGTGGATTGTGAGAAAAAGTTAGAAAAATATTTTCTATTCAAGTCACCCACACCGCTAAGTGAACTCGCAGAAAATCAAATGAAGCAAGTAATGTTTTGTGAAAAGTACCACGGAATTCCATACAACTCTGGATACCAGGACTATACTAGGATTGAGGAAATTTTCAAGGAAAATATTGATCCAAATAGCATCATATACGTTAGTGGAAAGGGTAAAGCCAAATTCATAGTGAACATCCTAAAAAAATTGGGGTTAGATCGCCAGGTGAAAGTCTTGAATTTGAAAGGTAGCTGTCCAGAATTTGTTCGAGGAAACTGTAGATATATCTGCCTTCATCACTCCAACCACAATAATTCTATGTGCTGCAGTGTAAACAGCTGGAAATTGTTTGAATATGTTACGAAGGAAGATGCCCATCTAGATTTATTACGAGGTTTTCAAAAAATGGGTATGGGGGGCACTCTCCCCCAAACTGACTAGTATTGATATGTCTTTGGAAGAATACGCACGTAAACTGTTTGAATTCCATGTGAAATTAGTAGCACTGAATAAAGACATAAAATTTTATGAAGATAAAAAGTTAACTATAAGCCAACTAGGTAATTTGAGTATAAGTGGAGGGGATGGTTGTGTTGAAATCAAATTTCATAATCCTAACCGCAATATTGAATGGGATCCTATATACAAACGTACCACCTCGAGTGAATCGGATTTATATATGTCCCAACAAGGATGCCTTCGTTGAGAGGGAATGTAATAGAACCGAATGGCAACCCCTGGACCACCAACTAGTTAATGAAAATCAATTGGAGGTATTCTCATACGTTATTCCTAAAACTATGTTACCAACATTCAACTATAAACTCAAGTTATTATTCCATGATGGAAGTGAGGGAGACGTGGTGAATTGGCAGCAAACTGAAGCCTCAACACCTGCGGCGGCAGCAGCAATCAATTGCCTAAGCAATGTATCTGAAGCTCAACCACCACAGAAAGAAAATGAAATCTATGCTATGCAATGTTTCAATCTTAGTGTATTATCAGTTTTATTACTGAAAATCCTCATTAAAAATGTAAAGAAACGTATTAATAATAATAATAATAATAAATAATGAAAGTATCGCTATTGTTTGATTATGAATAGGAGATGAGGAATCAGTTAGACACATACATTTAACTTTTAACTTTATTCTTGAATACACACACACACAAAAAATATTTTACAAAAATTCCCTAAAATATATATACAATATAAACACCTAAATCTAAAAATTATTCCCTAAAAACTCAACAAAAAAGACCATACCTCGAGCTATGCGCATTTCAACCATCTGCGAAAACAAAAAAATAACTTTAGTTGATAAATAATAATAATAATAATAATAATAATAATAGTGTGTGTGTGTGTTCGATTCACTCACTTTTTCTTTCAAGCGATTTAAATCGCGAGGTAACCCCACCACCAGGGAACATTCTCCATCTAGGGGTGAAACCAAATACCTGCACCCCTCCAAAACCCGAAGTTGTGACATCTGTAATTATGAATAAAACAAGGGTACTCATTAAATAATAAAAAAACATCAGCATAAGGTGAACATACTTCAAACATCAGCTCCGCCAAGTAGTGGCGGAAACCATGGATACAAAATCCCTCGTAAATCTGCTGCTGCGGGGGAGGTGTCGGCGAAGGTGCAGGTGATTGGTATGGATGAGGTAATGATCTATTGAGAAAGTAGAATTAGAATTGAAATAATTCTAGAGTTAATATGAATACATACAAAATGTCTGGGGAGCTCGCTGAAGACGCTGGGGTATCGACCAGGACTTGGGAAGGTAATTCGTTCAATCTGTAATTATTGAAATTAGTAAGCAAATATTTCACAAGTAGAAGAAATCACATACATCACGTCCTCCACCAATAAAATCTCGTCGGATCTGATGGAAATAAGAGTAATTCAATAATCGAAATAATATATCAAAAATTAAAAGAAAACATACGTTAAATCAATTATTCCGTGCGGGTCACACAAATCCGGGAATAAATCATCCACATCATCAGACGCCTTCAATACATCTAGATAATCTAATTCTATTTTGATTTCTTCCTCTGAATAATGACTAAAAAAATATGCAATCAAGATATATAGTAAGATCAAAATGAAATAAAAAACAACTCACTTGTCCTCCATCCAGTTCCGCATCTGATCTTTGTTCAATATATCGAACCGGTTGGTAAATTCCTCAATATGATCGGTGAATGCGCCCATTTTCTTCATATATCACACACAACACTTTGAGAATAATAACTATTTTCCTCCTATGAAGTGTCATATGTTTTATACACGACATTTAATCATGTGATAAACTAAAATTAAACTAATTCGCAGAAATTGATAAAGTTGTTATTGACCAAGCATGAACGCTATACATGACGTCAATTGATAAGAAGTTCCTATAAAAAGAAAATGATAAAGTTGTTATTCACCACGCATGAACGATATACATGACCTCAATTGATAAGAAGTTCCTAAAAAGAAATCGATAAAGTTGTTATTGACCGACTCGATGGCGCCGTCAACTGATAAGAAGTTCCTATAAAAACGCGATATGCGCATCTCATTATTATATTCATTATTAAATCTGAGTTAGAAACAACCAGACGTGTTTTTTGTGAGTGCTGAAATCAAGGTGAGTTTATTTCATTAATTAACTTGAACATTATTTTCCTATGTAGGGTTAATTTATATGTAGGGAATATTTATTTTTTCTTTTCTTAAAAAATATACTGGTAGAACTTTAACTTTTTTGAAAGTATTTATTAATCTTCTTTTAAACAATTTGCTTAGTAGATATTTAATAATATTTTGGTGTATTTATTAATCTTCAATTTTGGTGGAGGTAAATTCAACACACACACACACACAAAAATAATTCTTCACTGCTAACTTCCATCGATTTGTTTTAGATTTTTAAAAAAATAAAATAAAAATGGATTTTACCAAACTGAACCAAATCTCTCTCTTGCAGAGGGCAACACCTACAAAGATTGCAGACTTAAAATTAGATGTACCACATTTAATTTTAAATTTGAAAACAGTACACACTAAATTTGGGGAGGCTGTTTTAGCAGAATTAGAAGGCGACCTAACTGTTTTCCTGCCTAAGCGACTAACAACAGCGCTTATCCCCATAATCGATATCATCAATAAGGGACAGAACACCACATTAATATATCGAGGGGAAGAAGCGATTGGGGCAGGAAAATCTTGTGCAAAAATAGAATTCTGCGAATTGCCTCCCAGGAGTTGAGAGAGAGAGAACCTTACAGCAACACCACTAACGGCAACATCCCTCCTATACTGTTCTTATATATCATAAGGTAGGGTGCTTGTTTATTGTTTAAAAATGGTTTCAATCGCTAAAATCAGTGGGGAGATTGTGAAAATTATCAATGAGGCTCAACGGGATTTATTAAAATCGAAATTATCCCCTCAGGAAATAACAAAGTGGATAGGTTTCTGTACAAAGTACATTAGGACTTTTTCCAGACATTTAACCAAAGACACCTTGAATTTACCCTGTAAGAACCAACTTCAATGTAATATTGGACATTTAAAAAGATTCAAAATTTTATTAGGGGTTCGAAATAAACCACCCACAACTAATAAGAACCGTAGTGAGCGAATCCGTTGGGAGGAAGGTAAATGCGCATTTTCCCAACGAATTCGAACTGGCTTTATAACGAACATTTCACATTTAGACCCGATAAATTTTTTATATGATGCTTTTCATCTTTTCAGCCCTAGAATCACCAAAATTTTACATACATACAATTTCATTAAGGTAAACACTACATTTTGTGGGGAATATATGCGGCTCAATGCGATCGACGAGCTTATCCAAACAGAGTATAAATATTTCCACACCAAGTCCGCTCCAATAGATGCTTTTACAAATTTATTGGAGTGGTTCAAGGAGAATGTAATTGATAAACTCCAAGTAAAGCTGGATGATTTTTTAGAACGCGACTCGGGGTGGAGCATTAGGGAGGTTATCAGTTTGGGGGTGAATATAAATAAGCATGAAACCATCAATTCAGGCTCTTCGTATATCGTTCTCCCCAAAGAAATACTCTTGAAGCGTGCTGTTATTAATATTAAAAATTACGATGAATACTGTTTTGCCTGGGCAGTAACAGCTGGGCTACATCCAGCAGCAGCAAATGCAAATACAGCTCGTGTTTCTTCATATCCACATTTTAGTAATGTTTTAAATTTACAAAATCTAACATTTCCCCTTCCTATATCACAAATTCCAACTTTCGAGAAAAATAACAATATTTCAATTCATGTATTCGTTTTGGAATTATGTGGGGGTAATGAGCAGCAGCAGAGCGAACATGTGGAGAAATTGAAGGTTCTCCCTGCATATTTAACTAAAAATAAATTAGAGAAGCATTTTAATTTACTATTAATCCAAGATAAATATTATCGCGATGTAGAACCTGCGAAATCCTCAAATTTCATTGATCCCACCGTTAAATTTCACTATTGTCTAATTAAAAATTTATCAAGACTTGTAAATTCTCAAATTAGCTTGAACAACAAAACTTACTTGTGTGAGCGATGTTTAAATAATTTCAAGAGCGAGAATAAGTATAAAAATCACATTGAGGATTGTGGTAAAATGAACATGTGTAAAATTACTTTCCCCCAAGATGATTATTTGAAATTCAAGAATCACTCAAACAAACTACCCATACCATTTATTATTTATTTTGACTTTGAAGCTCTCCTATTACCTATTCAGAACTGCTCTCAATCTAATGTAAGTTCATATACGAACAAAACCCAGCTACACGAGGCGTATAGTGTTGGGTATTATTTAAAATGCCAATTTAACAATTCCCTATCACGATTTGATAGTTATAGGGGATTAGACCCGGCCAAATGGTTGACAGATGAACTAGATAAAATTGGGGAATTTATCGATCTAAAACTTAAATCTATTGTACCTATGGACTTGAATGGTTTTAGTTTCCTAGATATAATGAAGGAAACGAAATGTCATATTTGCGAGAGACAGTTCGAAGAGGGGGATGTTTGTGTTAGAGATCATTGCCATTTCACGGGCAAATATCGAGGATTAGCCCATCAAGATTGTAATCTTAATTATAAATATCGATTCGTAGTGCCTGTTGTGGCTCATAACCTCAGTGGGTACGATATGTTTTTGCTGATTCGAGATATAGCCAAATCGTCCAAACAAAATATTCAAGTACTCCCAATCAATAAAGAGAAGTATATAAGTTTCACTAGAAGTACGAAAAACTCCGTGGTTAAATTTCGTTTCATCGATTCATGTAGGTTTTTAGATTCAAGCTTGGACAAATTAGTGTCATATTTGAAGGTGGAGGATTTGAATATTTTGAAAAGCGAGTTTGCGCACTTATCCGATGATAAATTTAAATTACTAACTCGTAAGGGAGTATTTCCCTATGAACACTTAGATGAATGGGGTAAATTGAACGAGGAAAATCTTCCTCCAATAGAGAAATTTTTTAATAAATTACGCGACGAATCGATAAGTGAGGATGATTATAGGCATGCTCAAACAATTTGGACTAGTTTTAATTGTAGAAATTTAGGTGATTATTCAGATTTATATTTGAAGACAGATGTTTTATTATTGGCCGATGTGTTTGAGAATTTTCGCAGCAAATGTATAGATCTTTTTGCTTTAGATCCGGCCCACTATTTCACGGTTCCCTCCTTCACGTGGGACTGTATGTTGAAATATACGAATGTATCTTTACAATATTTGAAAGACATCGATATGGTCTTATTTGTGGAGAAGGGAATTCGTGGAGGTGTGAGCCAATGCAGTAATCGATTTGCAAAGGCCAATAATAAATACATGAATAATCACGACCCCGAAAAAGAGACAAGTTACCTCATGTATTTTGACGTTTGTAATTTGTACGGATGGGCTATGATTCAATATTTGCCCTATGATGGGTTCAAGTGGGTTGAAAATCTCGATGATGTAGACGTAAGAAACGTCTCAGACGAAAGTCCAATTGGCTACATATTGGAAGTCGATTTAGATTACCCAGCTGAACTTCATGATCTGCATAAAGATCTCCCTCTTTGTCCCACTCACACAGCACCACCCAACAGCAAATTACCTAAATTACTAACAACTCTCCACAATAAATCGAAATATATCATTCACTATCGAAATTTAAAACAATGTTTGGCGCTGGGGATGGTGCTGAAAAAAGTCCATAGAATTTTGGAATTTAAGCAAGCTCCGTGGCTTAAAGCATACATAGATCTCAACACTAGATTGAGGGCAGCTCCTAAGAATGCGTTTGAAATAGCTCTCTTCAAGCTGCTGATCAACGCAATTTTCGGTAAATCTATGGAGAATGTACGGAAGCATAGACTAGTTAGATTAGTTAATAAATGGTATGGGCCCTATGGGGCTCGCTATTATATTTCTCAACCTAATTTCAATAGCAGCAAGATATTTGAGGAGAATTTGGTGGCCATAGAACAGAATAAATTAGAAGTTTTATTCAACAAACCCATCTATGTGGGGATGTCTATTTTGGACATCTCCAAAACCTGCGTTTACGATTTCCATTATGGCTTTATGTTGAAATTATACAAAGACCCTGGATTGATGCGATTATGTTACACTGATACTGACAGTTTGATTTACCATATTATTACAAACGATGACATTTATGAGTCAATTATAAATAGAAATATCGGGAAATTTGATACGAGTGATTATGCTCCAGACAACCTCTTTAATATTCCGCAGGTCAACAAAAAAGTAGTAGGCTTAATGAAGGACGAGAACAAAGGGCTTTTGATGGATAAGTTCGTTGGTTTGCGGGCAAAAATGTACAGCTTCACTGTCCAAAATCAAAATCGCGATGATGACGTCACAAAGAAAGCCAAAGGGGTGCGCGAGTATGTCTTACGAAATACAATAACATTTGAGGACTACGTTAGATGTCTGGAAGAGAACATAGAGATGTATCGCGTCCAGAGATCTATCCGCTCTTTTGACCTTAAGTTATACACAATTGAGCAGAATAAAATCGCTTTGAGCCCCTTTGATAATAAACGGGTTATATTGGGGGATAAAACAAGCACCCTACCTTATGGACACTATTCTTTAGGTTAGAATTAAGATTTTTGATGTTTTTAAATTTGGGTAGTAGTAGTAGTAGTTGTGTAAATTATATATGTATTTTTGTTTTTAAATTAGTGGGGTTAAGATATTTTGTAAGTAAGTATAATTATACACATTTTTGATTGATTCAGATGATTGGCTGTATGTATTTTTCTTCATCCTATTAAATATTTTATGAGGAAGTTGGGTGTTTTAATAAACCAAAAATAATAGCATCAATTTTTTTTATTGTTCAAAATCATACATAACTTTATTTTTATAGAAAAATAACATTTCTCTAAGTGTATTGGTTGATAAACAGTCGGGCGAAATACCGATAAAACAATACAAGAGGACCATTTCATCGGGCTGCTGCTGCTGATGCTGGTCTCTCGTACTTTTAATCATATCAATAACATTATGATAGTATGTGGAAAATCCAAAATGTTCCAGAAAAGACATTCGATGTGATAGCACTTCATCGTTGATTCGAATTATTTCTCGAACATCTTCCTCACACAACCACACATGGATATTGTGCTTTGTAACTTGAAGTAATTTAACATTATTGAAGTACACAAGTTGAACTATTTGACAGTATTCATCGGATAATATGGGAGCCCCATCGAAATCTGATTGTAGACTTGTGAAGAATTCGGTGATTTTCACTCGTAGAATATCGATGAAATCGATCCATTCCAGCAGGCTAAAGCTGACTTTACAATTTTGGGTAAGTTGAATGAGTGAGATTGTAGGTGAGAGGGTTCGCACAGGACTCAATCCACATTTGATTTCATAACTTGCCCCCACCAACGGGTACGTTGTATTCATCAATAGGAATGGCTCGTCTT
Organism: Endomychus coccineus; assembly: GCA_958510875.1. Lineage (NCBI taxonomy): Eukaryota > Metazoa > Arthropoda > Insecta > Coleoptera > Endomychidae > Endomychus > Endomychus coccineus. The sequence goes on from OY294070.1 coordinate 13,041,650, forward strand.
TTGCCTTCATCTCAAACTCTTCTAAAAGCCGATCCAACTCGAAAGAACTGCTGCTGCTGCTACTATCTTCACCAACACTATCCTGGGACAACATCTTATTAAAACTGTTCTCGATTCACTAGAACCTGACCCTCAAACCAAATATTTACACCTCGCACATGCGCAGCTCATTAGCAGCATATTTCTTTGATGTGATCGGAAGTTTGGATGAGAACATCGAAGCATAAAACTTGTAGTGTTGGCGGAGGAGAAAATTTGTGGTGTTGGTTGCGTTCCCCACACGAGTCGAAGAAGAAAGTTTTATTAGGAAGTCCTCTACGAATCCCTCGTAGATCCATTATTTCACTTCGGTAAGGGAGAAGCGCGACCCGATAAAAATCAACACCAATTTCACTCTGTAGCACTCTGTAACAATCAAGTATATACGATCCTGGTTTGGGGATTATACCGGGAACTTGGTGTAATATGAAATTCTTCCATCTATTTTCGTATATAAAGTAGCCTTCAACATTCATATCAATTATCTCCCAATCGTTTTCGGATGGGTTGAAATCTCCTCCGAAATAGAAAATATCCGCATACGCGCATTCTTTCAAAGCTCCAATAATGAACGTTACAAAATCTCCTGCGATTATCCAATTTTTCGAGGGTAATTGTAATTCTTCGATGTTTTCCATCAAATTTGGTGGACCTTTAAATTGTTTTGCATCGTACACGGTGGTAAGTACATTATGAGCAAAACTGTTGTATAATTGCGAAGACATTTTCACGCAGACTGATTCGATTATTTGACTTCCACCACTTGCTTGAACCACCAGTCAAATGGAAGACATGCGCAGTAGCACATTATACAACTTCAGAATTTTCAATCCAACTTTTCTCTTTCATACCGTACCATTTTACATACATTTTGTTACCCTTTTTTCGGAGCACCTTCTCAATCAAATAAACGTCTGGCTGTTTGGTTTTCTGCAATTCTTCCTCGTAGAAACAACCGCTGATTGGTGCGTTGGTCATATCTTCTAGTAGATATGTGATCGGGTTGGTAATTTTAACTTTGATGATTTTAAATAATTCCGCACTCCAATTGGGCGTAAATCCCTTCTCAAAAATATGTTTAGCTTTACTTATTCGCACAATATCCCCCACATGGTATTTGTGAGGTAGGGCCAACTTAATGTGTGAGTAAGATTGCTTCAATATGCGACTTTCATTCTGTTTCGTAACCTTGAACGGAGCCATTTTTATAGTTCTATGTTTACGTTTATTATATTTTTCGGTGACTTCTTGAAGTGTATCCACCCATTTGTATTTCCCGCTCAGACTGAATCGCTTGTAGATCGCTTCTTTCAACGTTCGAATGACACGTTCAGCAATGGTGGCTTTCTTCACAGAATACGTATTATAATGGTTGATTTTATGTTTTTTCATTAGCTCGTCAAAGTGTCTGTTGAAGAATTCTTTACCTTGATCGCTTTGTAGGTTCCTAGGCGTACGATGTCCTTCTAGTAATATAGAATTGACTGCTTTCCGAACCTCTTCGGCCGATTTCGTTTTCAGCGGGCGTGTCCATAGAAATTTCGAGAAGCAATCGATCACCACCAAAATGTATTTAAACCCTCGATTTTCGCGCGCATAATTACCCATTTCAGCAAGATCCATTTGCCACAAGTCATCCAACCCTTTTATGATTGTTCTGCGACGTTTAAAATTCTTTCTAACAGGCTTATGAAGCTCATCAACCACCTGCGCTTTACCCTTCATCATTTTTTTGGATCGATCTGCGTTGACGGAGCTAATAACTTTTGTGGTGGTGGGGAGGTGGTAGGAGCTCTTTTATAGGGATGATGATGATGTGGCGGTGCTTCACCTTTTGCTTTTTTTGTTATCGTCTCCGCAGCCGTCTCCAAACTGGTGATAATAATCGCTTGTTCTATTTGTGATAGATTGCTTTCGATGGTCTGTATACGTGCGATCAAGGCCTGATCATTAGTACTGCGCGTTTTATAGTCTAATTCTATAGTTATCAGTTTACTATTGATGGTCTGTATACTTTCGAATAGGTTGGCATATTTTGAAGTGTTTTCTTGATCGTTACTGATGAGTGTTTTATAGTCTTCACGTATTTTCTTCAATAATTTTTCAAGATTCAGCTCATTCGCTTCAGTAGCTTTGGACGATGCTATCATACCATCTACAAGTTTTTCAATTTTAATTCTATTTTGTGTTGTAGAATCAATCAGTGGGTCGGTGATTTTTTTATTTTCATCCTGTATACTCTGTTTTATGGCTGCAGAGTGAACATAACTTTGATTTTTGTATGACTGTATTTCGGTACGGAGAATCTTCAATTCTTCGTTTATATTCGTATCCACTTTAGTGATGGCGTTATCTACATATACTTTGTTCGTAACATCATTAGCTGATATAGGTATTTTCACATTGCAAATTTTCAAATTTTCCATATCCACATCACCGTCGGGCGTGTGCCTTAAAATGTTCATAAACATCGATTTGCGTTTGAAAACATCGATGATGCTATCGCCCGACAACGCAGATCGCCTACCGAACTTATCAAGACTCATTATATAAATGCTGTGGGGTTCAAGTAATCAATACTAATATATGATGTCCGCCTCTCTTAGTTCATTTATTATAGCGACAATTTCATTATCGTGCGAAGTATTTCCAGCTTGTTGCGATGCCATCAGTAGTTTTAGTCGGTCCACCAGCTCGTTTGGATCATCCCAAAAAATATATTCCATAGGCTTCTTGTTGTATGTCAAATGTAAACCGCTACCGCTTGCTACTGTCGAAGTCGTCTCTGACGATGACGAGGTTGATTGAAACATAGGTTTAATTATGGACATGTACTTTGGCGCATTGGTACCCTTCAAACGACCGTTAATATTTTTATGTGCATTTGTTAACCGTAAAATTTCTTTGTATGCTGCTCGATCTTTATTCGTGAATTTTCTGGGTGTTTTGTAGAATATGAGCTCGTACAATCCAGGTGTTCCCTGTGCGCTATATCCTACGGTTTCGATATTCTCACCGAATATTATCTTTTTAAAACCGAGAATCCACCCGGTAGAGCTCGCATCATAAACAGGTCCATATACTTTATCGATTTTCTTGTTGTTTTCCCAATGTTCTTGAACGTATTTACGCACTTGTGGCGGATAATTTGTAAGTGAAGGTTCAATCTCAGTCATAGCATCACCGAACGCGTCGTCATCCTCCTCCCCCTCCTCTTCCTCATCATCATCGACATCATCTTTAGGTTCTAATTTTATTTCTTTTTTCATCGACTGCGCAGCAGGATGTTTAATTTTTTTAACGATCGCTTTCAATGGTGTGGCGATAGGTTTGAACAGTTGTTCTATTGATTCGTCTTCTTCAGATTTACCTAGTTTCAAGGCTAGATATTTCTTTCTTATAGACTTACTCAATTCAAAGATTTTTCGCTTACGTGCTAACTGTTCAGCATCCATCTTGTATTTGAACTAAAATTAACAATTCACGTTTTTATATATACATCGAAACCTTTGCGGTATCTGCCATCGTTCAAGTCGAAATCCTTAGCAATGACCAAAGTTCCAAAATTATCCGTCCAACACATGGCGCACATCTTCTTGAACTGATTGAAATCGACGTCTGGTGATACGTGCTCATCAAATACATGCTTCAAATTGATCTCGTCCTGCTTAAAAAGAACGATCAAATTACAATTGTCACGGATCAATTGTTTCGGTATTTTCGAGTACGTTTGGCACAGATATGCCGCATCGATATTCTTATGTCTACACATGGAATAGTATTCCCGAATTTTTTGCTGACCCTCGCACGCGATGTCATCAAAAAGAAATATGGAATTAGCTCTAGCCTCGTTCGGACTTATTATTTCCTCGTTGTCTTTATAGGGAAAATAGCCAACACCTTTAACTCGATCTAAAACTTCCTGCAACAGTTGATACTTGGGCTGATACAACGACTTTGAGTATACGTAGACGTTTTTGAACTTTGCCCCATTCGGATTGAATAATAGCGATAACATCACGTTCGTTTTACCACACCCACTAGGTCCACAAATTATCGCACGAAAAGAGTCTGGTAACAATTTACCATGTTTACCTACGCGATTAGTATTCGTCTGCCCTATGTCTAAATTCTCGATGGGCAGTGTCTGCTCTTGTTGAACGGTCTTCATATTGTGAGGTAGTTCAAATCTGATGTTTGTATATATAAATAGAAACGTTCGAAGATCGAGAGCTCAGTATCAATGTTGATCTATCAGGGTGAAGGTTTGTTGAATTCACTCATTAACAGTCTCCCGTTCGAAGTACATATTCCATCGTATCAATTCTGCGGACCTGGTACTAAGCTACAGAAGCGACTTGCGCGTGGCGATAAAGGTGTTAATCAGTTGGATTCGGCCTGTCGCGAGCACGACATAGCTTATTCCCAACACAAATCTCTAGAAGACCGTCATAAGGCCGATAAAATATTAGAGGACGCAGCTTGGCAACGTGTTAAATCCAAGGACGCTAAGGCTGGCGAAAGACTAGCTAGTCTATTGGTTACCGGAGGAATGAAAGTTAAACGTAAACTAGGAATGGGTCTTAGGAAACGTGCTGGTGGTCGTCGTGGAGGATGTTGCTTTCGGAAAGATATAGTGGGACATATTTCCAAGTCTATGGAACCGTCTGCGTCGTTGCGAAAGTCCGCTATGAATGCATTGAAAGCTGCACGCATAGCTATTAAGCGAGTTGGAGGTAAGAAGCGTGTTAAAGTACCACGCATAATACCGCTGCCGAAATCTGGAGGATTCCTTCCGTTATTACTACCTATTTTGGGGGCGCTGGGGGCCTTAGGGTCTGTGGCGGGTGGTGCAAGTGCCATAGCCAATACAGTAGTTAATGCTAAAAACGCTAAAAAGAAACTTGAAGAGGATCAGCGTCATCATGCAGCTATGGAGTCATTAGGTAAAGGATTATACTTGCGGAAGAATGCGAAAGGAGGATTTGGACTGTTTTTGAAGAAACAACAAAAAAACTTTCAATAGAGCTACCCAATAGGCCGTTGTACGACGTGGATTTGGTGCGTTTCGCAAAGAAAATGAAAATACCACATTTTCGAGGTGTCTTTATGCGAGACAATTTACCTAAGAGACGCCCCTGGAGACAAGAATGCGCCATTATGAATTTGGATTCGGTCAAAAACAACGGTACTCATTGGGTGGCCTTTAGAAAAATGAATAATCAAGTGGAATACTTTGACTCTTTTGGAAATTTAAAACCTCCAAAGGAACTTGTTCGATATCTGGGTGGTGGTGGTGGTGGTGGGGTTAGAATTTTCTATAATAACGACACCTATCAAAAGTATGATCAGGTGATTTGTGGACATTTATGTTTGAAATTTCTCAGTTCTACGTAAACATCTGACGTGTGCAGTCATGTCGGAGCCCTACGATAAATTTATCGCAAAGATTATGCAACAACTTTCTGTTGATGTTCCTAGAGCTGGAATGTCATCAATCATCCGATACGTATATGATAATCTAATAATGGCAATGGAAAAACCTTCAAGCGAGCTGACCAAAAGAGACTTATTATTTCTGCCGATGGAATACATTCTAAAACATTTGGATTTGGTGTCTCTCAATCAAAATGAGGTTCCGAAATATATGTTCAAATCCCTTTACCGTCATATGCGGTGTACGGAACATATCGATGAAGATTGTGATTGTCTACCACCTCCACGCAAACTATGTTCTCAATGTTTATCTCAACAGATTTCCAAGGTCATGGAGACCGAGGGAATAACGCAGCATGAGAAGCAGGTGTTGATTGATGAAGTGTGCCGAGACGATCCATACTTTATAAAATCATACTTATTCCATCTATTAATGTTAAAATATAAATAGAAATGTCGCAATAAATTCTTATCAGTATCATGTCGCAGTTATTCACGCTAACAAGCACCAACCATATATTCTCGTTCACACCGCAGAATTCGATAGAGTTGAAGCCTGATAAGCGATACTATTTGGCTTTGTTGGGATTTACTTCTTATAACTCTATACCGAATATCGAGAACGAAAAATTTTACTATTTGGGGGGCGATGGAAAGACTTTGAAAACAATCGAAATACCTTCGGGCAACTACGAAATATCCGACATTGAAGAATTGATTCGGAAAAGATTGAACGTAAAAGAAGATGTCTTCTCGCTGAAGCCCAATAACAATACATTAAAGTGTGAGATATTTCATCAGAACCATGACATTTCGTTTGTTGAGGAAGATAGCTTGGGTAAAATATTGGGGTTTTCGCGTAAAGTCTTGGAAAAGGGTGTGGTGCACATGTCCGATTTGCCTGTCAACATTATAAAAGTAAGCAACATTCGGTTCGAATCAAACATTACCGTAGGAGCCTTCTACCGAGATAGACCTGCGCATACGATCTACGACTTTCCCATCACCGACGATCCCGGCTATAGAATTGTGGAACGTCCGAGGAATCCTCTATATTTACCAGTGTCAGATATCGCTGAAATTACCAACATCACCGTACTCGCTCTAGATCAGCATTCGAATCCGATAAATTTCCGTGGTGAAGAAAGTGTTCTACATCTACATTTACAAGAAGTCTGAGAACGGAATATGGGTCTAGTTGTTGCTGCTGCTGGCAATAAAAGAACATCGCACGCTTCATATTCATCAGTCTTCAACAAAACGTGCAAGGTGCGAGAGCTACTACCACTCACCAAAGCCAACCGATTAGTTCTACAATCTTTAGGGTTTCACCTTAAATAAAAATGTCTAATAAGCGAAAGTTCGGTGGTGTAGATGATAATGGAGATAACAATGTTATCTCTTCAATTTTCGATTTATACCAGCAACCGAAATTCGACGAGTCGATTCGGAAAGCCGAGTATAGATCGATTACACCGTTCGTTAAAGCCTTCAATAACAGCGACATCGTGGAGTTTGGGATAAATCAAGTGGACGCGTTTTTTTCCATGAAGGATACTCTATTGGCGATCAAGGGGAAAATCGAAGTGAAGGGTGGAGGTAATGTTATATTGTTGCCGAATTATGGAGCCTTCCTTTTCGACTCTTGCTCGTACATTGAGAGTGGTAGGGACATCGAAACAGTTCGAGATCCTGGTATAGTCAGCGCTGTTCGAGCATTTACCTGCTATGCTCCTACAGCTTCTACGCATATGGCTACCGCTAGTTGGTTGTATCCCCTTGAGAGCGTAGTTCTGCACGAAACTAAATCATTCAGTCTATTGATTCCGCTGAAGCATATATTCAACATTTTCAACGATTACCCGATGATTACATTCGGTAGGCAGACTATTCGACTGGTACGTGCTCGAAACGATAACGATTGCGTTAACATTGAAACCGCCACGACCAGCGTTAAATTCCTGATTGATAGCATGGAATTGAAAGTGAAGTATATCTATCCCAACGATATAATTAGAGAAAAGCTATTGCGAGCAATCAAGAGTGATTCGCCCATCCTAATTCCATTCCGGAAGTGGGAATGCCATGAGCTTCCTGCCATAACAAGCGAGGCCCGACGAGAAATTTGGGCGGTCAAGACTAGTGCAGCAGTTGAAAAACCTCGCTATGTCATAGTATTCTTTCAAACGGACAAAAGGAACAATGTGAAGGCTAACCCCACAATATTTGACCATCTGGATATAACAAGTATTCGCTTATCTCTAAACGGCGAATATTACCCCAACGAGCGAATGAACTTGGACTTTGCCAAGGATGATTTCACGCTCGCCCACCATAACTATACAGAGTTCTACTCTAGCTATACAAATTCCTCGTCGGCTGTGAAACAACCAATGTTAGATTATACCAGTTTCAAAAAACGCGCCCTCTACATAATCGATTGTTCGAAACAGGAGGAAGCAGTGAAATCTGCAACTGTTGATGTGCGATTGGAAATCGAGGCAGATAAGGGATTTCCAGCCAATACGAAAGCATATTGCATCATCATTCACGATTGTTTGATGGAGTACTACCCCCTCTCAGAAATAGTGAAGAGTCTAATCTAAAACATACGGCCTAACGACTACGTCGCCCGATCAGTTTAGTACGAGTCATCATGAGAATAGCATTGGTTGATATTCAGGGGTTCATCATCGATGATGTCTTTCATCCCAAAGAAATGTCTATACAAATTGGGTTCAAACGACATTATTCGTTGTTTAAGCCAGCCGTACCGCTTACGATGTTAAGTGAGAAGGATCGAAAATCTGTTTGGTATTTGGAACATTTTTGTCATGGTTTGGAATATACATCGGGCGATGTGGAATATGAAGAAATTGATAATATTCTAAGATTGACTCTACTGTGTGCAGCCGACATTATATATGTTCGAGGACATCAAAAAGCCGAATATCTCTCGAAAAAGTGTGTGGAGCTAGATATCTTTCCACGAATCGTAGATGTGTGCAGTTTCGACAACACCCCATGTCAAACGGGGAAATTCGACCCGACAAACAGACTGAGCTGTCTAAATCATCGCAATGATGGCGGGAAATATATGTGTACAGTCCACCATGTCGATAATCTACAACATTGGTTCCTCACCATCATACTTCCAAAATAAGAATGTACTTTTTCCAAAATAAAAAAAATATTATTAATATTTGATATTTCATTTCTCATACACCTCTTCCCACACACACACACACACACACACACACACACATCATAAACGACCCCCAGTCGTTTGAGTCGCTTGCGAGTCGCTTCCGAGTCGCTTGCGAGTCGCTTTCGAGTCGCTTTCGAGTCGCTTTCGAGTCGCTTTCGAGTCGCATGAGTCGAACTGGTGACAGTCTGTACCTGGGACCCACCATGACAGCTGTCACGTGGTGGTGACACCTCCGCGGAGCAGTCTGTACCTTTGGTCTGCCATGAGACTGCTGTCATATGGTGGCGACACCTCTACAAAACAATCTGTACCTTAGGCCCACCATGATAGCTGTCATGTGGTGGCGACACCTCTACGAAGCAATCTGTACCATAGGTCCGTCATGACAGCTGTCATGTGGTGGTGGCGACACCTCTACGAAGCAATCTGTACCATAGGTCCGTCATGACAGCTGTCATGTGGTGGTGGCGACACCTCTACAACGCAATCTGTACTTAGGGGTCCACCATGACAGCTGTACCTTATGGTCGCCATGACAGTTGGATCTTATGGTCGCCATGACAGCTGGATCTTATGGTCGCCATGACAGCTGTACCTTATGGTCGCCATGACAGCTGTACCTTAGGGCCGCCATGCTGTCATGTGTTAGTCACGTGACCCTGTGACACACTTTTTGCACACACCCTGTATACTCTTTCATGTGACACACTTTTTGCACGCACCCTGTATACTCTTTACAAACAACCGATCCTTATCACCAGACCGACACCCCTATGGCCGCCATCTTGGTTTTTGTCGTAGAACTAGGACCGACACCCCTATGGCCGCCATCTTGGTTTTTGTCGTAGAACTAGTCCAGTATATCTACTGATGCCATAGATAACTACTATGGAGTAGAGTTATCTATGGCTGATGCTTTGAATGAAAATTTTATCTATGGTGTGTTTGATTTGTTTTCAACTTTTTGAACACGTAAATAAAGAACTAGAGGAGAGGCCGCGAAATGGAAAATATTGATATACATACTGTGGAAAATTTCTACGGGGTATATTTGCTTTATTGTACAAACCCAAAATATTTAGGGAGAACATATATCGGATATACGGTAAATCCGAACCGGAGAATTAACCAACACAATAAGGGTAGCAAAGCAGGCGGCGCAAGAAGAACAAGTAACAGAGGGCCATGGTAAAATTATAGACATTGCCTGTTACAGATGTAAGAATCCCGAAAACTAAATAGAGATCTTTTACAGGGATATGGTTTTAATTGTACATGGATTTCCAAATGATATTGCAGCACTGAGAGTACATTTCTAAGCAATATGTGTGACAAAACAATTCATTGCATCAACTTTTTAGTTTGAATGGGCTTGGCAACATCCACACTCATCTAGAAGATTGAACCATGTAACTAAGAAGAAAGCACGAGAGAAAGTATTCAATTTTTGTCTCAGAGTTCTGACAGAGATGTTGTCTGTAGGTCCTTGGAACAGACTGCCATTGGTTATTAGATGGTTGAAACAAGAGTACGTAGAAGACTTTTTGGTAAGAAAGTACATTTTGATTGATCCAAGGTACCATGCCTTTGCCATTCAAGAGCCAATCTGATTCATCAAATTTCTTTGTAGGTTTACAAAATACCACCATTACATATGCCACTTTGCTATGGACCTGTAATAAGTAAAAAAATCCAAAAAGGATCCGAGAATAATGCAAATTTCTTGGAGGAAATTGTTGCAATGTGTTCCATTTGTGTGCAACCGCTAGATAATCGAAAATTGATTTGTATCAATACTGAATGTAATCTAGTAAGTCATATTATTTGTTTATCTAAATATTTTATGAAAGTAGGAGAATATGTACCGATTGAAGGTAAATGTCCGAAATGTGATATGAATTATTTGTGGGGTGATGTAATAAGAAAGTTTAATGGCTGTTACAACAACCTTGATATAAAAATTGACAATAACAATGGCAATGATTTTTATTGCTCAGACTCTGAATAATGTATTAAGTAATTGTAATTTTGGCATTGACTATTTTGTATTGATTGAATTAACTTGTTTCATTTCATAAGTGTTTCAAATTTACAACCTATGGGAAGTAACCGAAAATAACATAAACCTACCAAGTACACGTGAAGTTCTGAATATTTTTACTCCGTTCACACTAAAAACACAAATTACAAACCTTGTACCAAGTTTACTAAATATGAACTTTGACAATAATAAAATAACTGTAAAAACTAATAAATATAGAACATATACAAACTATAATAAAGTTGTAAAATCGTATCGTTCGAAATATCTACAGCCACAGCTGTAAAGTATCTTGGAGTAAAATGTGATCCATATAAGAGATGGGATACACAAGAATGTGTAAATCTAACGTAACGTGCTCGTAAATCTAACATCTGGTTTGAAAGTGAATACTTAAAACTAATGGTCCTCTAGTAGTTTGCAGTCTCTGTTGACATGAACACGCTTTTATTGAAAGATCTGCTTAACAGTGGATTCTTGATATTTTATAATTATAACATTGAGGTGTTACGGTTTCGATTATTCGTGTTTCTGTTCGTTTCGGCGACGTGGGCATTTTAATTGAAATTGGTGCGATAAGGACGCTTTGTTTAATACAATTAGTTTTAAGTAATGCAGTTTTAGACATAATAAGTCTTCTGATGATGGTCGTGAGACCGAAACATACGTAAAGACGAGAAAATATAAAGCATAAGTGTTAATGTGACCTATTTCTCGAGAATTTATATATAATTCATATATGTAAGACTGTTTGACTGCTATTTGCAGAAAAGTAAAAAAAAACGCAAAATTTTCATCAAATTTGATTTATAAATCGCTAAATAAAAAATCGTAGAGCCGAATTCAGATCCAAATACCGTTATTTCGCGATTTGTATCTGTAGAGTGTCTGGTTACGAAGAGATTGATACCAATGTGCTGAATTCCAAAATCCAATTGTATTTCAATATCGTCTGAAGGTGACGTAAATTGCCGAAACTCGAGTAATGGAACTTACATGATATGTGATATTAACATCATAGTAGAGTTTAATTTTACAATATGAATTTTAGTTCTTGTTCATATAAATGAAATTTCAACGCATGATTAAAGGTTTATTTCATTAATATTATAATATACAGTTGAATGAATAGAAATACTGATGCAATGTAAAAAAAATTAAGAATAATATTATACATTTGTAAAAGAAGTTTATGAAATCTCACAATCCAAATTTTAGATCTTTTTTTAAATCTTTGTAAAGATTTGGATTGTGAGATTTCATAAACTTCTTTTACAAATGTTATAACATGAACTCACACTTGGGTAATACCAATTTATAATAATAATATTAAAAATTCAATAAACACAATGTGATCCCATAATTACTTAACATATGACTATGTTTCATTACCAAATAAAACTTTCAGCTCATGAAAAATGTATCAACTTTACATGGTGAAATGATTTGTAAATAGCCAACCTACAAAATTAATTTTTTTCAAAGCTGCGAATTTAATAAGTAGAATTCACAATGGTTTCTCAAACCCTAAAGGGTATCCCCGATTAAGATGGTCAAAATGCCCCCCTCCGCGAAATCTAAAATCGGAGTTATTACCTGTTTTGAACTGTCAAATAAACATGTTTCCTGGTGGTGGTATGGTCGATACCCCCCCACAGACCCCCGTGGAGGAGAAAAACTTTTATCCCTCGTGCAAAAGTATGGGCCACTTTCAGCACAAATTTTTTGACCCCCACCTGGGTCCATCTAAGGCTCCAAAAACGTGTTTAAAACTTTAAAATCGATTTTTATAGCACCAAACCAAGTGGTACACTGAAGTTCAATTCATCATCGTATCCCTGAGCAAAAAACCTACAAAAAACTATTCGTACATGATTTAGATAGAAGTAGTGGTTCACATGCAAAATGCGATTTTTTATGTTTTTTACTCTTTTTTATGTAAAAAAGGTATGATTCCAAAATTATTACTTATATTAGCCAGGGATGATGCACCTCTGATATATAAACATTTTGATATTTTGTTTGCTTTTTTACTTGCAAAATTCACTAATTTATTGGATTTCTAACCAACCAGTACGCGACATTACCGTTAAGAAACGTATTTTACTCAATTCTTTATATGAATCATCTTTTTCAATATAATCAGTATATTTATTGGCAATAATTGATAATTGGTTTCTTTCTGAACTGAAAGTTGCCATCTTGAAATTTCTATGCTCCGATAAAAAAATATTGAATTTTTTTCCAATTTATCTTCATCGCTCTCAAGATAACTTATTCAAAAAGAAATAATTCTTCTTCTTTCTATTTAAAACGAACGGAATATTTTTTTCTTAATTGTGTTTAGATTTTTTTTAAATAAGTTATTCTGAAAGCGGTGAAGAAAAATTGTAAAAAAATTAAAATTCAATATTTTTTTATCGAAGCATAGAAATTTCAAGATGGCAACTTTCAATTCAGAGAGAAAGCAATTATCAATTATTGCCAATAAATATTCTGCTTATATTGAAAAAGATTATTCATATAATAAATTGAAGGTAAAATACGTTTTTTAACGGTAATGTCACGTACAATCTTTTAGACATCTCAAATGAAACACTAGAGAAGGCACAAGAATGGTTCACCATGAATAAACTTGTACTAAACAAAGATAAAACTAATTACATTTGCTTTCGAACTAAAATGAAAAACAATACTATACCTGATACGCTTCAATTACAAACACAGAAAATAATGCTCGAAGAGCACACAAAATTTCTCGGGGTATACATTGACCAAAACTTGGATTTTGAAAAACATATCAAGGAAACAAGCACTAAATTATCATCTGTCTGCTATGCATTTAGAGTAATATCAACATATTTGGATGATGGAGCAAAGCGAATCACTTACTTTGCCAGCTTCCATTCAGTGATGCGTTTTGGCATCATCTTCTGGGGAGGAAGTAGTCTGGCAGAAAGTATTTTTAAACTACAAAAAAAAGCCATCAGGATTCTGCTACGTCTCAATTTCAAAGAGTCGTGTAGAGGTAAATTCAAAAAATTGAATATAATGACCATGTCTGGGACCTATATATATGAGTGCTTAATGTTTTTATTTAAAAATCGCACAAAATTTGAATTGCATAGGATACAACATAGTTTAAATACACGAAACAATAACACTGACTATAATATCCCAATCCACAGACTGTCATCGACAGAAAAGACTCCAGAGTTTGCATGTATTAGGTTTTTCAATAAATTGCCAACAGCAGTCAAACAAGAAGTTAACATAAAAGTACTCAAGAGACTTATAATAAATATTATTGTGGATCTGGAACCATACTCTATTAAAGAATATTTGGAAAAGTAGATACTCTGAGGAAGATAGCCTGCAATGGAAATAAAATAAATGTTTACTTTGTCTACTTTTCTATTTGTCTATTTTTGTCTATTTTAAATACAACTTTATACATTTTATTTATAAACATACTTATAAAATTCTTATATTGATTCAATCAACTGTACCTGACACTATTTTCTTTAATTTCAGTTACTGTGATAAGATATGTTTTTAGATGTAATGTCACTGTGATTGTCATTCCTGAAAATAAAGCCGTGTTCTATTCTATTCTATTCTATTCTACTGGTTGGTTATAAATCCAATAAATTAGTGAATTTTGCAAGTAAAAAAGCAAACAAAATATCAAAATGTTTATATATCAGAGGTGCATCATCCCTGGCTAATATAAGTAATAATTTTGGATTCATATATACCTTTATTTACATAAAAAAGAGTACAAAAACATAAAAAATCGCTTTTTGCATGTGAACCTCTCCTATCTAAATCATGTACGATAGTTTTTTGTAGGTTTTTACTCGGGAATACGATGGTAAATCGAACTTTGGTGTACCACTTGGTTTGATGCTATAAAAATAGATTTTAAAGTTTTAAACACGTATTTGGAGCCTTAGATGGACCTAGATGGGGGTCAAAAAATTTGTGCTTAAAGTGACCATTCATACCCATACTTTTGCATGATGGATAAACGTCTGTGGAAATATGTTTATTTGTCAGTTCAAAACAGGAATAACTCCGATTTTACCCTTTGAATTTACGTGGCCAAATTAATTTACACATTCTTATTTTCTGGTTAGCTCTAATTCTATTTTTTTCTCTTCAGAGATACCTTTATTTACCAGATATCACTTGCTTCTGAATTATTTGAAAATAGATTTCAGTCCTCAATCAAAGGCATTAAATAAACCTGAACACATTGGTTTTTAGAGATTTATATTCATATTTCCTGCAACTAGCTCCCTTTTTTCCATTCTACTGAAGATGACCCTCGGTTCTCAAAATACCTGATTAATTTCTTAATATCGAAAGTGGTTTAATGTGACTTTGTGTGTTAGCCAAGATCTCAGTAACTGTATTCAACTGAATCTTTAGGTTAGGTGTAATTTAATCCTTTAATAACAACTTGGAATCAGAATTTTGTGAATAGTAGGAAGTGTAATGTACGAGGGTCATTTGAAAAGTTTCCGGCCTTCCCGACAAAAAGTCATGGTGCATTCAAGTTCTCTTGCCAACCAATAGATGGCCTTTACATATGTATGCTATACAAATTTCAAGTCATTCCGATCAGTACAAAACACATGGTACCCTTCCAAAGTTGACAGGTTACGTTTGTTAACGACAATGGATAAAATCGAGTATCGCGCAGTGATAAAGTTCCTGTATTTGAAAGGGAAAAAAACTCGGGAAGTGAAAGAATAGTTAGACTCCGTGTATGGTGAATCGCCCCCCTCATTTACAACTGTGAAACATTGTGGGGCCGAGTTCAAACGCGGTCGTAAAAGCATTTTTGACGATGAACGTTCTGGACGTCCAAAAACTGTTTCCACGAAAGATATCGTCAGTTTAGTGCACACAACCGTGATGGAAGATCGCCGATTAACCATTAATGAAATAGCTGAGAGGCTTGTGGGATATCAACAGAACAGGTGCATAAGATTTTACATGAAGATTTATGCATGAGAAAATTATCCGCGCGATGGGTGCCGCGTTTGTTGACGATCGACCAAAAGCACGTACGGATGGACATGTCGCGCGAAACTCTTCAGCTGTTCCAAAAGAATCCTACCGAGTTTTTGCGCCGATCAATTACTGTCGACGAAACCTGGATCCATCACCATACTCCGGAGACAAAACAACAGGCAATGCAGTGGATTGAGATGGGGAACCAGCTCCGAAGAAATCGAAGGTCGTTTTTTCTGCCGGAAAAATAATGCGACAGTTTTTTGGGACAGCCGTGGAGTAATTATGGTTGATTACCTTCAAAAAGGTAAAACCATTAACGGACCCTATTACGCTGCGTTGCAGAACGAATTGAAGATGGAACTCAAGAAGAAACGATCACACTTGGCGAGGAAGAAGGTGCTGTTTCATCAGGACAACGCGCGAGTCCACATGTGCATGGTCGCAATGGCGAAATTGGACGAATTGAAGTTCGAATTGCCGCTACATCCACCCTACTCACCAGACCTAGCTCCGAGTGACTTTTTTTATTCCCCAACTTGAAAAAATATGGGTCAAATACCGAGATTGAAGAGGCAGTAAACCTGTATTTTTCAGGTTTACCAAAGAATTTTTTTCTGATGGCCTCAAGGGTTGGGAAAAGCGTTTGATCAAATGTATTAACTCGCGTGGAGACTATGTCGAGAAATAAATTTTTGTTTGGCTTGAATTATGTTTTTCTTTAAAAGGGTGGAAACTTTTCAAATGACCCTCATATATGTAGAATATTTTGGTTCGAGTATTTACATCTCTGAAATTGTGTCGTGTAGACTCTATACAGTTCCCGGAATTTCCAGGATCCAATCCTTGAACATTTCAAATGCAAGATTAAGTGCAAGCTGCCTGTAGAATGATCTTTTAATTCGATTCATCTTCTTCATCATTAGTTGTTTCTTGAATATGTGCTTTCTTTATGTGATTAGTAAGGAGTAACTTCCTCTTAAATTCAACCCCGCAAGTTTCACAGACGTGTATTTTTGAAATGTGAGTGGCTAAGTGTCGATTTAGGTGACCTTTAGAATAACCGATGTAAGAACATTGTGAACAAGGATGATTTCTCTCACATTTATGCTTAAAGTTGATATGTGTTTTCATGTCTCCTTTCCTGGAAGTGCCATATTTGCAGTATTCACATTTGTACAGCATCACCTTGAGATGTACCGATTGTATGTGTGTGTTCAAAGCGCTGGGTTTGAACGCGCGAAACGTACAACCTTCGTATGTACACGCATACGGTATATCCTCCAAGCCTGTATGTTGGTACATGTGAAACTGTAATCCCTTATCAGAAGTATACGTTTTCATACATATATCGCAAACTAACATTTTCGGTTTCAAATGAAGTCAGGTGTGAACTCTCATCGAGCCTTTGTACAATGTCTTGAAATTACAATATTTGCACTTGAGGCTGTGGTCTTCAGAACTGTGTTTTAATTTGTGTTTCACCAGATGGCTCTTTTTTTTCGTTGAGTAATCACACTTGTCGCAACAGATTTTTTCTTTAGAATGGAGGTAAAAATGATTTCTATAATATCGAAGATTAGCAGTGCTGTATTTACAATTTGGACAATGATAGGTCTTGATATCTTCTTTCAAACCATCGCTAGATCTAGAAGGCGATACATCAGTTTCTCTGAAATGAAATGATATAAAATTTATTGTATTAATCATGCATTTTGTTGAATACTTTAACTTTGGGAATATTCCACTCAATTCTAAATCCAGTAAATCATTTATTTCTTCATTATCAACAGCAGCGTTTTCCAATTCTTGCTCCATTATTTCTAGTTCTGTATTGTCTATAACATTCTCATTTCCATATACCGCTTCAGTTTTGAAAATGATCTCGTTAGTCATTTGAGTTTTCATTCCGATTATTTGCTTATTATTTGTGTTCATCTGTTTTCTGAAATTTCACCTCTTCTCTTTATTGTTGTTCTGTCAGTGTTATCAATAATAGAATATTTGTCAGTTTCATTCATAGAGCTGATACTATATGATCTGTGACTTGTAGTCATAGAACCTTGGAATTATTATTTTCCGATTAATCATTCACAAAACCATGATGAATGTAAGGTTGAATATTAATTTCCGAAATCATCAATTGATTGCTTGGAATCCCTCTGAAGTCTTTGGTATTTCCTTATAATACTATTTTTAAGATCGATGGGTCTACGCATTGTCAATGGCTTTACTTAATAGTATTTTATTTCCATATAATTCTATGGTTTGAAAATACCTTAGAATACCTAAAAAGCCGGGTTGTACCATAGATATTATATAATATATATAACATCTATGGGTTGTACCAAAGTTAACTGATCCGTAGTTACTGAACTCCGTTCAATAGATTATTCGTTGCACCAGTCGAGGTTAACAACAGTTCAGTTGAACTCAAATTTATTGATGTTGGTACCGTGAAGTGCCATTTTATGAAACTTTCAAATTAATTTTAGAGTTCTCGTGTTGTTCTGTAATTCGGTTGTTGTACAACTTGCGAAAATAAACTTGTTGTGGCGTTTCCTCAATTTTATATTATTTTTTAGAATTTATTAAGCTTTATAATATGAAAGAATTTATATTACATAACTAACAGTAGTTGCATGAACAGTAACATTCGAAGTGTTTCTGACAGAGAGATGCAAGGATAGTGCGCTAGCGCAATGAATGCATTGTTAAATAAATGACCGAGGTTAAGCTACGAGGTTCATCTTACCAGAGAGATTTCTCTCTGCTTGAACTCTACTACTAGTAGAGTTATCTATGCTCTGCTTCTTACTAAATTCCACCCCACGCTCTGGTTTCTGATACTGTTTAATTCTTGCTTTAATGGTGTTAGGTTGAATTGTATTTTTTTAATTGCTCTGGTTAAGGGTCTATCAAGATGGAAAAGAAGTTCAAAAGATCATTAAATTTTAATGTGAAAGAAGAAACAATTCTGATAGGTTTGATGGAGAAATATAAAGATAAGATAGAATGTAAGAAATCTGTTACATTATCTAGTATGAATTCTTACTTATTCGAAACGCTTGCAAGTTTCCGATATTTTTTGAATCATACACGTGACAACTTCTTTTGATACCCGAAATCTTTTCCTAAACTCTTCATCGTTCCACTTGTTAAAATGATTCGGTCGCTTGGCAAATATTTGGGGATTTCTAGGATGTAACAATTCTACTAATTCCGCAAATTCATCAGTTAATTCAAGCACATATATTTTAATTTTTTAAATTCTAACAAAATCAAATTATAAAGTTATAATCACTTGAAGTAATAATTGATAATTATTGCGCTTGCGAAATCACTGAATTTCTCTTGAACTTTGATTTTTGAGCGATCAACTGAATCGGAAAATTGAACTGAAGATCAAGCTGAACTTCTGTGGTACAACGTGATTTGTACGTAAACTACAGATCGACGTGGATCTTTTACTGAACGACGTTGGTACAACCCTTCGAGTATTCAATAAATACTCAAAGGTACAACGCGGCCTAAAACTTGCAATATCAATGGGTGGGTGTCATACATAATTCAACAATGCTAATCTTGACGTTACGCAGCTATTGACGACCAGAGTGATGTAAGAATAGAGAGCGCTAAAGGATATATTAGTGACCGGACTTAATGAATTTAGAGCCGCGGAGTGGGGATGAATGAGTTACCAAGCTTCCCATACACGAACTACACTAGCGGAAGACTCGACGTCGAAAGAACGAATTTTGAATGCCGCGCATAGAGTACGGGAGAAATCTGTTACTACTCTCTTTTTTCAATCCCGGTCACTATTCTTACATCTCTCTGTTGACGACTCACTGGCTTTTTATTTTGACTTTCAAATATGGATAGAAATAATTAAGAATATAATCTGACCGGTGCATTGATTTTGAGCAAAGCAGTGGCGTACCATTTATTTTAAATAAATAATTCAGGGGTGTTTGCGTACGGACGCCGCTGGTTTAAGTAGGAAAACCATTATTAATGGGAAAAGGCTGCCTTTACCTAGATACCGCATACCAAAATTGAAGGGAAATATCAAAAGTTTTTATTTTTTTTTTTCATTTTAATCGCCCTGTAGATCAGAACGGAAGCACTTTAGACCCCATGTTCATATGAATTTTATTTATAAAAACGAGGAATCACACCCTTACATTTTTTAGACTACTTAGGAAACGTCCTGTATATCACAATCATTTAGCCAGCGAATTCGAAAAATTGGGCTGAGAAAAGAATGGTGAGGGAAGTTGGTGATTTACTGTGTTTAGAACAATTTTCATCTGTACTGTTTTTTAAATAGTTAATTATGGTGAAATTGATAATAATACCCCACAAAATATTTTACTATACATTTAAAATAAATTAAAAATTGCGACATATACCCAAAGTTTTTATTTCAATCTTTAGAAATTAAACATGTAACAAAAACAAAGATACTATTCAATATATTTTATTTGTTCAGCTGAACCTACATATAAATTACCATAAATCCAAAATTATAAATTTTATCTTATTCATATTCTTGATTACAACATTTATTAACCAAACCAGCTGCACGTGATAACGGAACGTCACAATGTTTTATTGTAATTAGTATCAGGGAAACTGAAATTCACATTTTTATTACCTGCAACTTTTGGACGATTTGGAAAAAAATTATAGCTTCTATGTAGGATTATCGCGACTAGACAGGTGATAGTTCGGGAGATTTATGATTGAACTCCACTTATGACACTTTCACTATGGTTTATGAAAGACTTACCAGGTGAGATAACTATTTTTGCTAATATAAAATGGCCTTTGTTTATATATCTTGAAGTATCGTCAAATTCAAACTTCCTGCAGAAACGTTTTCAATTTCCTTTCCATGAAGCCTGAAATTTTACAAGGACCACAATTCAACAGAAAAAGTTCTTTCTTCCAACCAATTTTAACTATGAATAGGAACTGAAATTTTACATGTCACTAAAACCGTTAGCAATGTCATCAACAATCAAAATTGATTGCACTAAACAATAATTGTTCGTTCTATACGACTATACACAATATTTTATAACGTACAAATGCCAAATTAATCTTCAATCTTACATGTAAACATGATCGTGTTCAGCGACACCAAAAACCTCCGATAAACCAATTCGAGTTAGTTTTTTTATTCACCTCGAAAAGTGCACTCAAAAAATGCATTTTTTGGCTGTATAAATGCAATAAATCCGGCACAAAATTTCTAAATTACTTTCTGAATCGACTGCAGAAAACCGCATCTCAATTCATCCAACTGCGCCAGTTTTGGAAGGTGGAATGCTTTATTTCCTCGACTATTCCCCGAAACGCATAATTTATTTATAAATTTTTGAGAAATTGGTCACATCACCACTTACTTCTACTATAGTTTCGTCTTTACGTACGTTTCGGTCTTACGATCATCATCAGAAATACTAACTAAAGCGGGATTTCTTAAACTAAGTGTAAGCGATTTCATCGCATTAATTTCAATTGAAAATATCTACGTCAAAACAACGAACAAAGCACACATAATTGAAATTCTAACACATTTATGTTCAAAATATGACTATGTATTAAAAAACCACTACACAGTAATTTTTTTATCTCGGCGATGAGGACAAAATTCTTTTACCTAAATACAAAGTTAAACAACTGTGTTTAAAAGTAATGACTATGATAGGAAAGGTCTGTGCTATACCAATATTATTAATAAGGAAGTACGTAGAAATTTGCAAGAGTTGATTAATTAAATTTGTATAAATTTGACTCAATGATTGTGCATCGGTTCTACTATTTACCGAATCACCTGCAGGTCGGATGTTTTATAATAATTGGTTTCTTTAGATAAAATATTAATATTATTTTAATTATCGAACTTATGATTATAATCAAAACAATGTTTAGCAAGGGCAATGGAATTTTATGTTTTTGTTTTTAGTGCTATATTCAGTACACTTAGCCAAAAACCCTTGTACACTATCCCCTGCTACGTTTTTCAAGTGGTACACATTGTTTTCATTATAATAATAAGTTCGACTATAAAAATTTTAATATTTTATAGCTAACGAAATCAATTATTATAAAAGATCTATCCTAAAGATGATTCACATGAAACGTGATGATAAGTCGGTAAATAGTAGAACCGATGTACAATCATTGAGTCAAATTTTTACAAATTTAATTAATAAACGTACTTCTTTGTTATAATGTTTATAATGGTGTATATGTAGAAAGCCGATACAATCAGTGATATTGATCTAGCACAACATGAGAGCCAGCGGTGGAATGTTGGGAGAAAATATGCTTTTCGTAAATACGAAACTATAGTGAACATAAGCGTTATTATGACCTATTTCTCATGATTATACACGGTGTAAATAAATAATTGCGAAAAAATTCAGGGGGTGATTCCTTGTTGAAAAATAAGGTGGGTCTTTCTTATAAAAAAAATCATTTGACCCCCTCATGTTAAGATACAGCCCTTTAAATGGGGCGCCAAAAAAGTAGTTTTTTATTTTTATCTTCTAAATCCAAACAGTTACAAAAATAAAATTAAGCACACATTATTTGCTATTAAGAAAGCATCCAATAACTGAGTTGATGGTTTTCCACTATGTTTGTAAGGGGTAGAAATAACCACCCCTAAAACTTGTTTTTCACTCAACTTTTTCTCTTATGTGTATATTGCCAATTAAAAATTTATTTTAGGTAGCTTGTTTTATTCTGAACAAAAAAGGTCTATTATAATTTTTTCGAAAATCGAAGATTTCTGAGAAAAAAAATAATTTACTTACAAGTACATGGCACGATTCTCATAGTGTGGAATTTTAATTAAACTTTGATTTACCTAGTAGGCGGCTGTCATGTTGACATATTTTGTTCAGACAACTAAATTATTTTTAGTATGTGCAATATTAAGTTAAAATCATTGTTAATTGTTTTACACTGTTATCATTTTGAGGCCCTTTTGTAAAGAATTTCAGTAAAATGGAAGTGTACACAAATGCAGAATTGACAGATATGCATTTCGTTTACGGGCTATCTAATGGAAATTCCTTAGAAGCGTCAAGAAGATATTCAGAAATGTATCCCTATCGCTCCTCAAAACGATGAAACATGATTGTGGTCGCCAACACGAAGTTAGAACACCAGCATTAGAGGAAGCAGTACTTAATTTAGTCGACGAGCAACCTGACATTAGTACCAGGAAGATTGGTTTGCTGTTACATGTTAACCAAATGACGATATATGCCATCTTAAAGGAACAGCTCTTATATCCTCATCACATACAACGAGTCCAGGCTCTATTACAGCGGGATTTTCCGAATCGTCTAGTATTTTCCACTTGGGTGCTGGAAGTGATTAGACAAAACTGTGCATTTCTGAAGAAGGCCTTATTTACAGATGAGGCAATGTTTTCTAGAGAGGCGATTATTAATTATCATAATAACCACATCTGGGCCGAAGAAAATCCTCACGCTATAATAGAAGCTCACCACCAAGAACAATTTTCTTTAAATGTGTGGTTAGGGCATATTGGGAATCAGTTAGTTGGCCCACATTTTCTGCCACCTAGATTAGATGAGAATTCATACAGTTTATTTCTGAGAGAAGACTTGCCACTATTACTTGATGATATTCCTTTGTGAGAGGATGGAAATGTGGTTTATGGATGGGGCCCCTGCCCATTTTAGTGTAAGAGCACGTGAGGTTTTGAATGAAGTCTATCCAAATCGCTGGATAGGTCGAGGTGGGCCTCAGTTTTGGCCACCTCGATCCCCGGACTTAAATCCTTTGGATTTTTCTATTTGGGGGTATTTAAAAACTTTGGTATACAAGACTCTTGTTCGAAACCTGGAAGATCTACGAAACCGCATAATTGTTTCATGTAGGGTTATTCAAGCTACCCCAGAAATGTTCCACCGGATACGAGGATCAATGCGTCGCCGTCTAGATGCGTGTGTAAAGGCTGAAGGGGGTCATTTCGAACATCTCATATGATCTCTATTAGTTTTTAATTCAAGAAGAATATCTAATTGTTACATTACTTCAAGTGCAGTTTGAGTTCCATTAAATAGCATATCTGTCAGTTCTGCATTTGTGTACACTTCCATTTTACTGAAATTCTGTACAAAAGGGCCTCAAAATGATAACAGTGTAAAACAATTAACAATGATTTTAACTTATTATTGCACATACTAAAAACAATTTAGCTGCCTTAACAAAATATGTCAACATGACAACCGCCTACTAGGCAAATCAAAGTTTAATTAAAACTATGAGAATCGTGCCATGTACTTGTAAGTAAATTTTTTTTTCTCAGAAATCTTCAACTTTTCGAAAAAATTACAAGAGACCTTTTTTGTTCAGAATGAAACAAGCTACCTAAAATAAATTATTAATTGGCAATATACACATAAGAGAAAAAGTTAAGTGAAAAACAAGTTTTAGGGGTGGTTATTTCTACCCCTTACAAACATAGTGGAAAACCAGCAACTCAGTTATTGGATGCCTTCTTAATAGCAAATAATATGTGCTTAATTTTATTTTTGTAACTTTTTGGATTCAGAAGATAAAAATAAAAAACTAATTTTTTGGCGCCCCATTTAAAGGGCTGTATCTTAACATTAGGGGGTCAAATGTTTTTTTTTATATGAAAGACTCACCTTATTTTTCAACAAGGAATCACCCCCTGAATTTTTTCGCAGTTATTCTGGGTCAAGAATCACTACTATACGAAAGGCATAAAGTTCCTCCACTCTGTACTTTTCATTCCAAGAGAAATATGAATTTTTCGCAAAAAAATCTAGTTTTTGAATGATTTAAAATGAAGGATCTTAATTCAACGCCCGCCCGCTAAAACATTGTGTCAAGTAATGACACTCATCGAACCAACCTCCTAATAATCACTCCTTCAATACCGGAATGTACATTTCCTCATGCACATAACCACAAGGAGACATCAATATATTCTTACACAACGCGCATTCCTATAAAGTGAAGTCAATTCTCCACTATCATATTACGACTTCTTCTTTGATTTTATCGATGTGTTTTTTCGCACTGTGACGCCTCACGTTATCCAACTCAGTCGATACGTAATCGCAGTACAAACAGTGATGCTGTTTGCTTTTCGTGTGTTTCGTGTTGACGTGACGATTCAAGTTATCCGATTGAGTGGTGACGTAATCGCAAAGTTTACACGCGAACATCTTACTTTTCGTGTGTTTTCCGTTGATGTGCCTCGTGAGGTTACCGTGCGCCGTTGCTACGTAATCGCAGAATGCACAATGATACAACTTACTCCGCGTATGTTTGCTGTTGATGTGGCGATTCAGCGTAACCCTGGCCATCGTTTTGTAGTCGCAGAACGTACACTGGAAGATGTTGTTCTTCTCGTGTTTGCAGTTGACGTGGACTCTTAAAGCCATGAGGTGGGTCGTTTTGAAGTCGCAGACTTTGCAATAGTGATACTTTTCCTTTGTATGGATGCTGTTGATGTGCTTTTTCAAGGTGCTGCTTATGGTGGCCTTGTAATCGCAGTAGGAACACGGGAATAAACGGGACTTTGTGTGTATACTATTCATATGCTTGTTCAAACTGCTTGGTTGTGTTGTTCCAAACGAACAGATTGTACAGGAGTAAACCTAAAATAACAAATTATTAAAAATGTAAAATTAGAGCAATTTGTTGAAAATTCTTTCTTATTCAATTTGACAACATTGCGTTACAAAAGTGAGGAAATCGTCTCCAGATTTTTTTTTTATCAGATCGACTATACTGCGACTATACAAGACACTCGCGACAACAAGCCGCCATATTTTGGCAAAAAATGTAGCTTTTTTTATAAAGGGTTTTCCCTTAAGATTTACTGGATGTTTGCGGGGTGTATTTATAATGATGTGCCATGATTTGATGATGTAATAAATAGGAATTAGGGAATTCTCATTGTTAAGGTAGCCTGTTGTATGTTGCGATAATCTTATCGAGTTAAGGCGGTAATATCAGTCTGGATTGAAACAATGAAAGTCCTTTTCCGCCGAAGATATGAACCGATACTCTGTACCCACACGAAGGTGTTATCAATAGAAAATATGACATCAGCGAAAACAGCGAGCTGGGAATAAAAGTTAAATCGGGTTGAGAAGTAAGGGGGTATAGAGGCTGTGATGTTTTGATAAAACTCTCTCTTCAAGAGGGAAGAAGGCAGTTCGGGCCGGTCCATACTCAAGTCGCGTATTATTAAAGCCGAAGTCAATTCATTCCTTTCTCAAAAAGATAAAATTTGGTGATTAGGGTGTGAGGTTGTAATTAAATTAAGTTGTTAAGTAGTACAGTTCAGAGGACAGCCCGGAACTCCGATGTGTTTTCATCATTAAATAAATAAGTTCGTTCCTATATCATTGGCACCGACTCGTCCGGTGAATTAAAAGTAGTGAGTGTTAGGGGAAGGTTAAACAACAAGGGGGGTAAGTCTTAGATCTAGATAATTACAAATGTTTGGGTTGGACTGGTACTGAATGATTTCCGCTGAGTAGAGTATTAATATGGTAAAAGGTTGTAAAGGACTTTTTTTTTGAGATTCAATTCAGAAACCACTATTCCTTTTGTTTATTCAGTCACGACGGTTAGGGTTAGTAACCATTTGGTTTAGTTGTAATAGTCTATATATCCATATAATTATATTTGTCACATTAAAGTTATTAGTAATAAATCCAGGTCATAAGTTCGATTGGTTTTGATTTAATAAACTGACCAACCCAAAGTTTACCTATAAAGTGATAAGTCTTGATAGTACCGGAGGGTTCCTGCTTAACCTCTCAAATAAGTAGGTGGTGGCAGCATAGTTGAAAGGTAAGGTTAATTGCCTGATTGCAAATTCCGATTATTTGCTGGAAGCCGTGAGGACACGCACTACCAGAGGAGCGCTGTGAGGTTGACAGTGGAGAGAGTCAGTAGTAGGAAGTTGATAAATTACAAGAATTAAAACAAAGAAAAAGGTGTATATTACAATGACAGCGTCATTATTCCGTCATTTCAAGGCTTGTACAACCGTAAACATGGAGCGATACACAATAAAGCAGCGTGTTTACATCGTTAAAACCTATTATGAAAGAGCATCTTCTGTGATTAATATATTTGGCAGAATTCGTGATTACTTCGTCCACACAATCGCCCAACGGAAAAAACTATTCGCATTAATAAATTTGAAACTACAGGATCTGTTCAATACGTGAAGGCACTACTACGCACTCGGTCGAAACGTTCGGCTGAAAATATTGCGGCAGTTCGGAAAAGTGTAGCTGAAATTCCAAATATGTCCATTCCCCGCCATATCCAGCAATTGGGACCATCACTACTGGGCTATATCGAGAAAATATTTGGGGTCTTCATGCGTATAGATCCAACGAACACAAGAATTGAAGCTAACTTACCATAGGTAGCGTCTTAATTTTGTTAATTGGATTCTTAAAAATAAAGCAATAGATGATATTGGTTTTTGCAAAAACATCATTTTTAGCGTTGAAGCCCATTTCCACTCAAGTGGCTATATAAATAATCAGAACTGCCGTATATGGGGTAGTGAAAATCCAAGAGAACTCCATGAAAAGCCAATGCATTCACAACGTTGCACATAATCCGTGATGTTGGACCGAACATCTGCTCTGACGAAATCGAAAATTTCTCCAAAAGAATTTTTTCATGTCAGAGGAGCCGAGGTGAACAGTTGGCAGATATTATTTTCCCATATGATTGTAAGTCATTGTTTTACAAATTAGAGAAAAGGTACACATAATGTGTATTTTATTTAATAATAAGATCCGGTAATTCTTAATGGAAAAACCTTACATACATAGAGAATACAACATAAAAAAACGTTAGGGATAATTCATTAATTAAAAAACAAAATCGAAATATGAATAAAAATAATATTGAAAGAATTAATTTAGAATTAATAAATATGTCATGGAGCACAGCCCTGCAATCTAATGATGTAAATTATATATATAAGGATATACTGGATGAATGTAGCAAAATAATCAATGAAATTGCACTTATATGTTAGGGAAAGTGACTTGCCTTGGTATGATAGGGATATTAAAAGAAATGCTAGAGAACGTGACAAAGTATATAGTAATTTTAGAAATAGTTCTGATGAAATAATTAAAGCTTCTCTTTGGGGAAAATACAAGGAACTTAGAAATACTAACTTCTATGATACAAAAAGAAAATCTATTTTTATAACAAAATAGATAAAAATAGATATAACAGCAAAATAATGTGGAAAACACTAAAAAAATTAACTAACCCTAAAGATATTAATTTAGACTATGGTAAAATAAAATTTCAAATTAATAATATACCGCATTCTTTCAAAAATTAAATAGATGTTGCACAAAATTTTAATCACTACTTCATATCTAGTATTAAAGAGATTAGATCATCAATTGCGGATGCTGAAACCTGGTCACCTGAAAATTCACCTGAAAAATAACATGCAAATTCTTTAAATTCAAATTAGTTACCCTAAAAGAACTTACTTCAATTATTAATTCCCTCGATAATAAGTTTAATATTGGAGATATTTTGGATGCTAAAACTTTGAAAAATATTTTTCCAACTATGGGACATATTTTATTAAAACTCATAAATACCTCTCTAGAAAGAGGAAACTTCCCAAATGAACTTAAAACCTATACCAAAAATTAAAAACAACTACGATGCATGCAACTATCGATCTATAAATACACTGCCAGCAATGGAGAAAATCCTGGAATTGGTTGTTTATAACCAGCTTTATGACTATTTCAATGACAATAATTTATTATTTATTAATCAATCTGGATTTAGAAAATACCACTCATGTGAATCAGCCATTCAACTCACTATCTCTACTTGGAATAAACTTATAGATGAAGATCATTATATAGTAGCTGCATTCCTAGACTTCAACCGAGCCTTCGAAACTATCGATCGCTCAGTGTTGATAAATAAGCTTAAATACTATGGAATTAAGGGTACTGTATTAAATTGGTTCATTAGCTATTTAACTGACAGATATCAACGAACTAAAATAAATTATAATAGGTCAACAGAAATTGAAAACAGCTTAGGTGTACCACAGGGAAACGTACTAGGTCCGTTACTTTTTATTATATATATTAATGATATAAACTATTATATTATAGTTCTGACTTTCTTAATCGCTTTGCTGATGATTCTCTTGCATCTACAAATGATAAGAACTTAACAACTGCAGTCAACAAAATGAATGTTCAATTAAAAAACGTAGAAAAATACATGGATATAGGGAACTTAAACTTAATATTGATAAGACCAAGATCATTATTTTAATATCCAGATATAAATATTCCCAAATTATTACAAATAATATCGATATAATACTTTATGGGTCCAAACTTGAAATTGTTACAAAAATTAAATATCTAGGTGTTATAATAGGTAATACACTGACATTCAAAGAGCATGCTACTATATCATAAACAAAATATCAAAAAAACTTTTCTTCTTTTCGAGAATTTCAGCTAATTTATCAATTAACTCTAAACTCATAGTTTATCAATCAATAATACAGCCTCATTTTGATTACTGTGCTGTTACATAATTCAAATCACATTAAAACTTTAGTTTACGAAGATAAAAAATTGTACAGTTTTATTAGATAAAAACGAATAACATAGAACATGTTTGATGTTCTTTCTTTCCAACAAATAAAAAAGAATGAATTGATAATTCTGAACAAGGTCCGCGTCCTCAGTGGACTGTCTTATATGAATGTGGTCACAGTCACGTATACACTCCTCTACGCTCGGTTGTTTCCGCGCTCGCTAGGCGCTTGTATTAGAGAAGGAGGAGCCTATTGGTCTCGACCAATCAGACCTGTTACGAATTCACGTAACGGTTCTCGCGTAACGCTTTCCATCAATTAGGTGCTCCGTAAAACATATTCTATGTTAAAAAAAAGTACCATTCATCATTATTCTTACCTTGTGTTTGGTGTGGACACTATTCACATGAATCTGCAAATTTGCAGGTCTTGTCGTGTTGTAGTCACAATGAGGGCAAGGAAGAACATCTTCCCTAGTATGTCTGCTAGCTATGTGCAAAGTTAGACATCCATTCAGAGTGGTTGTATAGTCACACAAATGGCAATTTAATACTTTTTCTTTTGTATGCTTGCTGTTAATATGCCGTTGTAATGTATTTGTTTGAGTAGCTGTATAATCACAATAAGTACAAGCATAGATTTTATCTCTTATATGTTTACGATTAACATGAGCTCTCAGGTTGCCTGTAGTGGTGGTTCGAAAACCACAGTATTCACATTTGAATTTCCTATTTTCTTCATTAGAATGTTTCTTTGTAATGTGATTCTCTAGTTTTTCTGGTAGTACAGTTAGAAAGTTGCAATGAAGACATCTTAGAACTGGGTCTTCTACTTGTTGAAGTCTGGGAGTCACTGTTTCATTGCAATTAGACTTGTCTGGATTTTCATTAATGGGAGTTGATTCTTCTGTAGACCTGTGATGTTATAACAATAAATTTATTTTTTAGTATTTGAAATATTAAATATACATGATACATAGTTTAGAAGTTTCTTTCTAATTATACCCGAGATTTTGATAATGATTATGACATAATGAATATGTACTCATCTGTAGTCTACATTTCTATATGTTCATATTGATATGCATATCTTTTATGAGTGTGTTATGACAAGTTTTACAATTAATCACCTCAATTTCAATAACACTTTATACTTACACACAATCTTCTTCCTCTACTTTGTCATTATCCAAAATCAAATTTTCAATTTCCTGTTGTCTGATTTCGTAATCCATGAGTATAATACTTTCTTCCTTTCTGTTATCAAGAATAAACACATCTTGTGGGAGGGTATTGGGTTCTTCTTTAACACTATTACCATATTCCTCAATTTTGATTTTATGATCTGTTGTGTGTTCTTGAAAATATGTGATTTCCCCATATTCCTGTTTAATAATATTAGAATTCATAACGAAAAGTTATATAGTATATGGATGGTTTGACAATAGGACAGTATTAGCATATTAGCATCGTAAACAATTAAGCAACACTGACTAGAATGAAATCATATGTTAGAACTGACATTTGATTTTGATTTCCTCACATGACTATATGCTCGATGTTCTCATCATAGAAATTGAACTATGTGAGAAGTTCAATGGTCTTATCTTTTTTATATATATAGTCATTGAATATAATGAAATACATTCAGTTCAGTGGTGTGTCATATACACTGAACTTAATGAAAATTCAAGTTCTATGACACCTACTTTATTCTAAGGTATTATTCACAGAATTCTTATTGAAATCTATGTTTCAAACTTTTGATTATATTTTCATAATATAAGGTGTTTGACTATGCATCCTAGACGTATGTTATGATCACTGGAATATATGTATTACGTATAATTCAGTGGTCATGGTAAACGATTAAGCAACACTGAAAGAATGAAATCTATGTTGGAACCACGGTCGTAAATACAGGTCTGGGACACGGTCGTACATACAGGTCTGGGGACTCGTATGTTTTACATGGGTCTCTTAAGCGTCGATAAACTCGTAGTCCCTCGCTCATCCACTAGTTAGCTCTTGGATCGAAGTGGTAAAACGAATTCTTCCCGGAATCGCAAGCAGTGCTACTAAGTATTCTGATTTGAGAGAGGAATAGAACTGTTACTCTTGTCAAAATGTATTACTCACCTCAAAAATAACTTCCCCGTTTTCGTTATATATGCTCGCACACATAAAAGACCTCGTTAAAACGATTTCTATCCGGAATCGCAAGCATCCACTTTTTTGCATTTCGGCACAATGCACTGTTTCGTAATTTTTTTCTAAAAACGCTGGTATTCCTTGTGTTTACAAGTCAACAATGACAGCTGCCAAAGAACACGGTCGTATACGTGCCAGAGATCATTCCTCGACTCATGCGCCACCCTTTTGGTGCTACGCGACAGTTTACGCTTAGCTGACTCACTTCTCACATAGGAAACAGTCTTGAGTTCCAAGACCTGTATATACGACCGTGGTTGGAACTGACATTTGATTTTGATTTCCTCAAATGACTATATGCTCGATGTTCTCATCATAGAAATTGAATTATGTGAGAAGTCCGATGATTTTATTTTTTTTATATATAATATATCACTGAATATATTGGAATAGATTAAGTTTAGTGGTGTGTATCATATACACTGAGCAATCCAAGTTTAAGTTCAGTGACACCTACTCTATTCTAAGGTATAATTCACAGAATTCTTGTTGAAATGTATATTTTAAACCTTTGACTATATTTTCATAATATAAGGTGTTTGACTATGCATCCTAGACGTATGTCATCGTAAACAATTAAGCAACACTGTCAAGAATGAAATCGTATGTTGGAACTGACATTTGATTTTGATTTCCTCACATGACTATATGCTCAATGTTCTCATCATAGTAATTAAATTATGTGAGAAGTCCAATGGTTTTATTTTTTTTATATACAATCACTGAATATATAAAATACATTCAGTTCAGTGGTGTGTGTCATATACACTGAACTTAATTATGATTCAAGTTCTGTGACACCTACTTTATTCTAAGGTATTATTCACAGAATTCTTGTTGAAATCTATGTTTTGAACCTTTGATCATATTTTCATAATAATAGAGGGTGTTCGACTATGTATCCTAGACGTATGTCGTATTGTGTTCAGAAATACTAAAATAAATGTTATACTCTTTGCTACTAATTACTATTAAGTTGGCACATTGTGGTTCAATGTTTTGACTTTTGACACATATTGGGGAGGCGTTCAATTAAATTAGGTTTGCTGTAGAAACAGAATATTGTTTTCAATCAATCCATTTACCCAGGTCCAGGCAAAATAGTACGAATTAATAGTCACAATCTTTAACAGAGTTCTAATTTAAATTATTTATTTATTGTAGTTTGACCAACAATGACTGATTCCAAGTATTTTACAACTACCAAAAAGGGTGAGATTTTTGAATTGAAGTCCGAGTTAAATAATGACAAAAAAGAGAAGAAAAAAGAAGCTGTAAAAAAGGTAATTCTGTTTATTTTGAATTGGAATTTTGTGTTTTCATTTTCGTTTTAGGTTATTGCTTCAATGACCGTTGGCAAAGATGTCTCTGCACTTTTTCCAGATGTAGTAAATTGTATGCAAACAGACAATTTAGAATTGAAAAAATTGGTTTATTTGTATTTGATGAATTATGCAAAATCGCAACCTGATATGGCAATTATGGCAGTCAACACATTTGTTAAGGTTTGTATTAGAGAAAATGATTCATATATTAGTTGAGTAATATGGTATTTCATAGGATTGTGAGGACCCAAATCCTCTTATTCGTGCGCTGGCAGTTCGCACCATGGGGTGTATCAGGGTAGACAAAATCACTGAATATTTGTGTGAACCTCTTAGAAAATGTTTAAAAGATGAAGATCCTTATGTAAGAAAAACCGCTGCTGTATGTGTTGCCAAGCTTTACGATATTTCATCAGGTAGGAACTGTTTACATATGTTGAGAATTGATGTGCTTTATACTCGGTATTTTAGGGCTAGTCGAAGATCAAGGATTTTTGGATCAACTCAAAGAGTTGCTGAGCGATTCCAATCCAATGGTGGTTGCGAATGCTGTTGCAGCACTTTCAGAGATTAATGAAAGCAGTCCAACTGGACAGCCTCTTGTCGGTAAGTTTGAAATATCAATACTTAACTTAATTAATAAAAATTGATATAAAATATTTACAATAATTGTTACAATGACATTGTGTCACAATCTCCCGGTTTAAAACAACCTGTCAAAGAAGAGTGAATAAAATATTTGAAAATCAAGTAGGCTGATAATTGACAGATCACAATATTTGCCATAATAATACCGATATCTTCGGTGAATGTTTGTTGTATAGTAAAGTTGTATTTTTGATATAAATTCATCAAAATGTTGATTTTAAAAACAGATTTAATTGATGTGATTTTCATATTAGGTGAATCAGGCAGGAATTGTTTATTAGCATTTAAAATTCATTCTCAACGGTATCCAGGTATCCAGATCCAGATGAAAGATTTGTTATAATAAATATTCTTGACCCAGTATGAATTGTACCAGGTGTCCCAGTATACATGTTCCAATGGATTATCTCTGTTATTTCAAAAGATAAAAATTTGAAAATTTTATGATCTCCAATTCGTTCAAGGAACCTTTAACTGAGAAAAACAAAAATTGAAAGTCACTTCCGGTTTGACCGGAAGTGACTCTGACTTTTTTATTTCAAATAGCACCCTGTATATTTTTTGCAATTTTTGATTTCTACTCAAAATTATTTTTATGATGTATCACCATCAAAGTTACAAAAAAATGTATTCAAATGTTTCCATGGCACACTGGTTTTCATTTAAGAAATATTAATTCTTCCAGTTCTACTACAATTCTAATAATTTGTGAAATTTGACGTTCTCTTCATCATCTCGAATGCAAAATTGTTCATGAATTATCAATTATTATTGAAGTCAAAATCAAGATTACACAAAATATCGTACCCTACTGCAATTCTTTCAATTTGAAATTTCAATTGACGTTTTCTCCATCAAATCAAATGTAAAATACAAAGTGATACATCGTTGGAAAGATAATTTTGAGTTGAAATCAAAAATCGCAAAAAACATACAGGGTGTTATTTGAAATAAAAAAGTCTGAGTCACTTCCGGTCAAACCGGAAGTGACTTTCTATTTTTGTTTTTCTCAGTTGAAGGTTCCTTGAACGAATTGGAGATCACGACATTTTCAAATTTTTATCTTTCGAAATGGCTGAGATAATTCATTGGAACAGGTATACTGGGACACCAGGTATATAAAAATTCTCGGGAAATGTTAATGTGACCTTAACACTTTGTTTTATATTTTCGTTTACGTACGTTTCGGCCTCACGACCATCGTCAGAAGACTTATTATGTTAAAAAGGTTTTTTTTTTTTAATAATTATAGCATAAAGCGTCGAAACGAACAGAACCACGAATATTCGAAATTGTACCGTCAATATTTCAAGTATAAAATATAACAAGAATCCACTATTCAGTAATATTCTTATAATATACAAGCGCATGTTGATATAGTGTCTCGACGACTGGAGATGAAAACTATTATGTTAAGTATCTGGAACTTCATATATAAGTAACATAAAAGGTAATATAGATAATTACATAACATTACCTTACATTCCGGAGACCTCAGAGAAAATTTAAAAATCTTTAAAAAAGTATGATATAAATGTCGCGCATAAACCTACTAATTGTGTTGGAACATTTTTCTCAAATTTAAAACCTTTAATACCTAAAGATGAACAAACCCACACAGTATACAAATTAAATTGTTTGGATTGCGATGGGACTTATACAGGAATCTCTAAACAATATTTACAAAAAAGAATGTATGGCCATAAGTATAGCACAAGAAATAAAAACTTAGAAAATTCCACCACCCTTGCTAAACACTGCTTTGATTATAACCATCAATTTGATTACAAAAATGTTAACATTTTAACTAAGGAAACCAATTATCATGAAAGATCTTTTCTGGAGATGATTCACATAAAACGTGACTCCAAATCTGTAAATCATAGGACTGACATTCAGACATTGAGTCAGATTTATACTAACTTAATTAATTAAAACTCTTGCAAATTCCTACATGCGTCTTTATAATGTTAAAAGTGTATTTTAGGAAGAATGCTCAGAAGTAATATTCCAATACAGGTCTGCAACCTTTTTCAAGTACCTCATAAACCTTACATCTGGTTCGAGGGTAGATACTTAACATAATAGTTTTCATCTCCAGTCGTTGAGACACTATATCAACATGCGCTTGTATATTATAAGAATATTACTAGATAGTGGATTCTTGTTATATTTCATACTTGAAATATTGACGGTACAATTTCGATTATTCGTGGTTCTGTTCGTTTCGACGACGTGGGCATTTTTGATTGAAATTGGTGCGATATGGACGCTTCTTGCTATAATTTTGATTGAAATTGGTGCGATATGAAAAAATGTTGGTCAACTTCTATAGTGTAACCTAACCTAACCTAATTTATTACGACGTAAAATTTAACTCAATCGATCCGGTGCCGACCTAAAGCCAATTGAATTTTAATCCCTATGCTTTCCCATGTGAAACGTGGGAGGCCATATCTGCTAAGCGAAGATATCCTCCTGTCAGTTTTTCGATATAATTCGTTCCTGATGATGCTTGGAATTCGAATCGATATTTAGTGAAAAAATTTTGGCCAACTTCTATAGTGTAACCTAACCTTAATTTTTTTTTTACATTTTCTGTCAGATGTAACGACGGTATTAGGTGGGAACGTGAAAATCTAAGATTCAAGTACGAGGTGTAATTTTTCTCAATTGATCCGTTGTCGATCTAAGGCCAATCGAATTTTCATCCCTATGCTTCCCCATGTAATTTTTATTGAGAATCATATATCACTTTATGCTATAATTATTAAAAAAAACAACTTTTTGACATAATAAGTCTTTTGATGATGGTCGTGAGGCCGAAACGTACGTAAAGACGAAAATATAAAACAAAGTGTTAATGTGACCTATTTCCCGAGAATTTTTAGAGACAGGATTTGTTGAAACTTTCAATTACTCTAAACAAGAGAGTGAAACAGACAGAAAAGAGTTGATAATATTTTGTTTGTTTTAAACCTAGTTTCATGACAATGCATTTGTAAATGCCTTGAATCATAAATACTGATATTTGTAAATGAAAATACAACATGTATGTCATATGTTTTGTGTATATAATTGTATTGTATAGATATCACATGCTTATTTATTCCAGAATTAAATACTGCAACCATCAACAAACTTCTAACGGCTCTTAACGAATGTACAGAATGGGGTCAAGTCTTCATATTAGATTCGCTCTCGAATTACAACCCCAAGGACGATCGTGAAGCTCAAAGCATCTGCGAAAGAATCACCCCACGTCTCGCTCATGCGAACGCTGCTGTCGTTTTGTCCGCCGTCAAAGTTCTGATGAAGATGATGGAAATATTGGCGGCCGATATAGAGTTCTGTTCGGGTCTGAGCAAGAAACTCGCGCCGCCACTCGTGACTCTGCTCTCGTCCGAACCGGAAGTGCAGTACGTCGCGTTAAGGAACATCAACCTGATCGTTCAGAAGAAGCCGGACATTCTGAAACACGAAATGAAGGTGAGTGGGCACAGTTTCGTTGATTTATCTGATGGAGCAGCAGCGCTTTGGGTACTAACAGAATCACCTCAAAGAAAATATACTCCGATTTCACTGTACCTTAAGCCTAGACAGGCCACCTCGAAAACCCCCGAGTGATTCTTTTTACGCTAGTGATGCACCGTTTACTGATTTTGGTTGTAATTTTCCATGAAAATGTCGAGTTTTTCTGATTCTGACAACGGATTCATGATCAGCGAACTCGAAAACCCCCCCGAGTGAATTTTTTTACGCTCGTGATGCAACATTTGCAGTTTTTTGTAGAACATTTCTAAGAAAATGCCGAGTTTTCCAGCCAATTATGTAGAATTTTCCGATTCTGACAACAGATTCGTGATCAGCGACCTCGAAAACCCTCAGAGTGAATTTTTTTACTCTGGTGATGGAACATTTTCAAGAAAATGCCGAGTTTTCCAGCCAAATATGTAGAATTTTCAGATTCTGACAACGGATTCGTGATCAGCGAACTCGAAAACCCCCCCGAGTGAATTTTTTTACGCTCGTGATGCAACATTTGCAGTTTTTTGTAAAACATTTCTAAGAAAATGCCGAGTTTTCCAGCCAATTATGTAGAATTTTCCGATTCTGACAACAGAATCGGAATCAGTGACCTCGAAAACCCACGAGTGATTTTTTTAACACTAGTGATGCACCGTTTGCAGATTTTGGTTGTAGTTTTCCATGAAAATGTCGAGTTCTCCCGAATTTTCCTATTCTGACAACGGATTCGTGATCAGCGACCTCGAAAACCCTCAGAGTGAATTTTTTTACTCTGGTGATGGAACATTTTCAAGAAAATGCCGAGTTTTCCAGCCAAATATGTAGAATTTTCAGATTCTGACAACGGATTCGTGATCAGCGAACTCGAAAACCCCCCCGAGTGAATTTTTTTACGCTCGTGATGCAACATTTGCAGT
Organism: Endomychus coccineus; assembly: GCA_958510875.1. NCBI lineage: Eukaryota > Metazoa > Arthropoda > Insecta > Coleoptera > Endomychidae > Endomychus > Endomychus coccineus. Next base: position 13,079,693 of record OY294070.1, read on the forward strand.
TTTTTGTAAAACATTTCTAAGAAAATGCCGAGTTTTCCAGCCAATTATGTAGAATTTTCCGATTCTGACAACAGAATCGGAATCAGTGACCTCGAAAACCCTCGAGTGATTTTTTTAACACTAGTGATGCACCGTTTGCAGATTTTGGTTGTAGTTTTCCATGAAAATGTCGAGTTCTCCCGAATTTTCCTATTCTGACAACGGATTCGTGATCAGCGAACTCGAAACACCCCCCCCCCCCCCCGACAAGTTTTTACGCTCGTGATGCAACATTTGCAGTTTTTTTTAGAAAATTTCCAAGAAAATGCCGAGTTTTCCAGCCAAATATGTAGAATTTTCAGATTCTGACAACGGATTCGTGATCAGCGAACTCGAAAACCCCCCCGAGTGAATTTTTTACGCTCGTGATGCAACATTTGCAGTTTTTGTAGAAAATGTCAAGTTTTCCAGCCAAATATGTAGAATTTTCCGATTCTGACAACAGAATCGTGATCAGCGACCTCGAAAACCCCCCCGATTGATTTTTTTTTACCCTACTGAAGCACCGTTTGCAGATTTTGGTTGTAATTTTCCATGAAAATGTCGAGTTCTCCCTAATTTTTCGATTCTGATAACGGATTTGTGATCAGCGACCTCGAAAACCCCCGAGTAACGATTTGCAGCCAATTTCCTTTCATATTTTTTTGTCAAATACATTCGTTAATTATCGGTCCAAATCAACAATTAATTAGAGGATTAATTGTTAATTAACAAATAGGGATAACGAAAACGCGGGTTCAAAGTGGGTTTTTTTGGTTCGGGGCGCTTTCCCGAACATTTTGACACCAAGAACCTCCCAATCGGACAATTTTAGAGGGCAATTTTTACAGGACTATTAGTACAGACAGGTTTTGAATATTTACAAAACCGTCAACAGTAATCGAGGGTTTTTCTTATAGGTGTTTTTCGTTAAATACAACGATCCCATTTATGTCAAGCTAGAAAAATTGGACATAATGATCCGACTGGCGTCTCAGGCGAACATTGCGCAGGTTCTCAGCGAACTCAAAGAGTACGCAACAGAAGTGGACGTGGATTTCGTACGTAAGGCCGTACGTGCGATCGGACGTTGCGCCATCAAGGTGGAACCTTCGGCGGAGCGATGCGTGTCCACTCTACTGGATCTAATCCAGACTAAGGTTAATTATGTGGTGCAAGAAGCAATAGTTGTCATCAAGGATATTTTCAGGTAAGAGGAAATTTTAATTTAAATTTCATATCGAAACTTATCATTATTGTATGAATTTTTCGTGGAGAAGTGTTGATGAAACATCCAAATTATTTTCTATTTAATTGAAGACTTCTAGACACTTTGAATTTGATTTAGTTAGGTAATAGAATCGTTTAGAAAAGTCTTGGTATTCTTGTGAATGAAAAATTAACAGCTGTGCCAACTATGATTTGTTGGCTGTAAGGAAGAAATGATGTTATAGCTGATATTTTGGTGTCAGGTTGACCAGGTCGTCAATAATTCTGAATACTTAACTTAACTTCTTAAACCATTCTAATTTAAAAAATGAATTTGCGCAACCAC